>CM049795.1:44622254-44986610 GCA_027422405.1 Ptychobarbus kaznakovi
CACTTGATTGTCTCTATGACTCTCTCTCCTCCCACCTGTAGCTGGTGTGTGGTGAGCACATACACTTGATTGTCTCTATGACTCTCTCTCCCTCCATCTGTAGCTGGTGTGTGATGAGCGCATGGCGCGTTGTCCTGTGGCAGCCGTTGCAACATCCAAGTGGATGCTGCAACACTGTGTGGGTGAGGAAGAGAGTGTAAAGTGCTTTGGGCTGTACAACAATACACAATAAAGCGCTATATAAAAATGCATAATTCATTCATTCAAAAACCCACCAATTCAACAAATTAGAATACTTCATAAGACCAATACAATTTATTTTTTTTGGTGAATTTTGGCCTTCTGGAAAGTATGTTCATTTACTGTATATGTACTCAATACTTGGCAGGAGCTACTTTTGCTTTAATTTTCCTAATTGACAATACTCATGGAGATTCTCTATGGTGATCAGGTCTGTGAGTTTGCTGGCAGTCAAGCATACCAACACCATGGTCACTTAACTAACTATTGGTGCTTTTGGCAGTGTGGGCAGGTGCCAAATCCTGCTGGAAAATGAAATCAGCATCTTTAAAAGCTGGTCAGCAGAAGGAAGCATGAAGTGCTCCAAAATATCTTGGTAAACGGGTGCAGTGAAGTTGGTTTTCAAAAAAAACACAATGGACCAACACAGCAGATGACATTGCACCCCAAATCATCACAGACTGAGAAAACTTAACACTGGACCACGCAACTTGGGCTATGAGCTTCCTCCACCCTTCCTCCAGACTCTAGGACCTTGTTTCCAAATGAAATACAAAACTTGCTCTCATCTGAAAAGAGGACTTGGACCACTGGGCAACAGTCCAGTTCTTCTGCTCCTTAGCCCAGGTAAGATGCCTCTGATGACAACTGTAGCCAAATTCCTCGACACGTCTGTGTGTGGTGCTCTTGATGCCTTGACCCAGCCTCAGTCCATTCCTTGTGAAGTTCACCCAAATTCTTGAATCGATTTTGCTTGACAATCCTCATAAGGCTGCGGTTCTCTCGGTGGTTGTGCATCTTTTTCTTCCACACTTTTTCTTCCACTCAACTTTCTGTTAACATGCTTGGATTACAGCACTCTGTGAACAGCTTTTCTTTGGCAATGAATGTTTGTGTCATACCTCCTTGTGAAGGGTGGTCGATGATTGTCTTCTGGACAACTGTCGATCACAGTCTTCCCCCATGATTGTGTAGCCTAGTGAACCAAACTGAGAGACCAATTTGAAGGCTCAGGAAACCTTTGCAGGTGTTTTGAGTTGATTAGCTGATTGGCATGCCACCATATTCTAATTAGTTGAGAAAGTGCTCAGTGCATTTTTGTTAAATGTGAGCCGAAATCATCACAATTAAAAGAACCAAAGACTTAAACTACTTCAGTCTGTGTGCATTGAATTAATTTAATACACGAGTTTCACAATTTGATTTGAATTACTGAAATAAATTAACTTTTCCACAACATTCTAATTTATTGAGATGCACCTGTATATATTTTCGAATATAAAATATGCAGAATATATTTTAAATAATTAAAATATTACATATATAATAGAAATGTTGTGTTATATAAAAATAAACCATAACATAATGCTTATATAAATACATTTTAAATGTATACAATTTAAATACATTTTTAATATAATTAAATAATATAATATTTGGCTATATTTTGTAATATAAAATGTTTTTGGCTGTATATTCTAGCAGTTGCATCTCACTGCTGATCTGCGAGTGCAGTAACGTGTAACTGAGTTTAATATGAAGTGTGTAATGTGTGTTTGAGTGACGTCCCGCGGGTCTGTTGATGTGTGTTTTCTGAATAATGCTGTGGACGTGAAGGTGGTGTGTGGTTGTGTGGGCTGAACACAGCTGCTGTACGGTCTGACTCACTCATTTGACGGTGTTTATTGACATTAAAATATTACACGCCGATGACCGGCCAAGATACTGGAAGACTGTTTAGCTTTGGTGTGCGTGGCATTGTCATCATAACAGTGCTGGAGAGACTTATTAAAAGTGCAATGCTATTTTTGTTACATCGCACAGCTGAGCAATAAATCTGAGGTTATGCTGTAAATAAATATGTCTCCCCAAAAAGTCCTTCCTCTCTCTCACGTAATTAAAATGAATCTGTTCGTTTGAGTGGATCATTCTCATGAGTCACTTCAAAAAAAGGCTCTCTGATTCATTTGAGTCCCCCGTGGCATTTTACTTTCTTCTAGTGGTATATAAAAATTTATGTCAATAAATACTTTTTTTTGTAGTGGTATATAAAATAAGTTGTCAGTAAACACTGTTCTCTCTCTCTATTTATTTTTATGTAAACAATTCTATAAATTATATTATTGTATTATATGTATAATATTGGAATTATCTGAAATCAAACAAATATATGAAATATATGTATAATTTGTCTGATTTCAAATATTAACATATTACATAATTTACAGAGTTGTTTTTAGAAAAATAAACAAACAAACATTTTGAATGAATAAACATTTAATTTAAACATATCAATAAATATAATTTAAAATGTTAAATAATTACATACTTAAAAATCTCTGGTTATATTTTTTGGCTATATATTATAATGCTATTGTATAATACAAAATGTAGACATTTCTGATCATATTTTTGGCATATTTACTATAATAACTTGTCTGATTTCAAATAATTAAAATATTACATATAATATAAAATGTATATACAAAAAATGACATATAATATGGAACATAATGCATAGTAAATTCACAGTTTCAAATAGGCCTAATTAAAATATTAAATATAATATATTTTTTTATATAAACAAAGAAACCTATACATTTATGCATATATAAATATAATAATTTTGTAAATATTTAAATATAATTATTACATTTAAATATAAAAAAAATGTCAGGTTATTTTTTGCTTTTTTATATTTTATAATATCCGTCCAGCCATAATAAAATGGTTAATATATAAGAATGAACAAACCTATAACATAATGCATATATAAATATTATAAATGTAAAACATTTAAAAATGTTTTTAAATAATTCAATATTTATTTTTAAAGATTATATTGTAATGTAATATAAAAAAATGTTGGCCTTATTTCTTGGCTATATTTTTGACCATATTTTATATGAAAACGTATTGTCCATCCCAAATAGCTAAGTAGTTTCCCCAACGCCGCTTGGCAAAGCTTTTACAGATAAAAGTGACACCTTCACTTAACGGTGTCCATGAAAACACTTTTTAGGACTCACCAAATAAAAAGAAGAAATGCACATTGAATAACTGACAGAGCTCAAATAGTCACTAATGGCCGCTAACGCTATTTAAAAGCTTCCCGACTGCGCACTGACCCATCTCTCTCTCTCTGTTTCTCTTCAGTTCATTGCATTTGCCTCCCTGTTCTTCATCCTGGTCTCCATCACAACCTTCTGCTTGGAGACGCACGAGGCCTTCAACACGGTCATCAACAAGACGGACGTGTCCCGCAACGACTCCTTCACGGACTTCAGCCAACAGTACGAGATCGAGACGGACCCGGCGCTCACCTACGTGGAGGGCGTCTGCGTGCTGTGGTTCACCTTCGAGTTCCTGATGCGCGTGACCTTCAGCCCGGACAAGCTGGAGTTCGTCAAGAGCATCCTGAACATCATAGACTTCGTGGCCATTCTGCCCTTTTACCTGGAGGTGGGCTTGAGCGGACTCTCCTCCAAAGCCGCCAAAGACGTCTTGGGCTTTTTGCGCGTGGTCCGCTTCGTGCGCATCTTGAGGATCTTCAAGCTGACGCGGCACTTCGTTGGCCTGCGTGTATTGGGACACACCCTCCGGGCGAGCACTAACGAGTTCCTGCTGCTCATTATCTTCCTCGCGCTGGGCGTCCTCATCTTCGCCACCATGATCTACTACGCCGAGCGGATCGGAGCCAGTCCCAACGACCCAACAGCCAGCCACCACACCATGTTCAAGAACATCCCCATCGGCTTCTGGTGGGCTGTGGTCACCATGACCACTCTGGGCTACGGAGACATGTACCCTCAGACGTGGTCGGGGATGTTAGTCGGTGCGCTCTGCGCCCTTGCCGGCGTGCTGACCATAGCCATGCCCGTGCCCGTCATCGTCAATAACTTTGGCATGTATTACTCGCTCGCCATGGCCAAACAGAAGCTCCCTAAGAAGAGGAAGAAACACATCCCTCAGGTGGTGCAGACCGGCACGCCGTCCTACTGCAGGACGGACCTAAGCACGGCCTGCAACAGCACTCAGGGGGAGGTGTGTTTGGGACAGAGCCGAGGACTGGAGCGCCACCGCTCAGGTGAGAGAAGCTCGTCTGTTTCACTCTGTAAAAGACGGAGTGTGATGTTTTTTTGGGTGTTCAGGGACTCGATGCTAGGGGAATGATGAAAAGCTTGAATTGTAAAAAATGCTGTCATAAACATCTAATTTAGGCTTTTATTGACATATAAACACTAGTGCTGTCAAACAACTAATCGCGATTAATCACATCCAAAATAAAAGGTTTTCTTCACATAATATATCTGTGGTGTACTGTATATATTTATTATGTGTCTATATAAATACACACACAAATAGTATATATTTTTTTAATATTTACATGTGTATATATATTCATATAATTTATATTATATATAAACGTAACATATTTTTCTTAAATATATACATGCATGGGTGTGTATTCATATATAAATAATAAATATATATAGTACACACAGATATTCTATGTGAACAAAAACTTTTATTTTGGAAAAATAAATTAATAAAATGACAAACTGACTCAAAATTACTAAGATTAAGATAAAAACTGAAAATATAAAAATAAAACCTAATGCAAAATATCAATGAATACTATAATAGTATAGAAATAATATTTAAAAACATATAGTCGAAATGTTGGAAGTATTGTTAAGAGGTTTTTAACAGATTTGTTGTAAATATATTTATGCACATATAAACATGCATAGATGCACGCAGAAGCTTCTGAGATTCACTCTAGGTATGTGTGTGCTTACATGTGAATAAAAGCCTAAATTAAACATGTTCATCGTATAAAGCTGTTTCACAAGACTTCAGTTAAACTGCTCGGTTCATATGGATTTGCTTTATGATCTTTTTGGATGTTTTATGTTTTGTTACTTGGACTTTCAATGGAGGGACTGAAACCATTCAGGATTCATTAAAACGTATCTTAATTTGTGCTTCAAAGATTAACCAAAGTCTTTTGCATATGGAACGACATGAGGACATTTTCATTTATTATCTCTTTAAGTTTGATGGTAGTTTAGCCTTTATCATTTATGTAGTTCAACTTTAAATACTTTATGTTAGATGCCAAATGCATGCATGGAAATGTAAATTTGTGCATGCTTAAAAATGCATCAAAAAGCAATAAGTCTATACGGCTTGTGCACTATTTCACTTGCCATATGAGAGCTTTTGAGAAGCTGTGAGAAATGTAAGTCGTTCACTCTTATCATACTCTAGTGTAGCTCTTAATCAGTCACATGACACATATTAGCCAATGACATTGAATTGAAAACAAGTGGGAAGGAGGGTTTGAACAACATGAGAATGGCCAGTTTCATTTTGACTGAATTATATCTAATATCTGTTGCATGGAGTTATGAATTTAGCATTTCCTGGTCGAAGCTGATATTTCTTGGAGATCTGAGCATAAGATCTAGCACAGATCGCCTGTTGCCACGGAGATAAGGGTGCGAGGAGATGGGCTGTGTTTCAGGCTGACATAAGAGACAATAGTGAGAATGAGAAAGTGTGCACTGATGTGCGTGCTGGTTATTTACACGTGACGGTTTTCAGGGTGAACGACCCGAGGATGAGGTCCGAACAATGGGAAAAACTCTTGGACAATTAGGCCTTTAATTGGCTGTCCAACTGTTTTTTGAGCACAAAAATACATGTGTTATGCTAAGTCAGAAATGCATCTTATCTGGGTCAGGTGAACCTGTAATCAGTCTAATTATACAGAGCTGACTAAGCAGTATGTACAGATTTGACATTACTGACCTTTAAGTCATCACTGTGTTTTCACGATCAGTGTTGATAGTGTTAACTAAATCTAAAACTATTAAAAATTGTTGAATAATTGAATTGTTGAAAAATATGAATATTTTCTAAATGTAAACATTTTCATGATCAGTGTTGCTAATGTTAAAATGCTAAAGCTTGTGTATATATATATACATTTTATTTTTTACATATTTTTACATGGCTGCTAAGTGAAATAAAATGTTTAAGTTAAAATACAAAAATGTCTAAAAATGAAATAAAAACGAATTGGATAGATCGATAGAAATATAATTTTATTTTAAAAAAATGCCTTGGCAATTAAATGAAATAACTAACTAACTTAAGTAACTAATTTAAGGTTAATTTGAAATACTGCAATAAAAACAAATTAAAGCCAAATTAAATATTCTTAAATATTATAATATTAAAAAAATAATAAAAATGACAAAAATAAATTGATAAGTTATTTTTAACGTTATTTTTAAATGTTAAAAGGACAAAACAAAATTAATAAAATGACTGAAATTATGATGCAACTTGAAAATATAAAAATAAAAGCTAGTTAAAATATTATAATATATAACACTATGAAAAATATTATAATACTATGAATATTGAAATAGCACTGTAATCGATTGAGAAGTGTAAAAATGCACATGTAAATGCATATTTTATTTATGGAAATGTGTTGAGATGAAGTGATGGATATCAGTCAATGATGCGTCATACAAATGACAAATAGTTCTAATATAAACATTGTCATGTGATATTATACATTTATCGATCTCGCTTTCAAGCTCTTTCCCAAAACCTAGCGATGCATCATTTCTCATTGGCTATTGTTTTAATTCTGTCTCCTCCCTCACAGATGTCTGTCTGCGTTGTATTATTTTCATGAATACATTATTCAAGCTGTTTTCCTCGTGGGGATCATTAGTTTGGTCCCTCTCTCTTCTGATGATTCACTCGTTCAACCCAGTTTCACTCCTATTTCCGTCCTGTGTTTGACCTCTCACCTCCGTCTCTAGCCGGTCTGCGTCCCAAATAAGCAGCTGTCGTTTCTCACCGTTTCCCACCAGTGCTGTCTGCCGACTGCAGCGCAGGAAGTGACATCACCATGTCTCCGGAGGAGCGGATACCCATGCGGCTCTCCAGCGCTCGAGAACAGGACCGTCACACCGAAGCGACCTGCTTCCTGCTGGCCGCCAGCGACTACACCTGCACAGCAGACGCAGCCAATCGCAAAACAGGTACCTGATCGACCAATCACAGCCCTCCGTTCTTCACATCAGCATATATGCAGCCAATCAAAACCCATCTGAACCCATTTCATGCCTTCTCGTTGAATATCTGCCATTAATTCATCCACTTACATCAACATTCACTCATGGATGGAAATGAAGGACTGACAGTTCAGAAGAGACTCCGAGTTTTTTGGTTTCTAGCCAAAAAAGTCTGTTCATAAGTGAGATATGAAAATGAGATTTTTTTTTACATTAATTACTACCATGATGCATAATTACTTCAATACATTTTAAATATATATTGTATTACATAATTTAAATGAGATTTTACACATAAATTACTACCATGATGCATTTTTCACAACTTAAAATGTAAATATATATATTACAGCAATGAGAATGTTTTTATATAATTACTACCAAAATGTGTAATTACTTTACAATTAAAATTTATATTGATTTACAGTAATTAAAATTATATTTTTTACATAAATGTATACTATAATGTATCATTTTTACAATTACATTTTTAAATATATATTGTACTACAGTAATGGAAATTATATTTTTATTTTGCATGAATTACTACCATGATGCATAATTACTTACTAATTTAAAATGTAAATATGTTGCATTACAGTACCAAAAATTAGATACATTTTTATCATGATGCATAATTAATTCCCCGTTTATTGTACATCTGTTTTCCTCGCTCTTTATTTTGCTCTCCTAAACATGCATCTTCTGTTAGCTTGCTCTGTTTTCTGGTTTGCATGTTGCATTGCTTTGGCTGTTGTGACTGAACTATTAGCCAGCGTGACCCCGTAGCCAGGCAGATGTTGAGCGCCTGAGGCCACACGCCGCACTGTTTGACACACAAACGCTAGGCTAATAACTCTCCTGGGAGGTTAAACGTGTGTGTTTGTAAGGTCAAGCTCTGTCACAGCCTGCCGTCCCTCAGCACAAGAAGAGCGAAAGGCCATTAGAAGGTTACAAACAACCGTTAATACACTATTGCTGTATGCCTGTACATGTCACACACTCACACACACACACACACACTCACACACACACACACACACACTCACACTCACACTCACACACACACACACACACAATTAATTTATTTGTTTGTTTGTGTATTTATTTATTTATCTTTTTTGCATATTTTATTTCAAGCATCAGGACAGCAGCTCTGATATGCTAGTTTTATCTTTTTTATATTTGATCGAAAATTATATTATCATTAAAATGTATATTTTATCAAAAAATTATATTTATAAAATATAATTTTTTTTTTATATTTATAAAAAATATTTAGATGTGTATATAAACAAATATTTATTTAAGAATGTAATATAACTTTAATACACACATTACTTTTTTAATAAACATCTTTAATATAATTTTTATAATAATATCTGATATAATAATTTAGAAAATAATAATTAATATATTTTATGCTAAATTATATTATCATATGTTTATTTATATACATCTAAATGTCAAATAAAATAATTATTTGTGTATATAAATAAATATGTATATATTAGTAAGATTATTATTATTAAAATAATTACATAAAACATAATATTTGATCCTTTAAAAATATATATATATTGAAATTATTTATTTAATTGTATTATTATAATTAACAATGTAATTATAAATATATTTAATTATTATATATTAATAACTATTATTAATAATACAAATACTATATATGTGTATATTACAATATTTTATCTTAAGCATCAGGACAACAGCTCTGACTAATCATCTTTCATCATAATGTACCTTTAATGCATAATATATTCTGATATACATGAACATGATATGGTACTGTACTGATTAATATGATTTACTTGCATCGATCATCGTTCCATGACGTGTAAACAACATTCTAGCGTTGCATGTATGGACAGGACGGATACTGTGCACTGTTTGTGCTTCGATGCTCAAACTCTGTCCATAAAAGACTTGAGCAAGGTTTGCAGAAATGAGGCGAGGTTTGTGCATTTCCATCCAGACTGGCTTTTGTTAAATATTTGTTGAATTTGATTCATACCTTTTCCATCATCATCATCATCTTCATCATCATCCTCATCATAATTGGACTGTGTTTTAGTCTTGCTGTAGTAATTTGTTTAGGAACTGATATGCTTTGATCATTGAGCAGTTTCTCTCAATCACTGAGCGCATGATTTACACACAAACCGTGTTCAGCCATCAAAGCGTCTCAAATGAATCCTCCAGACGTCTTGATGGTTCTGATGGCTGGACGCAGTGAATGTGACGTGTGTTTGTGTGCATGTGTCACGTCTCACGCCGTCTCGTGTTTGTTTTGTGCTCTTCATGTTGTGTCTGAAGGCTTTGACAGCGTCTCTCTCCAGTGACCTACAGCTCTCCTGCCCCGCCCATCTACTGAGGCCACGCCCACTCCAGATGACTCCGCCTGCTGTGGGCGGGGCTGTACATTATCCTCTCCCTCTATGAATATAGAATCATAATATCATAATATAGCCATTATGATGTACTGTACGTAACTGTATATGGAGTGATAATATAACGTTTGTACAAAGAAATATTGAGGTAAACCTCACAAAATTATTATAGAAAAAATTACACAATATCATAAATAAATGCATAAATTTATGAAGCAGTTATATTTTGCATAATGAAAATTAAGCCTATTTTTATTTTTGCATTGCACATTAAAATAATGGCACCTAAAATCTCATACAATAATTTTATTGTATTTTTGTATTCGTATCTGTTTACAAAACTTTTGTTTTGCATTGTGACATTTCAAATAAACACATTAATTAAGACTGTAAAAATGTGTTATTATAAGTTAAATTATATCAATTATTACCTTTATTCATAATTACTTTACCATTTAAATTGTACAAATAAACTGTGATACACTGAGAATGGGATTTTTTTATTACTATATATTGCATAATAACTTTGTTACATTTGAAATATATATTGTATTAGAGTAAAGAATGAGATTTTATTTGACATAAATTACTACCATGATGATTAATAATTCCAAAATGTAAGTTTTTATTAAACACTGTATTACAGTAGTGTAAACAAGATTTTTTTGACAAATTACTACCAATTATTTCACAATGTTAATTTTAAGTATATATTGTATTACAGTATTCTTAAATTACTACCATGATGCATTGCCATAATTTAAATGTAAATATTTTTAAATAATAATTAATAATATTATGTTATAAGATGATGTCATTATATGTTGTTATTAAAATATTTATTTGCATAAAATTTGGAAGGAAATATGAGCTTAATTGACATGAAAATGTCACAATGCAAAAAAATCATAATAGTCCTAAAAACTGGCTTTATTTTCTTTATGAACTTTAATTTTTGTTGGCAAGATTTTCCCATCTAATGTGCTTTTCTTGCATGAAGCATTTATTCAGGAAGAGTCGAGGAAGCTTCCACTAGCGCGATCAGCAGCAGGTGTCTGTCTGTCTGTCTCTGTCTGTCTGTCTGTCTGTCTGTCTGTCTGTCTGTCTGTCACTCTGTCTGTCTGTCTGTCTGTCTGTCTGTCTGTCTGTCTGTCTGTCTGTCTGTCTGTCTGTCTGTCTGTCTGTCTGTCTGTCTGTCTGTCTGTCTGTCTGTCTGCGAGTGAAGCGCTGGACGCATGACTTCTGTCTCGTTGCACTGGTTGTACACACAGATCACTGCTCAGAGCTTGTGTTCACGGGGCTCAAGCGAGCTGAGCGGTAACAGACGCTCTCGTGCTGTGTGATGTCACTGGGGAGAGAGAATGACTCTGATTGCCACATTTTAGAAAAGAGTTCAAGTCAACAGGAAACACTATTGCATCTGCTACATTTGATTGGAGCACTCTGTATTCTCAAAAACACCGTCCTGGTCTAATTGTGCAAAATAAGTGCATGTTTTAGTAAAACTTTAGTTTTTATATATAATGGAGATACTGTTATAGTTTTATTAATATTTTGAGTCGGCTTCATTTTTACATTCTGTTTTCATTTTTTTAAATCTGTAATTTTTTTCATTTTTATTATTTATTTTTTAAATGTCTAAATAGTTTTTTTCAGCTGTAATTTAGGTTTTATTTCAGTTTTCAGTTATATCATTGAGATGCAATTATAGTTTTTATTAATATTTTGTAATTTATTTTTATATTTTATTTGTAGTAATTTTGTTGTATTTCTGACATTTTTATTCGTTTTATATATCCATGTAGGTTTTTATATATTTCGTATTTAGATGCTAGTTTTTATTAATATATTCAATTGTTTTTTATTTGATATTTTCTGATTTCATTTTAATTTTAGTTAACATTTCAGTAATTGGTGTTTTTATAAATGTTTTATTTTTTATGTCTATCATTTTTATTCATTTTTATTTAAGTTTTTGTTTAGTTTTATTATGGTTTTCAGTTTTAATATCACTGAGATACTTTTATAGTTTTTATTAATGGGTTCTTATTTTCTCTTTCCTATTTTAATTGTAACTTTAGTTATTTTTTATTAAATTGTATTTTATATTTTAAACATTTCAATTAATTAAATTTAACTTTAGACAAGACTTTAATTTGGGTATAAGTTTTTTCTCTTCCAAAAACCAGGGGGGGGGGGGGCATTGTTATTGACAATAATAACTTTTTCTTTAATGTAGATATTTGCATGTAGAATGTAGAAATGAATGCATAAAATCTCAGTCTTTAAAAGATCTAAATAATAAATTAAGAGAATACATTTTGCCTACAGAAAATGAAAGCAGACATTACTTACCTAATTAGAGGCAGTTGTTTTAATTGGAGGGGTGGAATAATTAAATGAGGTTTTGTAAAACATGCCCTTATGAATTGTGCGCAGGAATGTGTGTTTAGGAGTTTTGATCTCATGTTGATTTGATCTCACTCTGTTGATGTAAACATTAAATGCATCACTGAGTCATATTTATTTCTATTCATGCTTGCAGAAACATTCATTCATATCGAATTGAACACATGGTCTGATTGAAAACCTTTCATTATTAACTACAGACCCGAGTCATTCATCTGCATCCTCTGACCTGTGTGTCATTCATATGTGCTGTGTGTGTTTGTAGCGAATGCTAATTCAGAGATTTGTCCTAAGCATCATGCCAGTGAATCTGGAAGGGACGGTTGCTAAGCAACTGATGTGGGGAGATTTTGTGTCACGCATCCTCGGCATAAACTTCATGTAGCACTTTGTGTCCACACCCTGTGCAGTGTGTTACCTGAACAAGTGCTGCCTGCTCACTGTGCACGTCCTGAATGTGTGGCTATACATCACTGATTACCTGTAAATCCAGAATATATGTGTGTATTTAGAGAAATATGATGTTAGGGTCAATCTCACTAAGAAATATCCATGTCAAATTTCAGCCCAAAATTCAAAGAAAAAAATGCATTGTAACATTTTCATAAGTATATTTAATTTAAAGTTTACTGTGATGCATAACATCTGTTTTTTATTACTGTCTGGACACAATGATTCAAAATTCAGTCTAAAAATGCTGTCAAAATAATGTCACAATGCAAATTTAATTTACCCAGACGTTGTTTGCATATAAAAATGAAACCTCTTTTATCGCGTTGCACATCGTTAATAACAATTAAGCACATTTTCTTTAATGTAGAAAATGCATAACTGTAATGCATAAACATAAACAAACAATACTGTCCAAATACATTATATCAATGCAATTGTCCTTTTATTCATGCAAAATATAATTTCTTATTGTATTGAAAATTAAATATATTTTGTCTTTTAAAGCACAAATTATAAATATTGAAGCTTTTGTGTAATTATATAGACACACAATGTTAAAAGATTAATGCATAAAAATGATAATTTGCATGTCACATTTTGCTAACGAGAAGTAAGCACATTTTCTTTAATGTGGAAAATAACTGTAATGCATAAAACATAAATTTCACGCAAAAAAATGTCAAAATACAAAGTACTGATAAATGAATGCATAAAAATTAACCAGTTATATTTTGCATAATGAAAAATAAACCTATTTTTGCATTGCGCATTATGTTAATGACAAATTAAGAACATTTTCTTAAATGTTAATTAACTGTAATGCATAAAATCTCATTACACAAAGATTTTATTATTTTGGTTTTATAAATATTCAGTCCCAAAAATAGTACGAATGCAGTACCACAATGCAAATTACAACAGTCCTAAAAAAATTTGAATTTTCCTTTTTATTCATACAAAATATAATTTCTTCTTTTTATTTTAGGGTGATATTTGACCCAGACTTTTTTTTACATTATTCATAAGATTAACCAGTTAAAAGATGCAATATATTATTTCTGAGAGAACAAATTGCAAATATTGAAGCTTTTATCGGATTATATAAACACACAATATTCGTAAACAAATGCATAAAAATATGAAGCAGTTATATTTTGCATAATGGAAATTAAACCTATTTTTTATTTTTGCATTGCACATTAAAATAATTGCACCTAAAATCTCATTATACAATCATTTAATTGTATTTTTGTATCTGTGTATTGCATATTGTTTTAAATTGTATAAAATAGTCAAAATGCACAATCAAGTCTTAAAAGCTCTGGTTAATTTAAATTGTATTTATGCAAAATAGAATTTTAACTTTTTTTGGTAGAAATTTGACCTAGGTATTATTCATGAGATTCACCTGTTAAGACGTGCATAAATTATGACTCAAAAATGATTTTTTATTTTTTTATTTAGAAATGGCAAATATTGACGCTTTTGTGACTCAGTACTGATGTACAGGATGTTGTTGCGTTTGCAGCTACTGTATCACCTCTGGCTGACGTACAGTTTATATCGGCCAGAGACGGGGAAGGCGGGGCCAGCAGAGACTCAGATGGATTTGATGAATTGGATTGGACAGTCTGGAATAGAATAAGCCTGTGATTGGACGGTTCTGAAAGCAGACACTCTTTGAACAGAAACCTCACTTACGGATCGATCGGACTGCTCGTGACCTGTGGATTTTCCCGTTTTTTTCTGTGTGGATAAGGACTGAACCCACTTGGCGCAACGGAAAAAAAATCACGAAATGGATAGTGAAACTTTTCCTGCTTCAAACGAGTCGGCTCTCCGTTTAATGTCGCATCTGTATAAAGGACACACATCCACCTGTGGCTTCCCCTGTGTGTGTCAGGTAGCAAATCAAACACCCCTCGAACCCCCTTCCAAGTCCTCTGTCATTGCAATAAGTGTATTAAGATGTGTAGAGGCACAAGTGTTAAAAAATGAAGTATTAGTGTATCGAATATGCTAAACTGCAGAGTAGAGAGAGAGTAAACATGAGAAGTTTAATAAATGTGACCTTCAGTCATTCATGCTTTTTATTTGCTCTAGTATCTCTGGTGGATTCATTGTCTGTTTGTGTGTATGTTTGTATGTGCGATGTTGATCTCAAGCGGCACACTTGTTCAGCCAAAAATGAACATTTACTCACTCTTATCCCATCCAAGATGGAGATGAGTTTGTTTCTTCATCAGATTTGGAGAAATGTAGCATTGCATCACTCGCTCAGCAATGGATCCTCTGCAGTGAATGGGTGCCGTCAGAATGAGAGTCCAAACAGCTTATAAATACATCACAATAATCCACACCACTCCAGTCCATCAGTTAATGTCTTGTGGCATTTTAACTTCAAATGAGTCCTCTATTCATAATATTGCTCTTTCCAGTGAAAAAGTCATTGGTCTGAATCAGGAGAGAAATCTGCACAGATCAAGCACCATTTACAAGCCAAAACATCTCTAAATAAATATAGAGGAGAACAGGAGATGGGCTTTTTCACTAGAGGAAGTGTTGTTATGGATTACCCAGCTGACGTTTTTTAAAAAGTTAGGCTATATAACATTCTTAAAGTAAAGTTTATGGAATGTTCTTATAACATTATTGATACTTAATATACGTTCTCATAACCTTGAGAGAAAATGTTCTTAGAACAACATTCTCAGGATGTCCTAATGATGTAATTTGCACTTGATGAATGTTCTAAGAAGCGTTTTTGTAACTTAAGTAACATTATAATTGCAACTAGAAAACTGGACATTTTTACATTCTTAGAATATTAACATTAAAAGTTGGCTATATTTTGGGTGAAAGTTAGTAGAATGCTGTAAGAAACATTTTTATAAACTTTAATGTTCTAATTACGACAAGAAAACTGAACACTTCAAGACAATGTTCCCACAATGTTTTTATAACCTACAGTTGTTATCTGGGTTTGGACTCGCATTTTGTCCAGAAGCAACAGTTTGAAGTTAAAAACGTCTTGATGATTGATTTGTTTCTTACAAACACACATCTTTTGTCTTTACAAGATGTGAATTGATGGACTGGAGTGGTGTGGATTATTGTGATGTTTTATCAGCTGTTTGGACTCTCATTCTGACGGCACCCATTCACTGCCAAGGAAAGTGATGGAATGCTACAGTTCTGATGAAGAAAGAAACTCATCTACATCTCAGATGGCCTGAGTTTGAGGACATTTTCCTCACATTTTTATTTTGGGCTGAACTATTGCTTTACAGACCTCATGAAATGGCTTCAAAGCACATTTTTAAATAATCACTATGCTTTTGCACAGCTGCATTGATCCCAACTCTGCGCCATTGGTTGAGTCCCATATCAAGCTAAAATATTTGAAGGAGTTTCAACATTTATACCTAAAATGTTTTTAATGTGTCTTCTATAATGTTAATTTTGTCAGGTTTTAATGTAAATGAGCAGATACGAAGCCACAAAACCTCGTCTTGAATGTCTTGCGGTCTTTGAATGTGTTGATTTTTCCCCGTTTCCTGGTCCCAGTGCAACAATCAGATGTGATGTGCAATAATGATGTGAAACAAAGCTGCACCGATTCACACTGTGATTTCAGTTCAGTCCGTGACAGACGCCGCAGCAGAGCCTCTGAAAACACAAGCGCGGCATGGATGCTTTCGCTCTAATTAGAACCTTTCTTTTCCTTCAGCCATGGAGAGATTAGAGCTGTCACATCAGTGTGTGTGTGTGTGTGTGCGCGTGTGTGTGTGTGCACCTGTCAAGAACATGTCCAGGTCACATTTCACTGCAAAATCAAAAGAAGACTTGAATACTTTTTTTTTTTTTTGCTTAAAGTAAAAGTCTATTTTAGGATCAGTAAGGTTTTTTTTTTTTTGCATTTTGACATATTTAATATGCACGAGTACAATATTGTTTTATTTATAAACTGAAAGCAGTGCTAATAGTAACATGAATTAGTACTGAATAATATATAAGCTCTGACAAAAATAAAAACCCACTACCTTTCAAATATTTGAGGTCAATCAATATTTTTTAATGATTATGCTCTCTAAGGCTGCATTTATTTGATCAAAAATACAGTAAAAAATATTATTACAATTTAAAATACATTTTTTAAAGTATATATTGTAAAATGTAATTTATTCCTGTGATGGAAAGCTGAATTTTCTGCATCATTACTCCAGTCTTCGGTGTTACATGATCTTCAGAAATCATTCTAATATTCTGATTTGCTGCTCGAGAAACATGATCATTATTATCAATGTTGAAAATAGTTGTGCTTTATATTTTTTGTGGAAACTGTGATGCATTTTTTTAGTAGTCTTAACATTATAAAAGTCTTTACTGACACTTTTGATCAATTTAATTTAATGTGGCCTTGCTGAATAAAAGTTATATAATCTAATTGTGTTTGTTTGTGTCATGGTGCACACATTGTGGTTAAACGAGGAACACGGAGACGAGGATGTAACTCAAATTAACAGTCTTTAATGTAGACATCAGGGTAAGACAAGACAAGGCAGACACACAGGAGCACTCGGGGAGTAACGAGTAGACCAGACAAACACAGCTGGACAAGAATGAACTAATAATGACACTTAATAAACATGGACAGGAAACATAACAAATAAGGACACAAGTGGCGGGAACACAAGACACACACGACAGAAGGCTGACAGTTTGCTTGTTTGTTTTTTCAACAAGAATTGTCACTAAAATAAAGTCACAATACAATAAACCTTATTGGTAAAAAAATTGCATAATTTTCTATATGCATAATTTGTATTTAATTTTGGGGGATTTTGGGTTAAATATGAGCTGGACAAGTCCTTGACAGGTTTGTGTGTGTGTGCGTGTGTGTGTGTGCGTGTGCGTGTGTGTGTGTGTGTTTTTCCGACCACCCACAGAACTTAAGAGGATAGTATTCTTCATTTTAATATTATCTGCTGCTTTAAGAAGTCAGGGCACCGTTTCAAATATGACAAAAATGTAAAGGTATATATATATATTTTTTAACTTAGATCTTGTATTTTTGTGTCTCATTGTCAGTCCCACGGTGTATCTGTATGTCCACTCTGTGCAGACTGTGAACCTGGACTGTTTTTATGTTTCAGTGATTGGAGTTTTGAACATGTATTGTGGAGTCATTTGTCGGCCTTTTGTAGTGCATGCAAAGACCCATGGTCAAAATGTAAAGACTGCGTCTGAAGAATATGTAGAGTTCAATGCAATGTGAGACAGTCGGATAAACATATTAACCTTGTAAAAAAACAAACAGCTTTCTTTTCTTTCTGTTTAAATCACACTGCATCGCCTGGACTGCCCAGAGGAGAATGATGTTTCTCAGATGCTGCTCTTTCATAGCACAGAGTTTTCTTTCAACTTTGCCTCAGATGTTTCTATGGAAGCCTGTTTCCTCCACGGAATAAAATATAAAAGCTAAACCGCACTTTTTAATCTCACAATTCAGACTTTTTTCAGTAAAGTCAGAACTGCAAGATATAAAGTCAGAATTGTAACATTTGAACTTCAAAGGGAAAAAGTCAAAAATACGAGATAAAATTCTGATTTTCGAGTTTATATCTCATAATTCTTACTTGCAATTCTGAGTTTAAATTAGAATACTGAGTTTGCATCTCACAATTCTGACTTATCAATTCTGACTTTACATCTCGCAATTCTGACTTTACATTTTCTGCATATCTCGCAATTCTGACTAATTATCTCGCAATTCTGACTTTACATCTCGCAATTCTGACTTTACATCTCGCAATTCTGACTTTACATCTCACAGTTTTAACTTTACATCTCACAATTCTGACTTTACATCTCACAGTTTTAACTTTACATCTCACAATTCTGACTTTACATCTCACAGTTTTAACTTTACATCTCACAATTCTGACTTTACATCTCACAGTTTTAACTTTACATCTCATAATTCTGACTTTACATCTCACAGTTTTAACTTTACATCTTAATTCTTTTAACTTTACATCTCACAGTTTTGACTTTACATCTCACAATTCTGACTTTACATCTCGCAGTTTTAACTTTACATCTCACAATTCTGACTTTACATCTCACAATTCTGACTTTACATCTCGCAGTTTTGACTTTACATCTCACAGTTTGAACTTTACATCTCACAATTCTGACTTTACATCTCGCAGTTTTAACTTTACATCTCATAATTCTGACTTTACATCTCACAGTTTTAACTTTACATCTCACAATTCTGACTTTTCATCTCGCAGTTTTAACTTTACATCTGCATTAATGGAGGTCATTCTGACTTTACATCTCGCAGTTTTAACTTTACATCTCACAATTCTGACTTTACACTCACAGTTTGAACTTACATCTCACAATTCTGACTTCATCTCGCAGTTTTAACTTTACATCTCACAATTCTGACTTTACATCTCGCAGTTTTAACTTTACATCTCACAATTCTGACTTTACATCTCGCAGTTTTAACTTTACATCTCACAATTCTGACTTTACATCTCGCAGTTTTAACTTTACATCTCACAATTCTGACTTTACATCTCACAGTTTTAACTTTACATCTCACAATTCTGACTTTACATCTCACAATTCTGACTTTACATCTCACAGTTTTAACTTTACATCTCACAATTCTGACTTTACATCTCGCAGTTTTAACTTTACATCTCACAATTCTGACTTTACATCTCGCAGTTTTAACTTTACATCTCACAATTCTGACTTTACATCTCGCAGTTTTAACTTTACATCTCACAATTCTGACTTTACATCTCACAGTTTTAACTTTACATCTCACAATTCTGACTTTACATCTCGCAGTTTTAACTTTACATCTCACAATTCTGATTTTACATCTCGCAGTTTTACTTTACATCTCACAATTCTGATTTTACATCTCGCAGTTTTAACTTTACATCACACATTTCTGATTTTACATCTCGCAGTTTTCATTCTCACAATTCTGACTTTATATCTCGCAATTCATCCTTTGCATAAACCCACCATCCTTAGTTACTGTTTTTATCTCAAACAAGCCATGCCACTCTCACACTACACATGTTCTCACGCAGGAAAAAATACATTGCGGAGCAAAGAGGAAACTGACAGACAAGACAGAACAGGTTACTTCTAGTATGAAAGGGCTCAAGGGATTTTTTAAGAAATTCAAACAATAAATTCGGTTTTGTGGCTCTTTAGAATGTCGGGACATCATTGTATTGCCTCAGTTCAAACACGTGAACCGATCGTCTTTTCATATTTACTTATAAAGCCCGTAATGAACACCAGAACGTATTTTATTTCAACCGCGGAAAAGAATGCACACCATTTTTCAAGTTTAGGCCCATGGAAGTTAATCTACTCTCCTGTCTGGTTTGTTTGTCGGACAAGATTCAGCGTTATGATTGGTCAGATCGCCTGTCAATCAAGCTCTTTCTGAAGGGTCATTTCTGACTTTTTCTGTGAATTCTGACTTCGTATCACAAATCTGAGAAAAAAAGAGAGAATTTTGAGACAAACTCAAAATTGCAAGAAAAGGTTAAAATGTTGCAATTGCCTTTATTTTATCTCGTGGAAACAATCTTCCTTATGTCTCTCCTAAAATTAATGAGAAATAAAAACAGACACAAGTGAGTTTTGGCATACTGTAAAGTGTGAAGATGAAGATAGCCGCTCAGATCCTTCATCGTGAGATCTCTGGCTTTTAATCACAGACTTTAGGAATAGAGCACTGTTTGAGACACTGTCGAGATCTCTTCTGAAACTCTCGAGGACAGAGGTGTGCATTTGCAGCAGTCTTTTTCTTCTGAGAAACATCTGAGAACTTCAGCCAAAGTTGTTTGCTTTGCATTTACCGCATTGCTTTCTTGGA
The DNA here is from genome assembly GCA_027422405.1 of Ptychobarbus kaznakovi. Taxonomy (NCBI): domain Eukaryota; kingdom Metazoa; phylum Chordata; class Actinopteri; order Cypriniformes; family Cyprinidae; genus Ptychobarbus; species Ptychobarbus kaznakovi. The sequence goes on from CM049795.1 coordinate 44,642,789, forward strand.
GACACATTTGAGAAACCAAGCAAACCTACACTTGATGATTTCTGTGCTTGTCGTCTTCTCTCCTATCAGCTTGATGTAGGTCTTCTTCTGTCCTGTCACTACGGACACTGTTGCCATGGTGGGGAAACAAAACAGCAGGGGGTGAGTTTGTGTTTTTTAGGCCACAGACCTCCCATGAGCGACTGTATCCATAACAACTCATTCTCTGCACAAACTCGCTTGTGAGCAGACTGAAGTGAAGAGCATGAATATTACATCTCTGCTCTTCTCTGTATGTGTGTGATCTACAGCTCCACACACTCAAACTGCTTCTAGATGAGATCATGACTTTTGATTGCATTGCATTTTCAACTGTTGCATGTGAAACAAGTTTGATTGGAAATATCGTGCTACTTGTTGCTGAAGCATGTAGCATTGATGATACTAGCACTTATTTATTCCAGTGCATGTTTCAAAACAGTTATCCATGCCTTAATGCAGTACATTTATAATGTCAAATTTTATTATGAAAAACAATTATTAGAAAATAAGTAGTAGAGCTATTTTGACATTTTACAATAAAATAAATGAAGCAGTATAAAGCGAGCACGAGCTAACAAAGTACGTTCTCAAAGTTATGAACAAACATTTTCCAGTTTAACATTAGATCATTCAGTGTTATCTAGTCTTAAATAATGGTATCTAGTCTCAAAATAATATCACAAACACATTATTTATACATCATTCATGGAACAGTTTTTTTCTGAAACGGGTTTTTAAATGCTACTACTTGTTTCGGAATCTTCGGAGAACATTCAAAAGTAACATTCCATGTAAGTAACATTGCCAAAATGATCAAACATTCACATTTAAAAAACTGGATGTGGATGTTTTGAATGTTTAGAGAACATTCCGTAATTATGCTTTCATAACTTACTGGGAGCATTAGCAAAATGTTCTTAGAACAAAGTTTTGTTAGCTGGGACTGTAATATTGCTTTAATGCAAAAGTTCAGTAAACAAGTTTTAGACCCAAAGTTAAAACGAAGTCAAACCAAAAACATCTGTAGCACATGACATCTCAAAGCAACACCCTACTGTTTTTTGTTCCGAATGGGTCGAGTGAATGATTCACTGACTCTGAATAAAGACAGTCACATGTTTCATGCCCTGAAAGAATCAGATCAATTGAATCAGTGGTTAAAAATGACTCGCTGATAATGCAGTCACTTGTCGCCACCTAGTGGAGTATTGATTATGTAGCAGTTTTCTTTCCTGTGTCGACATTGAGTATTTCATTTTTTTGTATTGTTCTCTCTGCCATCCAGCTAGATTTTTTAAATGAAATAACATGTGTTTTGTCAACTTTTAGGAGTGCACAAGCCTATAAATGAGCTCAATGTTAATAGACATGAACAGAATGCTTAATGTCAGGAGGAATTAGAGCTGCTTGCGTTGTGATCCTGATTCGGTCTGTTGTGCTATAAGTGTGTGTGTGTGTGTGTGTGTGTGTGAGAGGTTGTACTATGGCGGTTTGATTGCTCACAAATGGAAATCAGATATGCTTGTGCATGACTCAAATGATACTTTAGCGCCACTGTGAATTGTTCTGCAATATGTCAATGAATGTCAAATTGATGTGGCTATTCAGAAGCACAGACGCTTACCTGACTCGATGTACAGCTGCTTCCCTACAGGCAACATGGATCTGAAACATTAATATAACTATAGGAACACTTTAATATTTCTCTGCGACAAGACGATTTTAAATGTTTCAATCTTGCTGCAGGGCCACAGAGGTTTTTATACTAGAAAAAAGTTTTACGTTTCTCAGTCTGGCTTGTGACAGAGTCTAGTCAAATGTATTTTTTAAATAGCGCTTTTCATAATACACATTCAAGTAAAGTGTTACCGAAAGGAATAAATGTTTGTAATTATATTAAAGGAATGGTTCAACCAGAAATGAATATTTTCTGAAAATGTGCTCCTCCTCAGGCCATCCAAGATGTACATAAGTTTGTTTCTTCATCAGATTTAGAGAAATGTAGCATTGCATCACTTGCTCACCAATGTATCCTCTGCAGTGAATGGGTGCCGTCAGAATGAGAGTCCAAACAGCTGATAAAAACATCACAATAATCCACACCACTCCAGTCCATCAGTTAACATCTTGTGAAGACAAAAGCTGCATGTTTGTTAAAAACAAATCCATCATTAGGATGTTTTCAACTTCAATCCATTGCTTCTGGCTATAATCCATAATAACTCTTTCTCTAGTGAAAAAGTCTGAATCAGGAGAGAAATCTGCACAGATCAAGTGCCGTTTATCAGTGAAAACATCTCTAAACTAATATGTGGGTGGATTTTGATGTGAGAGACAACAGGAGATTTTTCACCGGAGGAAGCTTTATTATGGATTATAGATTTATGTATTTTAGCCAGAAGCAATATTTTAAAATTAAAAACATCCTAATGATGGATTTGTTTCTTACAAACACGCAGCTTTTGTCGTATCAAGAATAATTATTGTGATGTTTTTATCATCTGGTTGGACTCTCATTCTGACGGCACCCATTCACTGCAGAGGAAAGTGATGGAATGCTGCATTTCTCTAAATCTGATGAAGAAACAAACTCGCCTATATCTTGGATGGCCTGAAGGCGAGTACATTTTCTGCAAACATTTAGTCAAATTTTCTTTTAAGAGGTTTTTTTTGTTGTTGCATGAATTAACCCTTTAACAGACATAAAATACAGAGACAGTCATAAATTGTTAACTCTCACCCACGACCACATTTGGATCCACGTGCTGTAACGGCAACCTGAATCTGTTGCTATGAGACGGACTGCTTCATTAGAGGAAGCTGTGTGTGTGTGTGTGTGTGTGTGTGTGTGTGTGTGTGTGTGTGTTTGCAGCGATATCTCGTCTGCATGATTGCATTAGATTACATCAAACAGAAAACATATATGTTGCAACTTGAGCAGTTTTCAGTTTAACAGAATAACTAGAAACATAAACACATGTGATTATAATGCTGCGTATGGAAAGGTTTCTCCCACCGCCGTCATCTCCATGTCTTTTATAACGTGACACTTTTATTGGCACTTTAATTACTGTAATCAAACAGTCATTGAAACGGATCTGTTCTTACATTCACAAATGTTTTGAAATGCTTCTAGGGTTTCTGGTTTCAGTCGGCAAAAGTTAATTCACATCCACAATGATGACGAGCGCTGCCAGACGAGCTGCATGAAACAAACGGGAAATAATTGCCCTTGTCTGACCTATAAAGAACCAGAATTAATGTAACAAACCCAGATTAAACAGCAGGTTCAGGTGATCAATAGCTTCAGCCTGAGGACTGATGCTTTAGGTGATGCTGTGGTAATCAGTCTGTAATCGAGCATGTGATGGACAGAACTGATTCATTGCTTCTGTAGAAATATTTAAAATAAATTTTATTAAAATAATAAAAATGTATATAAATAATATATTTGATTAAAATAAAAAGCAATACATTAAATAAAATTAGATATAAATAAATAACACATCTGACAGTACAGTGCTGTAGTGTGTAAAAAATAACATAGGAGGAAATAGAAAAAAACATTATTACGTTATGTAATCGGAACTAAATATTTCCAAATAATATTTTACACATTTATAATCATAACTTTTCTCAGTGTTAATGGGGTCTTTATACACAAATATATATAGGTGCATTTAGAATTTTTCCCTCACATGAAGATGATCATATTAAATTAGGGGTCCATATCATTTAAAGATTGAAAGCCCCTGTATAGTGTGGCTGTGAGCAGCAGCGATTACGGCCAGCGGTTGTTGAGGTGATTTTATATGAACGGTGGTAATATCACAGCATGACTGGTGTGAAAATGAGAGCCGTTACTCCATTAGTGTAGACATCATTTAAGCACTTCATGAGTGAAATACAACAGAATCCAGCTGAGAGGATTAGTGTGGCTCATATTAACAATCACATGCTTAAACACCCATTACTGTCCTCAGACGTAATTAAACAGGGAATCTGTCTGGTCAGAAAAGACTATGGAAAGTGAAGTGTATGAATCGGACAAAGCCTATTTCAGGTACAGATGGGAAAGATGTCTGTAGTGGATTCCAGCTTCTGTGATGAACGACCTTCGAAGGCTGCGTTCCAGGCAGGTTTTTGAGCCCGTAAATCACGACTTCAAACCACGACTTTGTAGCGTTCCAGGCAAGTCACGCCAAACGGCCTGAGCGCAAGGAATTGAGTGTGTGTATTATTTATTATTATTATATTATTATTAATTTGATTGCGATGTTATATTGTCCTAAAGTCTATTTCTCACGTGCACTACTTGCATAAAAAAACACTGCATCCGTAGGGGCTGCCATTGTTGTTTCACGGGCTATGTGACGTCAGAGCGCAGAACTGGGAGTACTTCGATCTAGTACGAGTTCACGGGTAGAAGGTTGTAAAAACACGGTTACGGGTTGCCTGGAACACAGCTGATATTCCCGGACGATACAGATACAGAAGAGAGGAGAGTGTAGAGGTCATTATCTGGCACCAGCGGTCAGCACAGAGCAATCTGATCCCAGCATCAAGAACAATAAACGCTCGTTTCACATCAACCAGAGCTCTTCATGGCATACGCCGGCACGCTAGCAAGGATTCTTGTCAAAGTTATTTCAGAAAGTTCTCTGATCCTTAAAATGTCTTAATGTTTTTGTGTGTGGTTATTCAAACGTTAATGCAGAGCTTCTCAATTCCAGTCCTCGCCCCCCCCCGCTCTGCATATTTTGCATGTCTCTCTTTGTTAACACACCTGATTCAGATAATCAGCTTGTTAGAAGTGCGCTCCGTGCATGAACTGTGTTCCGATTGACATGCTCCCTACACAGGGTCCATTGCTCCCTACACAGGGTCCATTGCTCCCTACACAGGGTCCATTGCTCCCTACACAGGGTCCATTGCTCCCTACACAGTGTCCATTGCTCCCTACTCCCTGAGCAGGGAAATCCGCTCCCTACACAGATTGCTCCCTAGTTTGCTCCCTACTTTATTTCGGAACATTCATTCATGGATTTGCGCTGCGCAACGTCTTCACGCACGGACGAGTGTGACATCATATACCTCTGTAAATATATACAATTTTAATTCACGTCTTGCACACTTCAATGCACTTTGAATGGAATATATACGTTCGCTTCGAACTGGAATCATGGCGGAATATCCTGTGATGTCCACTTCGCAGGGCACTTGCGTTCGAATAGAACAAACATCTGAAGCGATAAGAGTAACATACGAAATATGCAGAGCGGGGGGGCGCGAGGACTGGAATTGAGAACCGCTGCGTTAATGAAACATTCGGTTTAAATGTTAAAGGAACATTCCATTTGATCATTTTGCAATCATTATGGGAAACTTAGAAACAAGCAGCAACATATAAAAGATATTAGACGAACGTCAAACTGAAATGTTTCAGGAAAAAAAATCCTTGTTGTATAAATGACATGTTTTTTGTGTTAACATTATTAGTTTGTCTAACATTTTTAAAGCCTTAGACGAACAACCAACTAAGACATTTCAGAGAAATGCTAAAGTTTTGAAAACATTATTAGTTTGTCTAACATTTAAAAAAACATTATGTGAACATCCAACTAAAATGTTTCAGAAAGAACAAACCATGAACATTGTACTGTAAATAGCGTTTTTTTGCCAACATTTTTATAAAATACTTAATCATATCCACAAAAAAAACATTCCATGAGTGATGTTTATATAACGTAATTTGTAATAAGGTTTTGGCAGCAATATTAATTTGTCGAACACTTGAAATCATTAGATGAACATCCAACTAAAATGTTTCAGAGAAACATTCCATAAATAAAGTATAGATCATGTTTTTAGAATGTTATTAGTTTGTCTAGCATTTAAAAACATTAGACGAGCAAAAAATGCAACCAAACTGTTTCTAATTAAAGTTCCATGATCGAATATAAATAATGTTTTTGTACTAAACTTTTGAGAACATTATTAGTTTGTCTGATTTGTAAGAAACATTAGACTGGCATGACCACGTGACGAGACGAGATGAGACGTCAGGTCTTGAATCTGTTCCTAATTTGATAGACTCGTCCGGCTCCTGTCATCAGTGTTTCCCAGACGTCTGATCCGTCTGCTCGTGTTCACGCTCCGTCTAGAGCAGCAGACTGTGAGCACTGCGGGCCGTCAGACCAAACACACTGCCTGAAGAAGCAGTGCACGCTGTAGCATCACACTGCTGATAGTCTTATCAGATCTTCAAATCAAATCAAATCACTTTTATTGTCACAACACCACAGCACAAGTGCCTTGGTGAGTGAAATTCTTACGAGCGTGCTCCAGACAGTGCAAAGCAAAACAAAACAAAAAAACCAACAGTTTACATATGGACAGTACATATTTACAGACTGTACAGAGGACAGTGTGCAAAATACACATACATATACTCAGTACACATAGTGTACTATATAGACATACTTAGTTATCAGCTACACATTATACACCGTATGTACACAATCTATACATTATGTAATCTATACATAGTAATAATGTGAAGGTGCAACAGATTATAAATTTACAGCAGATTGGTTGTGCAACAGATTGGTTGTGCAACAGATAGATGTGCAAGGTGCAACATATTATGCATATGCAATGTCGTGGGTGTGCTTTGTATGGTGTCCAGTGCAGTGTGTGCGTGTAGTCCGGTAGAACTGTGTTAAAGTGCAGTGCATGGCATGTTGTGTGAGTGGGAGTGTGTTGTAGGGTGGGTCATTTCTGACTGTTCATTAGCCTGATAGCCTGAGGGAAAAAGCTGTCCCTCAGTCGGCTAGTGCGGGATCGGATGCTGCGGAGACGTCTCCCTGAGGGCAGCAGAGAGAACAGACTGTGGGACGGGTGGCTGGAGTCTTTGATAATCCTCCGGGCTTTCCTTGCACACCACCTGGTGTAGATGTCCTGGAGGGAGGGAAGCTCACCTCCAACAATGTGGCGGGCAGTTCGCACGACCCTTTGCAGAGCCCTGCGGTTGCCAGCGGTGCTGTTTCCAAACCAGGCGGTGATGCAGCCGGTCAGGATGCTCTCCACAGTGCAGGTGTAGAAGGATCTGAGGATTCTGGGGCTCGTCCAAACTTCCTCAGCCGTCTCAGGAAGAAGAGACGCTGATGTGCCTTCTTCAGCACTGCATCTGTGTGAGCAGACCATGTGAGATCCTCAGTGATGTGAACGCCGAGAAACTTAAAGCTGCTCACCCGCTCCACAGGTGTCTTGTCGATGGTGATGGGTGTGTGTTCTCTGCTCTGTCTCCTGTAATCCACCACCAGCTCCTTGGTCTTGTCGATGTTGAGTGAGAGGTGGTTCTCCTGACACCATTTAGTCAGGGTACTCACCTCCTCTCTGTAGGCCGTCTCATCGTTGTCGGTGATCAGGCCTATCATCGTTGTGTCATCAGCAAATTTGACGATGACATTGGAGCTGTGTGTTGCTGTACAGTCGTGTGTGTACAGGGAGTACAGGAGTGGGCTGAGGACGCAGCCCTGCAGAGCACCAGTGTTGAGGATCAGGGGAGATGAGGTGTTGTTGCCCATTCTGACCACCTGACTTCTGCCTGTCAGGAAGTCCAGGATCCAGCTGCACAGAGATCTGTTCAGTCCCAGAGTGTGGAGCTTCGCAACCAGTGTGGCAGGCACTATGGTGTTAAATGCTGAACTATAATCCACGAACAGCATCCTCACATAGGTGTTCTTATTTTCCAGGTGGGAGAGAGCAGTGTGCAGGGTAAAGGCAATAGCATCATCTGTGGAACGGTTACTGCGGTATGCAAATTGTAGTGGGTCCAGTGAAGCAGGAAGCACAGAGCAGATGTGTTCTCTGACGAGTTTCTCAAAACACTTGCTGAAGATGGAGGTCAGAGCAACGGGCCTCCAGTCATTCAAGCATGTGATTTTATTTTTCTTTGGTATGGGCACAATGGTGGATTTTTTGAAGCATGCGGGAACCACAGACAGAGAGAGGGACAGATTGAAAATGTCTGTAAAAACCTGTAAAGATCTTTTCATTTCAGCTCTTTTAATTCTGTTTCCTTATATTCCTGTTTGCAAATTCAGGAGGTGAGAAACAAGACACCTTAAATATGCATCATTTGCGTAAAGATATTTATATATATTTTCTTATTTAATAATTGCTATATTTTATTTTCAAATATAGAATTTATATTTAAAATATATGTTTATTCAGATTGATATGTAGTTAGAGCTTAGTAGCATTTGTTGTTCTTAATTAAATAAATTAAACATAAATAGTAATATTTAAATATTAAAAGCACAGCAATAATATTACATAAAGAAAATTGTATAAAAAAAATATGAACTAAAATTCAAATGAAAACTTAAAATGTAAAAATTTAATCTAAATAAACTAAATTCAAAAGATGAAATAAAAGTATATTGGTGTATAAATGGTACTAAAATAACACTAGTCACCCATAAGCTTTCAAATTTGCCCATGTTTTCTGTGCAGTGTGTATGTGTGTGTGTGTGTGTGTGTGTGTATATATATATATATATATATATATACACACAAATGAGTATTTGTGTTTTTGTTACGTTTGGTGTCATCTGTACTGCCGGTATACACTCTTTCTTGTTAAGTAAACGTTGGTTTAATAACTCGGGCTCATGTGTTTGTGAGAGGTGGTTGGTGTTTGTGAGCAGTAAGACACTGAAGTCTCCTCCATCTCTTACTGGTGACAGACACCTCATGCTTTATTCTGCGATTAATCTGTGCTTCTCCCGCTCCATTAGTTTAGGGAGGTACTGTCCCGGTTTATGACAAACCGCTCGGCCCGTTCATCCGTATCCTCCTGAGACCCAGCACAATAAAATTAATTTTAGCTTCCTTTACATCATTTAGGTGTTTACTGCATAAGAAACATGCAAAAAAAAAATTGATTTTTAAAAATAAATTATTTTATTCATCAAAGATGCATTAAATTGATCCAAAATTACAGTAAAGACATTTAAAATGTAAACAAAAAAATGCTTTGCTTTTTAAACTTTCTGTTCTTCAAAGAATCCTGAAAAATAAAATGTATAATGGTTTCTACAAAGATTTTCAACATGAATAATAAGAAATATTTCTTGAGCAATGAATCCGAATATGATAATGATTTCTGAAGATCGTGTGACACTGAAGACTGGAGTAATGATGCTGAAAATTCAGCTTTGCGCATCACAGAAATAAATTACATTTTACAGTATATTCAAAATAAAAAAATAGATGTTTTATTTTGTAATAATATTTCACCATTTTTGGTAAACAGAAGAAACGTCTTTCAAAATGATTTAAAAAATCTTACCAACACCAATCTTTTCAATGATAGCGTTTAAGTGTTTTTCAGCACTGTGACACACACATCTTTATTTACACTAGATGTACATGAAGCATACACTGTTATGAAAGATATTGCAGAAGATATTTGGTAGTATTTACTTCCAGATTGAGCAGAATAATGAAAATGAAGCATAGCAATGGTCAACACAAGCTTGATTTCATAAGGTAATAAATCAAACTGAACAAAGCCTATTAGAGTGACAGGTGAGCAAGGGAAGAGATTTGTTTGTCTTTCTGTGACAGTAAGAGTGAATAATGTCTTATCCATCACATTACTGACACTCAACAGAGATCAATGGACGTTTTATTGATTGCAAGTCAGCAGCAATGACAAAAAGAGGATGAATTGACAGATCTTCACTGTTAATTGAGCTGAAATCTCTCCTTTCACGTAAAGCGTACAAAGCTCAGCTGACCTGTTGACTCACAAAAGCATTTCAGGGTCATTGATGAAGGATTTCAGAGCAGCGTCGCTCCTCTTCACAAAGTTTGAGCTGTTATAAAGATGTTTGTCCTCCATCCTGCTCAGCCTTCTGGGTAAATTACTTTAATTAGCTTCGTTTAGCCTCTCTGGTAGACTGGCTTCATTCGTTTTATCAGCCTTGTCGCTTTATTATTCCACCTGCAATTACCCAGCGGGCCGCACGCCTGACCTCGCCGTCCCGTCAGAGGACAAGCGGGTCATGATGGAGGGCAGGTGTGTGTCTCGGGCTAATTTATGTGCAGGGTTTGGTGCCCCTTTTGTGAAGACTTTAAAGTTTAATTAAACCCCTATTTCTGAAAAGTCCTACTAATTACTTCCTTGAATGTGTTTGGTTGAGTTGTGTTCCAAGAACGATGATTTAAAGTCTGAAAACACTGGAAAGTTGCACTGCTTGTGAAACTGTGAATACACCAGTGGGTACAGGTGACAAGTGAGAGTCTTTATGAGTGAATCATTGAATCACTCACAAACGATTCATTCAAACACGCAGATTCATTCAGGAACAAAGCTAGTGGCTGTATTTGTTAGTGTGTCATTGAATCATTCATTCAACCGATTTGTTCCAAAACACTACAGGAACACACACTACAGGAACACACACTACAGGAACACACACTACAGGAACACTCACTACAGGAACACACACTACAGGAACACGCACTACAGGAACACGCACTACAGGAACACGCACTACAGGAACACGCACTACAGGAACACTCACTACAGGAACACGCACTACAGGAACACTCACTACAGGAACACGCACTACAGGAACACGCACTACAGGAACACGCACTACAGGAACACGCACTACAGGAACACGCACTACAGGAACACGCACTACAGGAACACACACTACAGGAACGAACACTACAGGAACGAACACTACAGGAACGACACACTACAGGAACACACACTACAGGAACACACACTACAGGAACACACACTACAGGAACACACACTACAGGAACAAACACTACAGGAACGCTCACTACAGGGACGCACACTACAGGAACGCACACTACAGGAACGCACACTACAGGGACGCACACTACAGGGACGCACACTACAGGGACGCACACTACAGGAACGCACACTACAGGAACGCACACTACAGGGATGCACACTACAGGGACGCACACTACAGGGACGCACACTACAGGGACGCACACTACAGGAACAAAGCCATGGCTGCAGCACCCGGGCCTGAGATATTCCTTGTACCCCTCGGTCATCCCCAATATAGCCTATTTGATTTTTGTGATAGTAAATTGTGTGTGGTTAATTATAGGCCTATATTAAACTGACCAGAAATATGCTACTATATTGTTCTTGCACGCTTCGTGGTGCATGTCCTGTGCCCTCATCTCCCCCTCACTGAATTTCATGTGAAATATACATGCAAATACATTTTTTAATTCTGACTTGTAAAAACTATTTACGTCTGTGCTCTTTTTATGAGTTGTCTTCCGAAGCTTTCTCGCTTCTCAAGACGGCCACCGATGATCACATAAACACAACTCTTTAACTGCGCTAGTCTCTGATCAACCGCGCTCAAACCACTGTATTTTACAGCGTTATATGTTTATCTATGACTATTTTAAGATTCATTTTAATATGCCAATAAAAATGCAGACTTTCTCCGGGTCTCATAACGTTATTAAAATGAAGCAAAACAAAACTATAAATATTTACTTTCAACTTCAAGAGCCGTCGAGTTATAAATTAATATAGATATGAAGTCAAAGCAAGCAGGATTAAAGCATACGAGAGCGAGTTTAAAGCTTACAGGCTTCCGTACACCGGCCGCCGCAGTGTCTTCTGGGATTTCTAACGGCTCGATTCTCTCAAGTCTGCACTGGATACATCCTCGATATCAAGAACACATCCGGGCACTTTCATGCGTCCTCTGTACTTGTGTTCTTGAGAATTGGAACTGGACTTCGACGGTCGAAGATGACGTAGAACGAGAACACAAGGACGCAAGATCGCTGAAGAACGCATATTGAGAAACAGCCACTAATTTATTCAGAAATGAAGCAAGTCACTGTCTTTGTGAGTGAATCATTGAATAATTCACAAATGATTTGTTCAAACACACTGACTCATTCATGAAAAAACTAAGTGACTGTGTTTATGAGTGAATCATTGAATCATTCACAAACCGTTTCTTCAAAAACACTGATTTGTTCAACAACAAGTGACTTGTCTTATGAGTGAGTCACTGAATCGTTAATGCAATCGTTTTTGTTCAGAAACTAATCAAGTGAATGCACTCTCGCTGACATTCAGAGATAAATGCATACATTGAATTCACAGTCTCCAAACCACTATGTTTACACTGTGTAAGTAGCATTACACGTACTCTAGTGTATCCTGCCTAGTGCCTACTTGAGCCTGATTAAAGCTGCTGTGTGGATGTGTTCAATGGTCCAGAAGGGAGATATTGCATCATTTATAGTGCTGGCGACAGCAGGATCCTTGACCAGCCAACAGGAGTGTGTCTAATCGTAGCTCGAGAGATGGGTTTCCCTTTTTCACAGTCACGGGAAACCAGCACTAAGTGGCGTTTTAGATTCAATCTGAACAAAATCTCCCAGAGAGATGGGTGTTGAATAGCAGCTTCAGGCTAATAGATGCTCGAGCAGCAGAGCGAGAATCTCCTGCAGACGCACAACTCCGAGTCTGTATATATTATTATATCTGAAAACCAGTAGCCATTGAATTTAATAAGTTGGGTTCTGCTGGAATATTTTAACATTAAATATTATAGTTTTGTACCAACTGAGACCATTCCCTGCATAGTGCACAGCAGGTGTCCTCCAAATAAATGTAGGACGCTATGATTTCTGAAATGTGGAATATGTCGACGGATCCCAGAATCAAGTCATAAAAATGGAGTTTATTGTATACATTTGGCAAATTTGGATGAATAAATCAGAGGTTGTCGTTGACTGCTTGAGGCTTTAAATATTGTCATGCGATTCAGCCTTAAAATTTGCCCAGAATAAGGATCTTTAGTGCAACGATTTGATCTTAAAGTGCGTTGGTTTGACAGCAGAGCTCACGTCATCGTGTTGTAATGGTTGTTGAAGAAAAGCGTATTACTCGGTTCTGCTCTCTGTCAAAAGAAGAGCGTTGTATAAGAGCCAGACCGAGACTGAAACTTTCATGAAGCTTCTTAAATACTTTAGCTGGATGTTGGAGGTGAGAGAAGAAAGGCTCTAAGAGAGAAACACAGCAGGCTTTTTTCTTTTTCAGACTGCGAATGTGTGTTCGTCGTTTCCGGCAGAATTCTCGAGCAGACGTCTGCATGCATCACTGACCCGCTTCTGCAGCGGGCTTTAGACAGAAACAATGGAGAGATGATTATTGTATCTGCTGTTGGCATTAAAATGGACTGATGGATCGCCAGGCCGGTATTTGCCCGTTTTGAGATTATCAGCGCTGGTTTTGCCCGTTTGGAAGCGTTTCTTGTGTCAGATCCAAAGTCCACCGAGAGCTTTGTCAATGGATAATCCACAATTTGCATGAATAAAATAAAGCCTGGTTTAAGATTTTGTGCATATTGAGAAAAATAGCCATCATTTTCTTTTTGTGCAAAAAGTATCATTTCATTTAATTTTGAAATATGATGCAGATATGTTGATGTAAAAAATTACTGAAGGATTTACTAACAATTTTAACACAAAAATTCCCATTAAATTTCACAAATGATAACAAAGAAATGACACGTTGAATTGAATTAAAATTATGACGTAAACAGACTGAAATTGTATTTTCTTTTAAAAGGTGTTCCAATAATCTTTAAAACGTTTAATCCAATACAATATTTTACCATGTTTGAGTACAAAAAATATATGCAAACAATGGAAAATACACATTGAATCATTGAAAAAACATTTTAGGTATATATGAATAATTTAAACATTATTGTTATATTTTTTGTTTTCCTTTTAAATTGTTACAATTTTAGTTTTTATTTAGTATTTTTTGTGTAATTAATGTGTTTTGTCTTTAAATATATCTGTAGTTTTTATTTTCAGTTTTAGTTATCTTAGACTTTAGTTTAGTTTAGTTTAGTTTAGGTGAACTAAATTAAAATGAAAAATGTTGCCTTGGCAACTAGCTGAAATTAAATCAATTTTTGCCTTTTTAGTTTGATTAATGTTTATTGTATGCATTTAAATGTTAAAAGTTCTGTTTTTACAAGTACAGCGTTTATTTTGTTTTACTTTTTTTTTGCACTGAATGTGGCTCTTATTGCAGATTGTACAAATAATGAATGGGTTTCTAGTTCCCAGCATGCAGTGGGAGAGTAAATGATGAAATTAAGTGTTATTTTATGTGTTTTTGAACAAAACTGAAGAATTATTCATGTTTAAAGTCCCTGTATTTGGGGTTTCGAGGAGTTTCGGATATGATTTTGAGTCGTTGATGTTAAGAGTGTTTATTGAGGACGGATGTTAAATGTGGCAGTGATGTGACTGTCAGATGATGGAGAGCACAATGATCTGGACGGGTCACACATTCAATGAGGTCAGACTCAGAGGTGCGTCAATCATTGACATGCCATTTGTAAAGGCTGTTATGAAGAATTGCGTGTCCGTCTTTAACACGCACACATCTATCAGTTCTGAAGGGTTTTTGACGAGGAGCGTTAAGAGAAAATAGCATCACTGAAAATAGCTTCACCAATCAACCTCAACAGCCCGAGTCAGAGAATAACATCAGGTCAAGAGAACACAGTCAGATATAGAGGCATCAGCTTCTGTCCTTCATTATTGAAACTACAAATATATTTTATCAACCACAAATATTATGACATAATTGACATAATTTGCCCTTTTTACTTTAATATTTTATTTAATGTCTGTCCATCAAACTCTAGAGTTATGACTAAAGAAACCATTAGTATTCACTGAGATAGAATTGTAATTGTGTGTGTATATATATAGTTTCAGTTGGTCACTAATGGGTTACGGTCATCACTGAGGTCAGTATTGGTCCGTGTTTTGTTACTGCGATTGTCTCCTCCATTGATGGCATCTTAGCGGGCAGCATTTTCAGTTCTGCCATCTGCCCGGCCTCCTCTCTCGCTGTCATTAACACCTTCTTTTTATAGCGGAGAGAATCGGGGGCGGACGAGTTTAATGCCCTGAAACCGCTGTTGCACGAGGTTTCTCTGTCCAAACACAATGATGCACTCCCTCGATGATGTTTCCAGAATCAGTCTGTAGTGCTGTTACTCTGACCGTTTCCTTCATTTGGAAATCTGTGATTTGTAAAGAGAGACACTAGAAGGAAGATGGCAGCATGCCAGGAAGTTCCCAGAACCCCTAAAAGCTGCATAGCAACCCCCTAGCAACCACATAGCAATGCTCTAGGTCCGGAGAATGGCAGGATGCAAATATTTTCTTATAACCCCTGACAACAACAAAGCAGCATCCTAGCAGAAGTGTGGCAGCATGCCAGAAAGCTCTTAGGACCCCTAACAGCTGCATAGTAACACCCGAGCACCATACCGGTCAACATTTGGGTACCAAAATCTGGGAGACCCGCGCTGGGGGGATAAGTAGGGTGATTGCAGGTAAAGTGGGCCGTTTAAGTTTGATTGTACTGTGCTCAATGGGTTTGCACTTTCAGAGCATAACAATGGTTATTAATTAAAGGGACACTGTTTCTCTAAATGACTTTAGTTGATACAGTATGACACTGGTGGGTGAGGACTGTCATGGTGAAAGGTAGAAAACCCTTTGACATAAGATTTTCATTTATAAATTATAAGGTTGCTCACTAAATTGAAACAAATATTTCCGAGAGAGTTCCTGCTGTTTTTGAGTCCACAGTTAACAAGGAATAAAATGCAAAGAAAAAAAATGTTTTAGTTTTGTAAGGTGTTTTAATATTGCTGGCACACTTTGGCTAAATGTGTTACATAAAGTGGGCCGGTGGGATTCAGGTAAAGTGGGCTGACCTTTAACCTTCAGTTATTATATACAAATTAATTAAATAATTTGACATTAACTGGTTATTTATAGTTGACGTGTATAATTAACTTTTTTAGAAAACAGAAATGAGTCTGCAGTCAAGAAATTCAAGTCAGAGATGGAAGAAGGAAAGAGAGAATAGAAAGGATGTGGAATGAAGAAAGGACGAGAGGAGCTAAATGTAGATGCAGAATATAAAGCTTTAAAATATGGACACAATTAAAGTTCATGTAAAGTGTTCAGAGAACATAGACAGAAAAACAATAGTACATATGCTTAACTTTTTAAATGTTCTTATTATTTAGACTATTTGTTGCTCGTGCTATAGTCACATTTTTAACATATTGGAGAGTTAATTTTGTCAATATTCTGATTCCTGAAAATCCTGATATTCAGATTTAATCAAATTTAATGTCAACACAACCATGATCTTTCAGTTGTTTGGAATTTCACACATTAATTGAGATGAGGATTTACACATGATTTATTTTACTCATAACCATAACAAATGCATGGCAACACCCTAGCAACCACATAGCAATGCCCACTAACAGGAAGAAAGGCAGCATTCCGAAAATACTCTTAGAACCCTAGCAACTGTATAGTAGTGCTATGGCATTATGTAAAACAATTACATTAATAATAGGTTTTATTTATAATTAGGTTTGATCTGGGAGTCTGATTAGCTGTGGCTCGTGTCAGGACAGTGCTGGGAGGAAAACACACCTCCACACATCTGAGAGAGGAACAGACCAGTGCATGTACAAGCCCAGCGATAGTTTGCTTTCTCAGCACATACAGCCGTGACCAGTCCTATTAATACATGTGAGATACGACAATAGCATGGATGACCACAACACATACTCACACACTTCATCACAACAGATAACACGCTCTTTGGGTTTGGTTACATCATACATGTTTAGCATTTCATTTTATGTGTTCGTACAGTTTTTTTCAGATCTTTGTTTGCTAATGTACTTTTAGGACTTAGCAAATAGCTCTTTATATGTGAAATGAAAACTGTTTTAAATGCATTTATTTGTCTGTTCAGAACAGGTAATTTTTGCTGTTGAGTCTCAATAAATAATTTGAATGGATTACAAAAATAAATATTCATGAGAACTGATATATATGAACGTCAGAGGCTGGAGGGAGAGATTACATCCCTAAACAGATGGAGAATCAGTGATAAACACACTCTTTATGAAGCCATGCGCGCACACACACACACACACACACACCTGGAGCAGTGGACAGACACACAAACACACACACACACACCTGGAGCAGTGGACAGACACACAAACACACAAACCCACACACACCTGGAGCAGAGGACACACACACACACACACACACATGCAGTCAGAAAATAGCAGAAGGTTTACGCTGGTGTTCAGAATGTCGGCTGTTTTCCCACAGCACTGATTCCCATTTCAATAACGAAAACAATTAGGAAAAAGTTCATGGCAGCATTCCAAAAGTTATGCCCCTAACGTCCACATAGCAGGGCACGGTTACAAAAATGACCTTCTTTGACCTTAAGAATCGATTTCAGATTGTGCATATTGCAATTAATCAGAAATGTGTTTACTTTTACCCAGTGCTAGTGCAGAGAAAGAGCCAGAAATGAGGGAAGAGGTGTGTGTGTGTGTGTGTGTGTGTGTGTACACAACCACCCTATAATGATAAAAATCCGCCTGCTCCTTTTTTTAATCCCCATAAATCATAAGCAGTGTCTCAGAACAAGCCGTTCGCAGAATCTGTACAATGTGACATCACATTTAACAAGCCCCGCCCTCGACTGTTGACGGACACTGCCGTATTAGCAGAGACCCCGCCTTGAGTGAGCCACGCATCCCACCGATCATGACCATTTCCTGAAGAATATGTAATTGTGCTCTCCTTTGTAAGTGTCAACATCATGATGCCAGAACATTGTTATGTGGTTGCTAGGCTGTTGCTATGCAGCTGTCAGGGATTCTAAGAACTTTTGCTGCCGTACCCCTCCTCAGGCGTTGCTATACGCTTGCTTTAATGTTTCTCATTGTGCCTGCTGTGGAATATGAGATGAGATAAGAATATGAATTTATTAAGATAAGTCTGTAATCCAAATGACCTGAACTGCTCCACATTCATTTTATATCCTTACTGGATGACAACTATGGACTCATTTGAGTCTATTTTAGGAATTTCAGAGAAACATCTGAGACGAAGGTGGAACTGAGCTGGACTTTGGTCAGTCTGAGCACTCAGAGCCTCCTCTGGAGGGTTGTAAATATTTGTTCTGTAATTTTTCAGACACCACTTATGGCAGTCCTGAGATGCTCAGAGCAGCGATTACAGGCATTTTAGCCCCAAATAAACAAATGCAGATACAGGCAGAAATGCCTCAGACGCTTTGACACGCAGCCAGGCTGAGCGATCTGTGAGGATGGAAATAGTCTCGCAGGCTGTCAGTGAGACTGATGACTCGGACCTGACGGACAAACCGGAAAACACACACAGACACATGTGTAAACAATCATACACACACACACACACACACATGCACAAATACACACATGCGCGCACACACACACACACACACACACACACACAGACACGTGTAAACAATCATACACACACTCACACACATGCACACACACACACACATGCGCACACACACACATGCGCACATACACACACACATGCGCACATACACACATACTCACATTCACACACACACACACACACACACACACACAGACACATGTGTAAACAATCATACACACACACACACACACACATTCACACACACACTTGCACAGAACTCTTCAGGACGCCGTGGCAGCCACGGAAAGCCTGAGCGTGGAGAGTGTGTGCATGTGATGCGTCGACCTTCACGGCTTGAGTTTAGTTAGGGGTTAAAGTCTTTTCAAAGCAGCGCATGGAATGAAGAATGAACTAGCAGCATCTCAAGGCTTCACTATTGTACTCAGTAAAGTAAGTAGCCTGGTTACTATGGAGATATGAAGATAAAAAGGGATGGAACCGATGGAACACCTGTTTCGTGAAGCTGACATCCTCACTGAACTGCCAGCTCCAGATAGAGTTTCTCCAGAGGTTTAGACTGACAGAAATATTTGTGTATTTTACAGAACTGGGGAGTTTTCTCCTGAAGCTGTTCTCCTGCGTATCCTCATATATATCTGGTGATATCGATGATAATTGGTTTTTAATTGACTGATTGCCTGCTGTACTGTCATCGTCTCACATGCAGTGAGGAAAGCACTTGTTTCTGGAGAGTCAGATTGGTCCTGGATAAGATCGCATCTCATTGTCAGCATTGAGATCGAACGGAGCTGTTTATGAGACCATACTAGCTATATCACCATTATTATTTATTTATTCACAAGACACTATATGAATATTAAATATATGCTATTTATTTTAGGCAGTCCTGAAATTAAGTAATATTGTCAATATCACTATTTCAATAGTAAAAAGTGCTCATTATATGGCTATTATGTTAAAATGGCTTGCATTAAGATATTTTAATAGCATCTCTGATTTATCTTTCAGTAGTTCAGAAGTTCAGTTCTTCATTCTGAGAATCATTTAAAGACTGATGGACGATACATGTGTTATGACTCTGAAGCAAACGATTTGCGTGTGCCACTGATCAAAAGTAGTTTACTTCGCGCAATTGTGTTTTTTTTGCTCTTACAATTCTGACTTTTTGTTTCCGCCACAGAATAAAACAAAAAAATAGTAATTGCGATATTTAATCTCACAACTGATATGTTATCTCACAATTCTGACTTTTCTCTGAATTGTGAGATAAACTAAAATAAATATAAACTCATAAAAGTCAGAATTTTGAGATTAAAAGTTGCAATTACCTTGTTTTATTTGCTTTTTTTAAATTCCAGGCATTCCATACATATTTTACTATGTACTCCATAAAAATAGGATTATTAAAACATTATTTTTGGATTTACAAGAAAATACTGTTTTAGTCTTTAAAAAAAATCAAGTTTAATTCATTGTGTTGCTTCCTGTTTCTTCATAATTATTAATGAAATGTACTATTAATTTCGGAATAAAATTAGTTTAATAGTAAATCCTACACCAATTTCCTTCCGTGTATGTTATATTGGTGATTTTCAAAACTTCTGTTACGATCTAAATTAGTCTAGGGAAGACCGCAACAGAAATAAATGGTTGGTGGTGAGACACTGTGCGATTATTTATTTCTGCGGTCTTCTCTAGACTAATTTAGATCGTAACAGAAGTTGGGGGCTCATCCGGGATTCAATCATTTATTTGCATGTATGTTTCTGCGATAGGAAACAAGAGGAATTATTAATTTAAACCATTCAGAGCAAATCCATGCTGTAAATATCAAGATACAGTGTATATCCTGAATGTTGTCAAAAGGCTGAAATATGTTGAATATTGATAGAAAATCAGCTGGTGCTCACTGAGAGTTTATTTTCCAGTGCACATGTTGTATATTGGTGCTGTTCAGTATGGAATGAGAAATGAGTGTTGTTTTGATGAAAGCACAGATGTGGAGGTCTGCGTGAGGTGACTGTAAATACTTACTTCAGAGGTTAAAGGTCAGCGTGCTACAGCTGAATAATGCTCTCCACGCTGAGAGCAGCGTTCAACACAAACCCTGGTTATTATGCAACATTTGTCGACTTCCAGCTGAAAATGTGTTTATGCTGTTGTGTTTGTGCCTCATGGATTAATCATGAGCGAGTGCTTAAATACGAGCATGACGGGAGAGTTATTGCAGCTCGGACACAAGCAGCTGTATGAGTTGTAAAGCTGGAGTATGAGACGTGTACGTTCACATGCTGTCTGAGAGTTTGCTGACTGGTAAACAAACGCATGTGTTTTGAATGAATAATCAAGTTCATTGACCTTGAATAAGTGAGGATACGAGTTTGTTCTGTCACACTGATTGTGATGGAAAGCTTCGTCTTATTTATATACTGTGTTTTTTAAACAATACCACGTCCAAAACCATTTTTAACAAAGCTGTTTGTAACCGTTGATACATAAATGTCACTAGACATTTAAGCATGACTTTTATTGCAGTTTATTGGAATTAAACATAGTTAAATGTGTTAAACAGCATACTACACTCTTATTGGGGGCCGAAAGCACCACACGATTAGCCAAAATATTTAATAAGCATGCACTATTATTATTATTACTGTACATATTTTTCTTAGTACCCCCCCCCCCCCCCAAAAAAAAATTTCCCAACAAAAAATATAGCATATTTTAAAAGAAAACCAAAATGATTATAAATAAAATATTTGTTTGCCAAATGTATGTTTTTGGATTTCCATACAGGCTATATATATATATATATATATATATGTATATATATATATATGTAGTTTTTAACATTTAGATAATATTTGTATTAGTATTTTCCCAACAAAACACAGAACATCCAACAACATAAAACAATAAATAAATAATGAAAATAAAATGTTATTTGAAAGAGCAAAATCAAAAAAAATTTACTTATGAATTTATTTATTTAAAAAATATATACTTTCATATATTTACAAAGTATATGCGATATGCCTAGACATTACCTAAACGACGGCTGGTTGTCATAGTGACGCAGTCAGTCAAAGCTAAAAACAGCTCTGTGTGTTATTTTACATCATTTGTCACTTGGATAATTTCCACGTCTTGCTCTGCATTATTGAGGACTTTTAATGTGCGAGAGCTCAGCGTTACTCCAGAGGAACCTGCAGACTGACGCTGCTGCAGATATTAGCTCATGAAATCTCTGAAACACTCGCTGATGATGACTAGATCATCTACATTTACCAGCACAAAATACAGGGAGCTTACAGTACATGTGGCTCAGTGGTAGAGCATTGTGTTAGCAGCGCAAAGGTTGTGAGTTCGATTCCCAGGAAACACACATACTGATAATAAATGTATAACCTGAATGCACTGCAAGTCGCTTTGGATAAAAGCATCTGCTAAATGCATAAATGAAATGAAAATGAGTAAATATACAACAAAAACCTAGCCGTCACACTCTTCTGAACATATAACCTTTGACCTCACTTTATACAACATACAAATGCAAAAGGAATTACACATGGAGTTATGTGACAAGATTTTAAGTTTAAAAAACTGTAAAATTGTGAAATATTATTACAATTTCTAATAGCTGTTTTTTCCTAACATTTCCGATTATTATTAATGTATCATTAATATTATGATATCTGTAACACGTGCTATTTTAATAATACAAGCTGATTGCCAAGTATTAATACAAATAATCAAAACAAAGAGACATAAGCAATAACAAATATTAAAGGAGAACACTTTACAATAAGGTGTCATTTGTTAAGATTAGTTAATGTGTTAACAAACAATGATCAGCACATATATTACACCATTTATGAATCTTTGTTAATGTTAGTTAATGAAAATACAGTTGTTCATGTTAGTTGCATTAACTGATGTTAACAAACACAACTCGTGATATTATTGTGGCAAGTGGCTCATATATTTTTTATAAATAATAATTATGATGAACAGTAATAAAATGACATACATTTTTATTTTCCCTAATATGAATAAAATTAATAATTATTTTAAACATTTATTGGTAATTTATTAATTATTAAAATGATTAAAATACAATTATTTTATAATATATAATATGATATTTTTTCTGGATGCTTTGATGAATAGAAAGTTAAAAAGATCAGCATTTATTTGAAACCGAAATCTTTTGCAACATTAAATGTCTTTGTCACTTTTGATCTGTTTTTTATTACTATTTTTTGAATAGTAATGTATCACAGTTTCTAAAAGAATATTGGGCAGCACATCTGTTTTCAGCATTGATAATAATCAGAAATGTTTCTTGTGCAGCAAATCAGAATATGATAATGATTTCTGAAGATCATGTGACACTGAAGACTGGAGTAATGATGCTGAAAATACAGCTTTGATCGCAGAAATAAATTACATTTTAACAGATATTCATATAGAGAACAGCTATTTTAAATTGTAATAATATTTCATTTTTTTTTACTGTATTTCTGATCAAATAAATGCTTGCACAAACGTATTGTAAAATATAGTAATTAATCCAAACTGGTACTGTGTAGTATGCAGTATATACTATGATTTTGCTCCAGACAGTTCCTTGAGGCGCGTGTGCAGCGTACTGTACGCTCACAGACAGATCACAGAGAATTCATCTGTTATTTCAGCTCACAAGCGTTTCACTAATGAGCCAATTAATGTTTAACACACGAGCCGTGCAGATTCTGGGCAATTTATTTGAAAAATGATAGCGGGATTCCAGTCTCACGCGCACACACATTTATTACATGTATTAATTTAGCAGACGCTTTTATCAAAAGCGACTTACGATTGAGGAATACAATAAGTGATGCATTATACAGAGGCAAACATACACAGGAAGTGCTTGTAAATACAAATTTATAGGCAGTGTTCAGAGAAAATTCTAGCCAGACAGTGAGAGGTTAAGGTAAAGAGAGCATTTTTTGTAAGATGAAATCAAGTGATGAATGAAGAGATTAGTTTTCAGTTGTTGCTTGAATATTGACAGGGATCCAGCAGATGGGGGGGGGGGAAGATCATTCCACCAGCCAGGAACGGTGAACGAGAATGTTCTGGAGAGTGATTTTGAGCCTCTCTGTGATGGTACCACGAGGCGTCGCTCACTAGCAGATCTCAGACTTCTGGAGGGGATGTAGATTCGTAATAGTGAGTGGAAGTAGGAGGGGCTTCTGGAGGGGATGTAGATTCGTAATAGTGAGTGGAAGTAGGAGGGGCTTCTGGAGGGATGTAGATTCGTAATAGTGAGTGGAAGTAGGAGGGGCTTCTGGAGGGGATGTAGATTCGTAATAGTGAGTGGAAGTAGGAGGGGCTTCTGGAGGGGATGTAGATTCGTAATAGTGAGTGGAAGTAGGCGGGGCTTCTGGAGGAGATGTAGATTCGTAATAGTGAATGGAAGTAGGCGGGGCTTCTGGAGGGGATGTAGATTCGTAACAGTGAGTTGAAGTAGGTGGGGCTTCTGGAGGGGATGTAGATTCGTTATAGTGAGTAGAAGTAGGCGGGGCTTCTGGAGGGATGTAGATTCGTAATAGTGAGTGGAAGTAGGCGGGGCTTCTGGAGGGGATGTAGATTCGTAATAGTGAGTGGAAGTAGACGGGGCTTCTGGAGGGGATGTAGATTCGTAATAGTGAGTGGAAGTAGGCGGGGCTTCTGGAGGGGATGTAGATTCGTAATAGTGAGTTGAAGTAGGTGGGGCTTCTGGAGGGGATGTAGATTTGTAATAGTGAGTGGAAGTAGGCGGGGCTTCTGGAGGGGATGTAGATTTGTAATAGTGAGTGGAAGTAGGCGGGGCTTCTGGAGGGATGTAGATTTGTAATAGTGAGTGGAAGAAGGAGGGGCTTCTGGAGGGGATGTAGATTCGTAATAGTGAGTGGAAGTAGGCGGGGCTTCTGGAGGGGGATGTAGATTCGTAATAGTGAGTGGAAGTAGGCGGGGCTTCTGGAGGGGATGTAGATTTGTAATAGTGAGTGGAAGTAGGTGGGGCTTCTGGAGGGATGTAGATTCGTAATAGTGAGTGGAAGTAGGTGGGGCTTCTGGAGGGGATGTAGATTCGTAATAGTGAGTGGAAGTAGGAGGGGCTTCTGGAGGGGATGTAGATTCGTAATAGTGAGTGGAAGTAAGCGGGTGCTGAGCCTGTGGTTGTTTTATATGCAAGCATCAGTGTCTTGAACTGGATGCGAGCTGCAACTGGTAGCCAGTGCAAGGAGACAAAGAGAGGTGTAACATGGGGTCTTTGGGGCTCGTTGAAGACCAGTCGTGCTTCTGCATTCTGAATCATTTGTAGAGGTTTGATTGTGTTTGATGGAAGTCCAGCCAGAAGAGCATTGCAGTAGTCCAGTCTAGAAATGACAAGGGCCTGGACAAGAAGTTGTGCAGCATGCTCTGTCAGAAAGGGCTGATCTTTCTGATGTTGTGTAGTGCAAACCTGCAAGATCGAGCAGTCTTTGCAATGTGCTCTTTGAAAGTCAGCTGGTCATCAAAGATTACACCAAGATTTCTGACCGAAGCTAATGGGGTAATTGTTGATGAACCCAGCTGAATCGTGAAGTCATGCTGTAGAGTTGGAGTGGCAGGGAAGACAAGAAGCTCAGTCTTTGCCAGGTTGAGCTGTAGGTGATGTTCTTTCATCCATGCCGAGATGTCTGCCAGGCAGCCTGAGATCCGTGAAGATACTGTTGGATCATCAGCTCGAAATGAGAGATAGAGCTGTGTGTCATCAGCATAGCACACTAACGCACACGCACGCAAACACTCACTCACTCACTCACTCACTCGCACACACGCACACGCGCTCACACGCACGCACTCACACGCACGCACACACACGCACACACACGCACGCACATGCACGCACGCACACGCACGCACACACACGCACGCACGCACACACACACACAAACACACACAAACACACAGGGGTCAAATCCTCAGTATTCAGACGTGTTTGAGGTGGATTTTGCTCGGATCATGGCGCTCCTCGTCCTCTCTTTCAGTCTCTGAGGAGCTGATGTGTTTGTGTCTGTTCACACCAGTGACCCCCTGAAGCAGATTTACAAAGAGAGAGTCTCTGTATGCATCACTTGTTCTTTTACAGCTGCACTTAAAAAAGCATTTTAATGGTAAACAGTAAATGGTACAAATCTGCTGGTTGTCTAACGGTACATTCCCTTGCTCTATACTGGGACATTTCATATCGTTTTATGATCATATTATACCTTTGGAATTATTATTTTTTTGTTGATATTTTAATATTAGTTTTAGTCATTGTTTTGTGTTTTATCATTTTAATAGTTATTTTATTTACAACTACAAAATGTGCTGAAATTGAATTTTTTAACATTTTATTTTATTTCATATAATTAGTAATTGTGATAATATTAATTCTAATAATATAATTTTTACGGTTTTTGTTTGCGCTAGCTAACTATAATTAATGCTAGTGTTTTAATTGTAAAATACTGTAACTTTTCTAGTTTATGGAAGTGAAACCGAACAAGTCATCTTATAATTTACAGTGATAAGATTGTCAGAATATGCTGGGTCATTTAATTGTTTTTCATTGAAAT
Organism: Ptychobarbus kaznakovi; assembly: GCA_027422405.1. Classification (NCBI taxonomy): domain Eukaryota; kingdom Metazoa; phylum Chordata; class Actinopteri; order Cypriniformes; family Cyprinidae; genus Ptychobarbus; species Ptychobarbus kaznakovi. Next base: position 44,668,870 of record CM049795.1, read on the forward strand.
AAAATGTTCTCTGTTTTTTCTTATCAGTTATGTACATTAGGGTTTTATATTACATCATATCTCATTAAATTAATGTTTGCTGCTTTATTTTAGTGTTACCATGATGCTGTTTTATATTTGTGTGTATGGCACGTGCACTAGAGGATTATGGATTATGGACTTTTAGCCGGAAGCAACAGTTTAAAGTAAAAATTGTCTCAATTATGTATTTTTTTCTGACAAACACAGCTTTTGGCTTCACAAGATGTTAACTGATGGATTGGAGTGGTGTGGATAATTTGTGGATTATTGTCATGTTTTTATCAACTGTTTGGACTCTCATTCTGACGGCACCCATTCACTGCAGAGCATACACTGCAGAGCAAGTAATGAATGCTACATTTCTCCAAATCTGATGAAGAAACAAACTCATCTACATCTTGGATGGCCTGAGGTTGAGTTAACCTTCAGCAATGGTTCATTTTTGGCTGAACTATTCCTTTAAGAGCATGAGATGATGTTAAATCAAGTAGATCATGTGGAAATCACAGATGTGGTGTATGATGAAACGTGTGTTTATGTACTGACTGTGAAATGCAACAAGCAGCTTTTGGGTTCCGCTTCCTCCAGAAACGCTTTCAAACATCTTCAAGGTATCTCAACACACTGTTTCCATAGGAACCATTTATATATCTCCCATAGAGCTGCTGTGATGCGCTTGAGCATTTAAACACATATGTGTGCTGAATCCCCAAACATATTTATCATTTCTGTTGGCGTTTAATTATCCCACTTTTCTCCAGTGGTGTTTGGAGTATGCAAACGGCTCAGAAGCCTCCCGGAGACTGGAAGCGGCTCAGAAGAACAAAACCACTTCAGAGATTTGAATTTGGGATAAAAGCGCATCACACAGACACAGAGCCGGACGTGTGATGTCACAAATGAGTTTTTTCTCCGGCGGAAATCCATCACGCGTCTGCTCACGCTTGATAAGCGATGGAGGAAAACCCCCTCGCTCCCTCCACGGGCTAAAAATAGCAGGCTATTAACAGAACAGAAACGGAAAGAGCGAGCAGGCTTCCTCCCGCCGTTTAAAGGAATAGTTCTCCCAGAAATGAACATTTGTTCAACCTCAGACCATCCAAGATGTAGAGGAGTTTGTTTCTTCATCAGATTTGGAGAAATTTTGCATTCATCACTTGCTCAGTAGTGGATGCTCTGCAGTGAATGGGTGCCGTCAGAATGAGAGTCTGATGATAAAAACATCACAATAATCCACAACACTCCAGTAATTAACATCTTGAAGACAAAAGCGTATGTTTGACTTGGTCATTGTATGAATTCATGCAGCCTGTCTTGCTTTTATTTATTTGGTAAACAGTCAAATTATAATTAGACTTTTATTACCATTTTACCTGTACTTTTCAATATTAAACGAAATATTAGTCAATAATCAATATTTATTTTAATTAAGCCATTTTGACTAGCATTTTTGAATTAGTGTTATTTTAGTACTATTTATATACTAATACAGTTTGTATTACTATGAACTAGTAGGCCTATGAGCACTAATAATAATAATAATAACACCATAAATAGGTGTTTTAAAATGAGTAATTTTAATCTAAAAAATATTTTTTGGGGGTAAATAGATTTTGCTCTTCTTAATTTTTCATGTTTCTTCGATGAAGCCGTTCTGGTTTACTTGTTCATGTAGCTTGCAGCAATCCGTGTTATTTGAGTTTGTTTTAATACAGTTTTTATGACTTTTATTTGTTCAGTTTTATTATAAGTCATTTTTATGTGCTCTTGTCTTTTTATTCTTTTTTAAGTATTACTAATTAGATTTAATACATTTTTATTTCACTTTTTAGTTTTTATTTATTTTCAAGAAGTAATTTTAGTGCTTCAACTTAAACTTGTAAATGAGTTGCCAAGGCAACATTTCTAATATAATTGTATTTATCTTTTTATTTTATTTGAACTAAATTCCAGCAACAACAACAAAATAAATGTTTTCGTGATAACCCAGTTCCAGATTTGTTCACATGTCTAACCCAAAGTATGAGCACTAATAGTAAAGACACCATAACTAAGTGTTTTAAATGTTTAGTTTTTTTATCTGAAAATTTATTTAGTTGGTAAATTGTCCATTTTTTTATATATATTTTTGATTTTATTCATACTGTTTTTATTAAGGTTTAATTTTTTCTAACAACGCTTATGCTATTTTGCATTCATCTTTTCAGTTAGGATCAACTTCTCTGCGAGGAATACATTAGACTTAGAAGACAACATAAGTTCCTGTCTTTCGTAATGTTCCTCGTGCTCCTGTGAAGCATTAAAATGTGATCTAGGTAGTCAGCTCACTGAAAACTGAGCAAATAAAGCTGACACGTTCGACACACCGAACACAGACGATGAAGCTGCAGTGTGTGTGTGTGTGTGTGTGTGTGTGTGTGTGTGTGTGTGTGTGTGTGTGTGTGTGTGTGTGTGTGTGTGTGTGTGTCTGTGTGTGTGTGTGTGTGTGTGTGTGTGTGTGTGTGTGTGTGTGTGTGTGTGTGTGTGTGTGTGTGTGTGTGTGTGTTCGACCTTCTCTCCTTACCCTTCATGAAGGTCTGCTCTCTCTGGACTCTCATTCATCTCTGTTGAGGAACACTATTTGTATGTAAATGATCTGAGCATCGCAGACCGAATCGGCTTTATAATGGGCTTCCATCAGAAAACCTTCCCAGCGCATGCTTTGAGAGTATATGATGATGATTGACCGGTGCATCAGTGAGAGCCGAGGCTTTCATCACACATTTCAGTCTGAGAAACTGAGATGATCACGTGATGCTTCATTAAAACATCACTGAGTGAGCGTGAAGAGTGTGAGGCTGTCATGTCTTACAGTGATTGCACCATAATTAAGGCCTGTTTTTAGGTACAAACAAATCAGAAACACCAAAACGTTGCCGGAAGGGTTTTTTGGGTGGTTGCCAGAACATTGATATTCAGTTGCTAGTGTGTTCTGGGTGAAACGACTGCATTGCTTTTTGTTTTTCATCTTCTGATTGTTTTGAGCAAGTTACCAAAGTCTACGATTTAAGACAATACGGTTCAGATCACTAACATTATGATCAGTACATCATTATGATGTTTAACTCAAAATATAGTGACAAACAATTGAAAGATTTCAAACAGACTCCATATAAAAGAGATCATTTTATAACCTTTTCAATATTTATTCAATAAAATGTACAAAACACAGACCAAATCAGTTTATAGCCTTTTCAATTTTTGTATTTAATATCAAGTATAATAATAGAGCTGAAAGGTAACGTTAACTTAAAAATAACATTTATCTTTTGATTTTTTGTTTTGGAACATTTGTGGAAAACACTTCCAAAGTTTAAGTAAGAGGAGGCTGCAAATGATTATTGAAAGTTATTATTTCAGATATTGCAATGACATCACACAAGGCTCATCCAATCAGATTTCTGCGCTGTAACGACCATCTATTTGATCGTTTCTGAGTTCAGAAATATTCATGTTCTGAAGCAGATGTGCTCATAGAAAAGTGGCTGCCATGAAACTCAAAAAAGCGAGCTAATAATCATAATTTTGACCGTCGGTGGAAGAACATCGAGTGTGTCGTCACGGATGGAGGTTTGCGTGTTTGCTGACGTCACTCTGATCCCGAGGAAATAAGCAGAGGGATGTTGTATCCAAGCAACAGCACGGTTGCCAGGTGACAGTCTGAGGTCCTGAGAGCAGACAGGGTGTGTTTGTGAGGAGAGTCCGAGTCCGAGCCGAGCATCGTTCAGTCAGCGTGAACGCAGATAATGCCTGAGCCATGTCCCATGATGCCCTGCTCTGATCTCACACGCATGTGCTGCTGAGTTTGACATCATTGCTTTAGAGACACGTTTATATTCATCTTTTAAAGTATCAAGGAGTTTCTCTTACTTGAATGTTGCCGTTTTATGAGCACATTTTCAATTATAGTTTTGGACTATATGGCATTTACTACTACGGTTTATTGTAATAATTCAGACAAGACACTAAAATTTCACACTTTAACTACTAGATATGACCATATTTCTGAAACTCTGTTTGCATTCATTTCAAGAGAATGTATCTGAACTTTAGTTAAAGCCAGGTTCAAAGATGATTTTGTTGACCGATTAAGAGTTAAAGGTCTATTTTTATCACTCTGTAAATGGGAAAACACTGTCAACAGCCAGAAAAAAATACATTTTAATCATGCTTTTAGGAGTAAAATGTTAAATATATATGAAGTGAATGATATATGAACAAACCTCAGAGTAAAAACCTTCAGAATATAGATTTTGGTGAATGTAAATAATACTGAAGTGAAGAAATAAAGTCAGGAAGCGAAACTGACCAGTGCATGAAAACTGTGCTTATAGTCTATTTTTAGTTATCACTAATAGTCATAAATATATGCAGATGCATGCTATTGTTATGAGACACTTTCTGGTGTTGTACTGCTCTCTGGTGGTCAGTCGCTGTGCTTCTCAGTGTTCAGCATCGCTTGAGTAATTATTGACTCGTTATCATGAGCTAATTACCTTTGCTTGCTGTTTTTATCATTTCAGTTTACAAGAGAACATCTTGCCCCGATACGACATTTATTAGGCTACAGTACAGTTTTCTCGTGTCATTGGGTAGATGACGTGCAATATTTGATCTTTGGAAAAATTATTTTGTCACACCACAGGAACAAAAAAATAAAAAACATGGAATTAAATTATCTTGTAATTTCTATGCATCTGTAACAAAATAACCTCCATCCCAGAAGAGAACAGAAACAGCTACAAATGTAATTCGTTTTTGAAGTGAACTGTCGGATGGAGACTTTAAGAAACAGGAGTTTCATTTCAGTTTTTTAATGATGTTCTGCCATGCTACAAAAATAGAGTTGGCACCGATGGCAGGGGATGTAATGGTGTACATATCACAAAATACACAATATTCTCTTTTTTTAAAAATACAAACATTTTACTAAACTGATATCAAATGCAAATATCAAAACTAGTTTCAGTACAACGTCCATAATTGTGAAATACTCTCATAGGAATGTAACTGTACGCACACACACTCTCTCTCTCACACACACACACACACACACACACACACACACCTGAAAGATCCCTACAGTCATTCAGTTCCTCAGATTTGGCAAATGATCTTGATTTTTACACTTATTTAATTTGTTTCTAAACCTACTAAGTGTTGTTTTGTACATGTGAACGTTCCTATATTTGCACACTCTCTCAAAAAGGTAGAAAATAACATGATAATAATGCAGCTCGAGCATACGATAAACGTGACATAAACCGTCTGTCGAGATCAGTCCGTCTGCTCCACACGCCGTAAACAGATTTGTGTGGTTTGGAAACCCGTGCAGACGAGCGATACAATCACATGTGCCACTAAGACACGCGCTTGCAGCGCCGCAGACATCCTCCAGCTCCTTCTGAAGCTCACGGGATGATTCGATCAGCGACCGGTACAGCACTGATGTGTTTGAGAAGTACTCAGGTCTACTCACACCTCTTAGTGATAGCACTGCATTAGTGTTTGGGAGGGATGCCCTGATTCAGTCTCTGAGAGATGTTTTTAATATACACTGTAAAAATATATTTTTTGAAGTTGTAAAAGAAAGAATATTTCTGAAATGTATTATTGATATTTCTGAAAGAAAACATTCTGATATTTACCCACAATTTCTGAGTGAAAACTATTTTGTTGTTTCTATGCCAAGGTTTTTTGTACAAACTATATATATATATAATACATAGTAGTAGTTTTTTGTCTGTAAAAAAAAAATTCTGGATAAAGTTGCTTGTAAAATTTATTTTTTATATAAATCTATATATAATATTTTTTATATTTAAAGAAACTTCTACACCTTTTTTTATGACAAGGAACATCAAATTTAAGTATTATGCTTGTCATGTAAAATTAGATTTCTTTCATGTGTAATAACACTATAGTTTATTATATTTGCAGCCTGTTAAGTAAAAATATTTTTTGAAACAGTGTAGTCTATTTATTTATTAAATGTTATTTTAAGAAATCTGTTAAAGTTGGGGGATAAAGAAGCCCTGATTTTCTCCACTTCCAGTACAGGCTGGTAATATTGTCCATTACCGATATAGTCACAGATACACAGTGCATCGTTAATATTATTAACCGTACAGTTTCTACACCTGAAGACCCTTTTAAACCACCTGTAGCACCAAACGCTCATCAAATATCAGGGTTTCTTAGCAACTGTGCGAAAGAAAAGAGCTGCTCTGAGACGCACTGGTGTGTGTTTGACGCGAGCGTACGGCTGGGATCACGCTAGCAGACGAGCTGTGGAGGGAGAGCGAGCGAGCGAGTGTTTAAAGTGACGGCAGTGTACCATGTGATTCTACAATACCGTAGTGAGCATCCTTTATTGCTCTCAAGTGCAAAATGAGTGACTTACATCGACGCAGTAACCACAAGAAAGACGCATCTCCAACACTTCTATATTTGTGAAATAGAGAGTAAAACATCACAGCATTGGTGAATGAGGTCTGCTAAACCATCGTAGTGTTTCCTCATCTGAACCTGTTTGACTTGACCGTTTCAGACCTGCCGCCACAGATGACGCGTGCTGAGCGAATGAGTGCAGATCAGTGCACTTGTAAGGTACATATACTTATATATATATACGAGCGAATCTCACAAAACATGTCCCTTCTAGGTCATAATTCACCAAAAAAAAAAATATATATATATTATGAACATATATTTTGCATAACAAAACTGAAGCTTCTTAGTGTTTGAAAAACGTAATATTTTAAAATAGTTTTTGAAGAAATCTCTTCTGCTCTCCAAGACTGCTTTTAATTGATCAAAAATATAGTAAAAACTGTAATATTGTAAAATCGTATTGCTATTTGAAATAACGGTTTACCATGTGATTATCTGTTAAAATGTAATTTATTTCTGTGATCAAAGCTGAATCAATGTTTCAGCAACATTACTGTAGTCTTCAGTGTCACAATGTGTCACATAATCTTCAGAAATCATTCTAATATGCTGATTTGCTGCTCAAGAAACATTTCTGATTATTATCAATGTTGAAAACTTGAAACAATATTTTTTTGGAGACTGACATACTTCCATTCAAAAGTTTGGAGTGAGTAAAAATAATAATAATTATAACAATAATGCTTTTATTTAGCAATGATGCATTAAATTGATTAAAATTTCATAATGTTAGAAAATATTTATATTTCAAACAAATACTGTTCTTTTCAACTTTCTATTCATTAAAGAATTGTGAAAAATAAATGTATTATGGTTTCCACAAACATTTTAAGCAGCAAAAACTGTTTTTCGAACATTGATCATAATATTAACTATTAATAACGGAGCACCAATATTGACTTATAATAATTGAGCAGCATATGATGATGATTTCTGAAGATCATATGACACTGAAGACTGGAGTAATGACGCTGAAAATTCAGCTTTGATCACAGAAATAAATGTCATTTTAACATATTCACATAGAAACGAGTCATTTAAAATTGTAACAATATTTCAAATTTTTCCTCTATTTTTGTTCAAATAAATGCAGGTTTGGGGAGACTTTGGGGAGAAAATCATAATTATTTTGAGTTAGCATGTATAAAACAGGCTTAGTTTGGAATATAATGATTTATGTGTTTATATTCAGCAGTGAAATGTGACCTAGGCGTGTTTTGGGAGATAAACTCCTGCGTTCTGGCTGCTCGGGTCACATGGGCAGGTCGGTACTGTTGTGTCGTGTTTTCCTGGATGTGCCGTCGTCCCGCGGCTGTGCTTTCTGCAGGCTGGACATGGCGGCGGTGCGCTCGATGTCGATGATGGCGTACAGCTCCGTCCGGCGCGTGGGGGTGGGCGGCAGGGGTGTGGTGGGCGTTTTGGGGGTGTGCGACCCGCTAGAGTCCGACACTTTGTCCATCTCCACCTCGATGTAGTTGAGCTGGCCGAGCCTGCGGAGGTCGAAGTGAAATACGGTGGGCTGAGTGCTGTGGAGTTTGTGGGCGCTGAGCGGCACCGTGACGTTTTCCGTGTTCACGTAGTTGTGATCGAGGGAATGGAAACCGTTCAGAGACGGCGATTTGAGTTCCTCCGCCTCGCTGTTGGGTTTGCGGGTCTCCCAAACGGGTGGCAGCGTCGGCAGGTTCTCGTAGTTGAGTAGCGCGGTCCGCCGCTGGGCTGAGTTGTTAGCGTTGTGGGCGTCTGGGAGCGGAACAGGAGGTCTGTTGCGTCTAGCTCCGGATCCACTGTTAAGAGTCTCGTGTGGTGTCTCCTTGCGCTCGTCACTGTCGTAGCCCGTGTCGCAGTCCGTGCCGCCAATTACAGTTTTTGCAGGAGAAGCGGCATCAGTACTTGGGCCCGCCACTCCCGTGTCTTGCTCGCCCAGCTCTCGGTGTCTCTCCTTGAGCAGGATCTGTCTCTGGACAGGCGTAGGGCCTAAAACAAACGCCACGGCCTCCGGCTCCAGAAGCACGCGTGGCTCCAGCTCATTGGGCGACGCTGGGGCTGCGCTCTCTGGATTGGACGTCCGGAGCTCGAGAGGGGCGTGGCCAGCACTGCGAGAGCGCCGCTCCTCTTGTAGACCCGTCGTGTTGACGTAAGTGTGCACCTGCACAGACATCGGTCATCAGAAACAGAAAAAGACAAACTAGAATTTTATGTGTTCTTATGAAATATGAGCAGCACTTGTCTGCACGAAATGTGCTGCCAAAACAGCATTAAATTATTACATACAAAGAGAATGTGTCTATGTATAATATTATATTGTTAGTTTTATATCTTTTTAAATATGAAAATAAATATTCAGATATTTATAAAATATATAATACTTAAATATTTAAATGTTTTTAATATGATATAATAAAACATTATCAATTATAATTTTTTTAATATCTTTATATATGTTGATTATTTATGTTTACAATCATACATACATTTATACATATACAAATTCATAAAATATAAATATATTAAAAAGATTATAATTGATGTTTTATTATATCATATTAGTTATATCATATCATATAACTAATGTATTTAAGTGTTAGCATGTGTGTTGCGTACCGTCTCGTCATTGAGCAGCAGTGGGTGTGTGGACTCCTCCCCTACTGACGGTAACCGAGTGCTGCCCACTGAAGGGTGACGGCTGGACGGCCGCGAGCAGGCGTCGCCGAATGACGGGTAGCGGCCAATCCCGTTGGCTACCGTCGGGACAGAGTAACCAGGAGCTGCAGAGAGAGCGGTGGAGGGGTCAGTGAGAGCCTCCAGTCTGAGTGTGCGTGCGTGTGTGTGTGTTCTTACTAGTGGGAGTGTGGGGTGTCGCTGGAAGCTCGGGCTCCAGCACCGGCTCCTCCACCACACTGATGCTGTTGTTGTGCATGATGTCCTGAAGCTTGTTAAAGATCTCCTCGGCCCGCGCACACTTGAACGCAAATATCCCTGAGAGGAGAAGAGTGAAGTATGAATGTGAATGACAACCATATCTGTGTCAAAAAGTACCGACTTCGTTTCCAAAATGTAATAAAATGAGACTATACCAGCATTTCCCGCTACAATTTGAATGCTGAGCGGATTCTTACACACTGTTGATTGGCCGCTGTGATCATGTGCTCAACAGAAATGTCTATGATTGGCTACAGTGATCATCCCTTCATGCTCTTCACGTTTGAGAGCGTCTATCAGAGGATCCGTCTATAAGCAGATATATTAGGCATCCACTGATAGACGTGGCTCTCAAATGCTCGCGTGTGCTTCAATGTGAGCCGCGCTCGGTGAAGAGCATGAAGCGATGATCATTGTAGCCAATCACAGACATTTCTGTTGAGCACATGAACACAGCAGCCAATCAACGGTGTTTACGAATCCGCTCAGCAGCGCTCAAATTCTAGCGGGAAATGCTGGTATCGTCTCATCTCGTCTCACCAAAGTTGGTACTTTTTGACACCCCTATCTGGTAGAGAGCGAGCGAGTCTCACCTTGACCGGTTTGGCAGCGCCGGCCGCTCTCGAAGGAGAAGAGGTTGGAGTCGTAGCCATAGCGACGCAGGCAGAGGTAGGGCCACTTCACGGCGTCTCGTTTGCGCGTGTGCAGAATCAGCTCTTCCTCCGTCAACTCCATCACACCTGAGCCGACCTCATTACCGTCATCATCCACGTTTATCACCTGCACACACGCACATCAGCACACCTCTGAACACAGCATATATTACATATTCATTTTTAAATATAATTTCTGTCAGACACCTACGCGATCAGTCAAAACTTTAGACAAAACTTTTGTTCTTATGAGCTGAAAGTCTGTTGATTCTACTTAAATGCCTTAATTTCTTAAGACAAAACTTTATACACCCACAAACACACACACACTGCAGACAGCATTCGATCGAGAGATGCTCACCTTGAATTTGTTGTGATGGTTGTCAGGGATGATCTCTTGATCGGGACAGCTACAGCAGCTCCCCATGGTGCCTTTAACACACCATCGGACCCCTGCGCAAAAGATATGAGGAGAAGAAACAGATGAGATGGGGAAGTACAGAGGAGAGAAAGTAACACTTCAGAAACATCAGACAGTCGTGTGTTTGCTAGGCTGTTTATTTAGAGATTGATGCCATCTTAAAGCCAAAATATCCACCCAGCCCTATACGTGTCCCGTTTCTGTGGACGTGTGTTTGCTCTGATGGTCCAGCAGAGAGCGCTGCAGTGCTCACCTACATCCAGCCATCAATGATTCTGCTCGTCTCGACACACACCGGCGTCACAGATCAACATCACACCTCCAGCGGGACAGAGAGCCACTTCCTGTGGACCAAAACACACAAAACAGAACTTAGAGACTCATTTTGTTGCACATTTTAAACCACGTTTCTCCTGAATAGATGAGAGAAATATCTATCTATATATATAATCATTTAGTTTATATTAAATATATATATATAAACATGCATAAATACATATTTATTATATATTAAATGCATTCTGTAAATAAATATAATTCCATGTATGTATGAAATATTTAACAAATGTATTATTTATATTTATTATCACTTATTTTAAGTAAGTTGTTTAACACTCACACATATATATATATATATAGAGAGAGAGTATATAGAGACACACATAAGTAGGCCAGAGATGCACACATTAGGTATTATGTTCAGGATACACTTAAAAAAGAACATATTTAATATATATTATTAGATTACATTTACAAGAAAAAAAATTTTTTTCTGTTTCTTTGCAATTATTTGTCAAATTTACTAGCTATTCCTGGCTGAAATCTGTTCACAATAAATCCAATTTCATTCCCCCAGTGTAGATGATTTAAATCAAGCATTTGCAAAGACCAGATTCTGACTCGAGTCCCACGGCCGCCCTGTGCACGTTCATAATTCATGCGCACATTTACATGAACATCTCCAGAAAAAAGGCCAGAACGTCCCATAGCGGCGGTTTGTTTTTTGACATTTTAAACAAAAAGTTGTTTGTGGTGTTGTGCATCTGACCCTTCTGTGATCAGTAGCATTAGTCTGATTCAGTCTCTGTCATTGTGGCTTACATCTGATGAGTCTGTGGTTCAGAGGTCGAGCACTCCGCTATAGGGGTCGACTGATATGGGTTTTTCAGGGCCGATGCCGATACCGATTATTACAGATCAAGTAGACCGTTAACCGATATTTTGAACCGATATACGTGTCTGGTGTAAAAATGAAAATGAATGCCAAAATTAATAATAACAAGAGCTCTGACAAAAAACGTTCTTTAAACATGTCTTTAATTCTGAAAACTGTTCATAACAACAACATTCCCGTTGGTTTTAATTTACAGTACAGTGCAAATGAAGGCATAAAACATTAATTTAATTTATCTTTTAATCAAATGAGAGTTAGACTTTATTTTTGGCAAACAAATGTTTACTATTAAAATTAAAACATGGAAGAAATAGCGTATTGTGTTATTATTCTCAACAAAAGTTGTAATAATTGTTGTAGTTGTATTACGTATACAGTAATATATTCGGCTAAACCGAACTTATATTTTGACAGGTTGCCATGAGGACATTTTAAGTTTCTGTAGCCTATGTATATATGATATGACGATCGTTTTACTCAAATGAAACGGTCAAATGCTCATCAAGTGACTCTCCGAGCAGTTCTGGGGATGTTGTTCATGTATTTATGTCCTCATGTAGTGAGACGGCAGATGCTGAAAACACGCTCTTCAGTATGTATGTGTGCAGTAAATGAAACCGCACGTCTGTGTCATTCATTAACAGAGATGCAGAACATGCAGGATTCATATTTAAAGTGTTTTTGCAGCTTAATATTTATAGATACTAGTCCATAGCTCGAGTCGATTTAAGTGTACTGACCTACTTTTGATTAATTCATCCAAACTTCGACACATTCCGCGACATTCCGCGTTATACGGTAAAGTCCATTATATGACTGCATTCCGCGATTCCGCCCGCATTTTCCGCATCGCGGACATCATAGATTATATTGAGGTGTTTTGCAACTTTAGCAACGTCTGCTGCTGCTTTACCTTTGAGAGACAACTGATGCGTGATCACTGAGGCAGCTCCAGTTAGCGAGTGCTCTCGGTGTGAGACTGCCTTCAGTTTTCCGCGTTGATTGGTCGGACTCGTGACTCTCTACATATCAGATGAGCGGTGGGCGGAGCTTGCTCTCAGAGATTGAGAGATTGCCTCACTCTCACAGTGTTGAGCTCAGACAGGCTGCATCGGAGCCAAATAGTGCATTTAAACATTAAATAGTTTCACCTGTATTATTTATTCACCAATAAATAATGTCACCTGTAAATAGTATGTTTGTTTGCATTATATATATAAAAAAAAAAAAAAATTATCGGCAAATCTGTTTTGAAAATGGCCGATATCGATAATCGGTAAAATGCTTAATATCGGCGCCGATAATCGGCCCGGCCGATAATCGGTCGACCCCTACTCCGCTACATATTCGAGTGATAGGGAAGTGCAAAACTAATCTGTCATAACTGTTTAATTAGGCTCACAAGGTTCATCAGATGCGTTTCTTGGGAGGTTTTCACTAATGAAATGTTGTTGCATTCAAAAACTGCTGGACTAAATGCAATGCTATCTTTAAAAAAATGCCTAAAAAGCCATAATCAGTGATGAAAAATTGCTCCGATATTCCAAAACCACTAGAATTCCTGTCTAAGTTAATGTTTAGCATAAAAAACAAGCCTGTTGTTGCTCAACCTTTATTTTGAATAGCAGCAAAAAGGCAACAGATGATGTTAAATATGAATCTGCAGTTCATTATGGCCACTCATGAGGATGAAACGTGAATAATTCATGAGCTCCAGTAAAGCTGCTCTAGTTTACAGCTCATCTTCATGCAGGAAACACACTCTCAGATATCAGACGTTACACATGCTAACAATGATTTACTACACCACACACACGCTGGACAGCATGTTACACATCACTCCCCCTTTAAGTGAAATGATCGGCCAGCGGCAGCGCTCCGTTGTCTTCTTTATTTCATGAGTGAAGGATATAGGGCGCAGCGTGAAGGGAATTTCACAGGAGATGTGTCCCACCTGTGCAGGTATGAGGAGGTCATGTGACCACAGCCCACGTCCTGCTCGCATTCCATCAGTTTAACATTCATCAACCAGAAAAACTCATGCAAAAATCACGTTCAAATATTCAAATCAGAACTTTTAAAGCCGTCAGCCATGTGTGAAGCTGCACAACTGACAATGAGATTAAGCAAATAACTTACATGCAATAAATTTCATTCAAAACTATTAGGAAAAAAAAGCACACGCATTGTATGAACTACTTACTAAATACTAACATTTTATATATACATATATACACACACTCCAATATTATGTATTATACAGTTATTAAATATTATTGCTATACATTAAAAAAATGTAACATTTAGTGTGTGTGTGTGTGTGTGTGTGTCTATTATAAATGTCTTTTAAAGGGGTCATCGGATGCTTATTATTATCCACAAGTCGATATGATTCTTTAGGGTCTTAATGAAAAGTCTATATCATACTTCGGTTAAAATGTATCAATGGTAGTGTAAAACACACCTTTTTACCCTGTCAAAGTCAGCTCTGTTTTCAGCAAGCTGTTTTTTAGTCCATGTTGCTTTAAATGTTAATGAGCTCTGCTGACCCCGCCCCTCTCTTCTATGGGGTGAGCAGCAGACTGTAAACTTCAGCCGTGAAACTGGCACATTATTAGGAAAGGAGATTTGCAAAGGTTCATAAAAACCCTTATACTCGCTTCTTCTGTAGCGAAGGCTTGACCACGAATGATTCGTGCGAACATAGATGCATTTAGGCGGCGCATTCAGCGCATTCCCTTCAGAAACTAAAGTAATATTAATGCTCTGCACCTTCAGTGGCTCAGATGTCGGGAGTAACTGACGACTGCTATATTCATTATTATATCCAACAACAAAACACCTCAATCGCTCAATCGGAGACATCTTGCCTTCCCTGCACCAGAGGACAGCTCTCAGCTCACTCAGGGGGGCGGGTCTAAGATAAGACACTAGTGTCAATCAACTATCGTGGGAGGGGCCTGTGCAGAACTACATCATTCTGACAGGAATCTCAGAACAGCCAGATTTGAGAGAGTTTAAAAAAAAAATCAAATAGGGATTTAAAAAAAACCACTGGGTGGATTTATTACAGGATGGATGTGTACACTCACATGCAACACAATTATGTTCAAACAACTTGTAAAGGGAATTTTGCATCCGATGACCCCTTTAAAATAAATAAATATTTTATAAATATATTTCAAACATATATACACACACGCAAAATGTGTTTATTTTATACATTATACAATTATTAAATATTAATACTATATATTTAAAATGTAGTTATTTTTGTTTAATATTTATTATTAAACATGTATATGCATGCATTTTGAAAAATATATGAATATAAAATAATAGGTCAGGATTTGAGCTCAGGATACATTTAATAACGATTAATTTAATAACAAAGTGTTTGCACTGCATGAGCAGCTCACGTTTGAAATTAAGATCAAATTATGTAATTATTTTATTTTTAGTATTAATCTTGTAATATTTAAATTTTTCTTTAATACCCAATTATATCACAATAGAAATATTTGAATATTTTTCTTGGAGAATATTTGCAAAGGAAATACTTCAGTCGTTATACTTCAACATTGTATTCATTCAATGTGCTATTTGCCATTTCTTTGTAATTGTTTGCATGAAAATTCAGGTTAGATTGACACGAGTTAATGACTTGAAGTGAAAACACCCCGGACACACTCCGCAAACGCATGAGGTCATCAGTCAGCGGCTCACAGAGATTCACTCATTCCTACTGCATGCTTGGCCAATTATCACCCCATGTAACGAGGAGGTCATGACGAGCCTGCAATGCCCGAGTCATATTACCGCAGCAATCTCGGCTCACAGAGGTCACGCGACAGAAGACGAGCCGCAGCTTTGAGCTCGTTATCACCGTTTGAACATACAGGTTGCATGCAGATAAATGTTTGTTGCTGAATGCAACCAATGAGGATCAAACAATGGATATATGTTTAGTCGTTCGTTTATTCTCACTGCTTTCAATTTCAACTGCAAGCAAACTCGACTAAAGCATGAGCTCTTATCCCGTGATGCTAGAAACACGCTCACTGAATCGACATATTAATGCAGGTGTTCTTCAACCCTTAACAAATCAAATCCTAATCATTTGGCTTCAACCAATTATATCAAGTAATACTTTGATCATAAAATCCTAAATCAATTATTATTAGGTATGCATGATTAATTGAAATATAACCAACATTGCTTTATAACTTATAACTTAAATATATTTTTTTTTACGTTGCATGTTTCAGAGTGAAGCACTGCTGTTTTACACATGAGCAGATCATTCTGTTTGTACTTTAAAATGCAATTATTATTGTTTTTCTTAAATACTTTGTTATTTTTGTGAAATTTTACAATATAAATATTTAAAACCAATAATATGTATAATAAATATTATTATTATTAATCATTCTTTTAATTGTATTATTATTATTAAATAAATGCAAATTTGCACTACATACATTTATAATATTATATAATAATAATAATATAAAATATAATAATTAGTAATAATAATACTTTTTCTCTCTTCATCTTTGGCTAAATATTATTATTGTTTTATAGTCATATTGTTATGTAATCTCAAAATTTAAGACCAAACTGTGCAGCCCAACAAATAAGCACAGCAAACCTGGAGATTATTTTTCATTTTGAATTGCAATTGAAAGAATTCCCTAAATCGTGCATTAGTCAATGTTTTAAGACCGATCAAGAAAACAGGCACATTTATCATGAAGGGCGAGGGGTCACGAGACATACATACTACATAGTCGACAAGATGGACGACGAGTCAAACACTTTCACTGAAAACACGGGGGAAGTGCTGCGGGTACGATTGCACTCTTCTGACTTCACCCTCAAACACACACACACACACACACCCTATACTCGTGTGTATGTGTGTGTGATGACTGAAGCCACTGTGTCTCTCCCCCGCACAATGTTCACATTCCACGGGGCACAGGGTGTGGAAACTGAGGTAGATTTTTGCCTTTCTATCTGCCTGTCTTGATCTGGGACTCACCCACTCCTCCTGCACTGCTGCTGCAGAGGCTTGTCACACGCCGGCCAATCTGTGACTCACTGCGTCTGCATTCTGGGACCGGTGTGGTGTCACTGGAGCACTCGTCTTATTCTGCATTCGTAAAGAATTCTAATAATATAAACAGCGTGCTGAAAGAATGAGTCAGGAGACGCTCTTAACCAGCACTTTACAGCTCGTATTAACAGCCGTGTGAAGCCGTTTGCTTCAGCGTCTTGCCAATTTACTCGTTACTCGCGGTCCATCGCATAAATTAATACGTACAGCTCTGACAGGTAACTGAACTGTAGCTTCTTTATTATTTACAGCTTCACGAATTCCAGCGTAACTACATCTATTTATATCTGCTGAATAACTAAAAGGGCATTCAGAAGAAAAAATGAGGCTACACAACTATTCTGCAGAGAAAAGACTGGCTTTTAGTGTCTAGGCCGCATGCTTTCTTGTTCAAAGTTATTCGGAGTGGTTTTTACCATGTTTCGAGACATCGAAATCAGGATATGGCTCAGTGCAAAGGCTGCAATCAAATCTGTGATTGAATGAAATAAATATATGCACTCCATCTTTCAGAGTGAAGCGCGGCTCTGTGTTCATTTACACGCGTGCCGTTCACGAGCGTCTCGGTTCCCAGTGAATGCTGCTTCACACAAGCTGCCAAACGCGTAATTAGAAACATTAATAAACCGGCTGTCGTCAACAGAAAATCTTTAAGGACTCCCTGTGGTGTTTTAATTATTCATTTTATTTATTTATAATATTTCTTATTTTGTATTAAAAGAAAATGTATCTTTATTTCATTCTTTATCTATTATATTTTATTTAATATTTATTTATGGTATTTAATATTTAATAATAATTAGTAGTATATAAGTAATAATTATATATTAGTATTTTAATTTTTGTTGTATTTTAGTTATTTTTTATTAAATTAATTTTTTACTTATATTTTTTGTATCTTTATTTTAATAATTTATTTACTAATAATATGAATGATTATTATTAGTAGTAGTTGTAGTGTATTAGTAATAATGACATTAGTGTTGTTATTTTGGAGTTGTGTTGTAAAATATTTTTTTTAATTCTCAATATATTTTACATTCTAGTACAATAAAAAAACTTTTTTGTGCAGCTCTAAAAAATTATTATTAGACGTATTAATATCTAATCAAAATATTTTTGGGGCTAAATTGTGCAGCTTTTTAAAATAAAGCACAGAAAACCTGGAGACTTAAATAAATAAATCAAATTTTTGTCTCAATCAATAAACAAATATTATGAATATTATTATTATTAGTCATGTTAATATATAATGCTGATCCCCCCCCCACACACACATCGTGAAGCCCTACTTTAAACACTCTAGATCAGAATTACATTTACATTGTATGTTTGGCAGATTAATTTATCCAAAGGAATGCATTTGATCAGTCCATGCATTCCCTGGGAATCGAACCCATGACTGTAGTGTTGCTAGCGCTGCGCTCTGCCGTTGGAGCTGCAGGGATGTGCTGTGAGAGTCATGAGTGCAGGATTAGCATGAACTAACCCCACACCTCTGAACACGCATTCCAGCCCTGGGAAAAGCACACGGCCCAACGAAATACACACACACACTCCTTCCCTTCACACTGGAATGTAAACAGCATTTAACGCTGGCTTTCCTGGGCTTTCTGGTTTGGAAAAATAGGATGCAGAAATGCATGCTTGCTTTAAAGCGTCTATTCCTGAAGGAGAGCTATAGATATGACAGACAGCTTGTCTCCAACTGGCAATGAATAAGCGCCAAGGGCGCACCCACTCATTAGGACAGAGATTTATTTCTACTTTAATGACTCTGACAGCAAAACCGTCCAGACAGGCATTACACGATGCTGACTGAGAGGAAAAGAGCTGCAGCTCTCGCTCAAAACACAGGAGGATAAATCAGATCTAATGATCACAGACTCGTGACAGACTCAGAAATGTGACGCGTGACTTTCTTTCTAAGGCTCTAGAGCAGGGATACTCAAGTCTGGCTCGCGAGATGCCTAGCTCTAACCCTAATCAAACACACCTGAGCATGCTAATCAATGTCTTCAGGGTCATTAGAAAATCACAGGTAGCCGAGTTTGATCAGGGTTGGAGCTAAACTCTGCAGGAAAGTGGATCTCACGAGCCAGATTTGAGTATCACTGCTCTAAATGATCAAAAATCTGCTGTTGCACACAATCTACTCCATGCCTTCTGTCGTCTGATGGATAGTTTAGAGGTTTTTTATCAAGTAAAAGTTATTATACAAACGTCCACCTTCAGCTGGTGCTTCACGTGTCTTTTGGCTGTCAAATCTTGACTGATTTCTATCAAGTAAGCATCAGAATAACTGTAGTAATATTTGGACTGAAGCAGCTCGGCTTTACTTGATTCTCCGTCAGTCATTTATTATTAAAATCAGTGCGTCTCAAATCTGATCATCAGGATCTTTTGAGGAGCGTTTGTTTCAGGAAGCTTCATTTTCACCGTTCCTCAGCGGAGGAATGATCTTCACCACTGATATTTAAATCATGTTATGCAAGTTTCTGCTATACTGTTATCTCATTGATTTACATGACAAGCATCAGAATTATATCAATATCAGCATCTGCACCAAATTGCATATTTTTGCTCAGTTTGAGTCTCTGAATAAAACTGAGCTGTTTTTACGTCATATTATTGCTTTATCCAACTATATGAGCCATAAACGCCTAATGGATCAAATGATGCACAACAAAAATACATATGCAAACAGTTTATTTCTCTAAAGGTCCAATAAACTGTTTTATTTTAAAATAAATATATACAATATGAGAGAGAGAGAGAGAGAGAGAGAGCTGCCCAAATCTTTTGTTTCTGACATCAAAGTGATAAAAGTCCAAACAAAATCTCTTTTTTGGTGAAAATGAACGTCTAACTAGAAGCCAGACCGTTTGACAGATTACAACATGAACATGTGCTCAACTTCAAAAGCATCAACTGATTTATGCACTGTATAAAAAAAACAACACCGAATATGAGTTACACAACCCGCCAGCAGCTGAAGCATACTAAACCAACAAGACTTTTCCCTGTTCAGAAATCTGCAGTTGTGCTGTTAGTGTAAGAGCAGCTGGGAGTGTGTGTGGGACGGGTGGGAGGTAGAGAGCTCTTCACCAGTCTGTACACTAATATTGTGCTCTCGAGACCCCGGTAACCCAGCGCTCCCAGTACAGCCAGCTGGTGAACGCTTCAAACCAGTGCCAGAGTTTACTTTAACTCCCACCAGAAACACAGCGTGTCAGAGAGGGAGAGGAACCTACAGATTATTTTTTAACTCTATACTATTATACTATTAAGATTAGTTCACTTAGTTTGTTGCGTGCGAGATTCATTGTGTAAACAGTGTAAATAAATCTAATATAGAAAAACATTATACTGTGCATAAAAAGAAACCTATTTTAAGACTTCTATATATTTTTTGTGGCATCCTGACATTCTTGTTGTTTATTCGTTTGATTAATATTTGACTTATTTATTTCATTATTTTAATGTTAGTTCTATTAAAGTATAATCCTGCCGTGAAGTGACTATTTCTTCTTTGGAACTCAAAAGAATGCATTTTGAAACACGTTTAATCTTTTATTTATGTATTATTATTATTTTGTACTATGAAAATCAATGGGGTCTGTGCTGTTTGGGGTTCTTCAAAACATCTTCTTCATAAGTCACCCAGGTTTGTAGAGTAAATGATGATTTTTGGGTGAACTGTCCCTTTAAGGAATGACAGAGTGGGAGTTTAAGATCCGCCGCTGGACTCTCAGGCTTTACTCTCCCGGGTCATGACTCTGTGTCCTCACTGACTCAGCTGACCTGTGCTTGATTTCTGTATTTCAGATGGACTTTCTCTTTCTCCTCCCTTCTCTTGTCCTCTGTTGAGCTCGGCCGCTCTCTTTCTGATCTTGCGCCTCCTACACCAGCTTAAGCTTGTTTGCTATGTGAAGAGCTAATAGCCACTATTTCAGAGTTTCACTGGAGGCTCCGCGTTTTCATCAGAGCCCTTTATTGGAAGCCTGTATTAGATTTATTTACACTGTTTACAGGATAAAATTGGCAAAAGATTTCAAGAACATGCCCACTTATTTCACCCCAAAGACATAATTTGTTTTTTGCTTAAAGACATAAAATAAAACCATAAAAAAATCCATTATCTGAAATAAAAAATGAGCTGAAATAAAATAAATGTAAGAATATATATTTCAGTTATTTTTCTTGTTTTTATCTAAAATTAAATAACTTTAAAAAGATCATATCATAAGCTCTCTCCAGTGCATTACTCTCCAACCTCCGCCACTTCAGACGCTGAATAACACAACGAGATGAAATGAACATGACACGAGTGTTTATTCTCGACTTTTTTCCTCGTAATTTAATGAGTTTATTCTCAACATTTCTTTCAACTTTTTTTCAAGATATTTTACGAGTTATTTTCTAGAAATTCATATTTTTTCTCCTAATTTAATGACTTTATTCTTAACATTTTATCTCAACTTTTTTCTAGAAATATAACTACTTTTTTCACGTAATTTAATGAGTTTATTCTCAACATTTTATCTCAGATTTTTTTATTATTCCTAATCCTCTTCCGTAACATTTTTCTCTGAAATAAAGGAGGAGCTTTTCGGATCAAATCAAACTGAAGGCTATACCCTGAATAGTTCTGGTTGTCCATCGCGTCACTGAATGATTCAGCTCAATTCTTCCAGCATGGCTGTTATGATGGAGGAATGAAAGAAAAACTGCCGAGCTGCTCTGCGTGTTTTCATAAGAGCAGCAAAGCTATTTCACCAAGCCTCTGAAAAGAACTGGACGGCCTTCAGAACTTTTGCTCTATTATCTGCAATTCAACACGGCCTCAAAATCAACACATTTCACATTACAGAGTGGAAAAAAAACTTTCTGCAATTAGACGAGCAAGAACATAATTAGCAGATGATAAAACATGAAGAGAGAGCCACAACATTACATTCTGAATTTGAAGTTCACCCCAAATTGAACATTTGCTAAAACATTTACTCCATCCAAGATGAGGATTCATTTTTGTTTCTTCATCAGATTTGGAGAAATGTAGCATTCATCACTTGCTCAGCAATGAATCCTGTGCAGTGAATGGGTGCCGTCAGAATGAGTCCAAACAGCAGATATAAACATCACAATAATCCACACCTTGAGATGACTGTTGCTTATAACTAAAATAACGCTTCCTCCAGTGAAAAGCAAAGCTCCTGTTGTCTCTCATATCAAAATCCACCCACATGTTTGTTTACGACTGTTTTGGCTTGTAAACGGCTCTTGATCTGTGCAGATTTTTTCTCCTGATTCAGACCAGCAACTTTCACTGGAGAAAGCAATATCATGGATAGAAGACTTGTTTGAAGTAAAAACGTCTTAATGATGGATGTGTTCCTTTATACATGAGCAGCTTTTAGCTTCACAAGATGTTAACTGATGGACTTGAGTGGTGTGGATTATTGTGATGTTTTTGTCAGCTGTTTTTATTAGCAGACTCTCATTCTGACGGCACCCATTCACTGCAGAGGATCATTGGTGATCAAGTGATGACTTTCTCTAAATCTTTTCTGGTTGAAGATACATATAGACACCTTGCTTTCATTTCATTGTAACTGATTTTGAAATATACAAGCAGTTTCTAAGTGAAAAGTGATTCTGCACCATTTATTTTCAGTGTGCTTAAAAGAACAGAAACCCAACAACTGGAACAAGCGCTAATTTTTTAAATGCACAAATGAAAGCAAACCTCACAAAATATGAGCACACCAAACCGCATGACATTGAGGATTTGGCATAAATGTATACTTGTATTAATGCAGACAACTTAATGCTTTCAAAGCATTTTTTCGTTGATAAGAGTACATGTCGCAAAGTGCGTCAGAGAAACCTTCAAATGCAATAACGGGAAACCATAAAGGCAGCTCTGCTGAGTCACTGGGCAAACAGGAGAAACAGTCACCCTGCCAGCACACACACATATTTGAGGGAGCGTGTGTGTAAACGGACCTGTCTTTACTCAGCTTTTTCCACCTGGATCCTGACATCCATCAGCACGAGGCGGCATTATTAGTGCCTTCTGCCAAAGCTTTATCCTGTAGGTGGTGATGCTCTCGTCATCACACCCACAGCTCCTTCACTTTGTGCAATCATGACTGTGTCTACTGCCTTGATTCAGGTGTGGTGAGCTACAGTGCACCACACCCATTAGAAAAGAGCCTGATGTGTCCTCCGTTGAGTGGAATATCTCCAGTTCTGAACTTTAAAGTGAATCAATACCTACTCCTACACATGCATGGGTCGACTCTATCACCAAATACCACACCAGACAATGGGAATCTGCTGCTGAATCTGTTCAACATTCAATCACACAGAGAACGTGAAGGACACACACAAGCGCTGCATCACTGCTGACCAGAAACAACACATTGTCAGGCTTCAGGCGAGGTTCTCGGAAACACACAATCCTCTCGAAGAGGATCAATGCTGCTGATGAGCGTTATGAATCACGCCATGTTAGTTATGATACGTGCTGTACAGTCAAATTAAGCATAAACTCCCTTGTTTACATTTCAGAAATATTGATAAAATGTGATTAAAGGATGCAAATGTCAGTAAAAGTGAATAGAGGAACTCTGTTTAGCTGTTTCAGTGATCATAATCAGGTTTAATTCATTAAAGATCATACTCTTGAGGACCCTCTGAAAGTCAAACTAGTGAATTGTGTTTATATTTAAAACCAAAAATCTGAAATACCACAAAATGTAACTTTAATATAATTATAGTTAACACACATGCTAAACAAATCCATCAGACCAGTACTATTTGTCAAAAATCGCCTTTAAATGCATTACAATTAATTGTTTTGTGTTTTATTTTCACACAATATTAGATCCACATCTCTTATCGGGATAAATACACAAACTAATTGAACTTTTCCTATGAAATACTGTTTATTGTGCTTATATGAACCAATCACATTATATTTGTAAGCTTTTATCCGGATGTTGTTTATACTCTATTTGAACTAAAACACAAACACGTCAAGGATGTTTGAACACGTCAGAGGAAAAACAACTCTTGAACTCCGTGTTTGCACCACAATAACATACCAAACGAGGAAAATATGACAATAACCCAAAGTCTTCGTTGATTTGGATTGGATCATAGTTTGCGAAGCTGCTATGCTAATTACCTAGCCAGCTAACTACTAATAATAGCAGAAGAGATTTATGAAATATGAGGTAACAAATGAGTACTTACTATAGTCATATCTCCACTGGCTGAGTTTAATAAGTGGTTAATTGTGTAGATGAGCGCAGTAAATGAGTGTTTTCCAGTCAGATGTGTGAAATCTCTTCACGGGACTCATCGCTCGTATCGATCTCCCTCACAACACCAAAAACAGACAAACTTTTCCATCTATCCATGTCTCGCAGTCCAGAAATCGGGGAGAAAGGTGGGAAAACGCTTTGAAATGTTATTCCGATGCTGATTGTGAAGTCTGATCTGTTTTCGCAGAGCTTCCTATGGAAATAAATGTGATATTTTGGTGGAGCGGCAGCAGAAAGTGAATGCGCTCGAGCTGAATTACTGTAAAGCTCGCGCAGCTCCGCTCTCACTCTCCTCAGGCCCGAGCGAGAGAGAGAGAGCGAGAGAGAGAGATCTGCCCATTACTACTGCATCCGGGTCGCGTGTGTGTGTGTGTGTACTGTATCATGTGTATGAGAATCCATAGAAAACCCGCTTAAAACTCATGAGGAATGTAAAGAAG
The DNA here is from genome assembly GCA_027422405.1 of Ptychobarbus kaznakovi. NCBI lineage: Eukaryota > Metazoa > Chordata > Actinopteri > Cypriniformes > Cyprinidae > Ptychobarbus > Ptychobarbus kaznakovi. The sequence continues at coordinate 44,693,443 of CM049795.1, forward strand.
GATTCATACACCCCCTACTGTAAATGAAGAACATTATTCGGTGCCCGTAAAATAAAAAGAAAGTCACTTTGGATATACTAAAACCAAGGAAACTGTTTTAACTTTATAAAGGCTAAGGTTGGGATGTTTTTGCATCCCAAAAAAAGCAAATCCTGTATCTTAATAATTATTTATTGTCACGATATATTATGTGATATACAAAATACTGTATGTGGATTGAAACATGTGCCTTAATCTTTAATATTCTGCTCCATAAAGCTACTGTTTCCTTGATCAAGTATTAAGTTGGTGGGGGTCATATTTATTTTACCATATTTTAATGTCAGAATATGGTAAATATTAGGACGTGGTCCATTGTTGTGTGGTTGTGCTGTAGCAGCAAAAACTTTAAGTATATATATATATGTGTGTGTGTAAACAGTTAAATATCTTATTTTTGTATTTAAAAAATATATATTGGCAAAACATATTATATATATTATTTTCAAAAAATATTTTTTTATTAAAAATATATAATATTATTCTTATATTATACATGCATATCTGATATTTCATAATGGGCTTTAAGGGGTAATTTTCTGTAAAGCTGCTTGAAACAATGTTTAAATAAAACTGGACAGTAATCAGACAATATTTGTAAAAAGAAACAGTTTTATTCATACAAAAGTCAGTGAGAACTACAAAGGTTCAAAAGGCAGTCACGTATTTGCACACATTTTGATGATCTGGACAATAAGACTGAACAACACAGTTTTATGATCACGTGTTTGTGTTCACGTCCCGCTACAGGACAGCCGTCTGAAGATGCTGAAGTCCTCAGTGATCCTTCATCTGGTCCTCCTCCTCCAGTCTGCGTATCTCTCCCTTCAGGACGTTGATGTTTTCTCTGGAGGCTTTCAGTCGCTCCTTCAGCTCTGCGATCTCCAGGCTCATCTTCTTCTTCGCCGCTTCTACTTTTTCTCGTGTTTGTACCTCCAGCTCTGCAACTGAATGATTAGAACTGCTGTAACTCTCGTATCTATAAAGTATGCTGTCTGATTCACAGTATTTTCACATGTGCTGTGAAGGTAAGCAAAGCACTCACACTCGGTCTCGTGTTTGTAGGGACCTAACGTCAGCTGTCTGGTGGTGTTCAGGAGCTGTTGCATCATGGCTGTAGGGTCTTGAAATATCTGCACAAACACAGATTTTAGGATTGACTGTATTAATACTGTAATGTCATGTTGTGCTGTCTTGATTGAATTCGCACCATCTCGTCGTAGAACTCCGACACGACGGTCTTCTTCGGCATGGCGCTGGAGTCTGACTGGAAGAGCTTCAGCAGATGATACAGCGTGACCTGAAGACAAAAACACCACAACATCCAAACGTTGTGTTTAGGTAAACTAATGCGGAGGCTTTCAGACTGGTGCGATTCAATTTAATTTATGCGTAACTGTATAGCGCTTTTTGCAATACAGTGTCATGGAAAATATAATAATAATAGAAATGTATTAATAAAAAAATAGATTTATTCTTTCACACACACACACACATAAAATATATATATATATAAATTGTATTCAAATAACAATTAAAATAAGTAAATAAAATCTGATTTAAATAAATAATAAAACATTTGAATTAAATAATGAGACTATATAATAAAAATAAGATTTTTAAATTAGCCAATAAAATGTATTAAACCGAACTAAATTTGATCAAATGAATAAATAAATATACCCTAAACTTGATTTAAAAAAACAACTGAATAAAATATTTAAATAATAAGTAAATCAAATTTGATTGAATTAATAAAATGTGTAAATAACAAATAATTAATTTGGTTTAAATAAATGTAATCAATATTTTTGAACATAAATTATCACATCTTACAGTAACAGTTCAGTACTATACCGTGTGAAAGAACAGTAATGTAACGTAATATAATAACTAAATATTTGTATAATTTAAAGCAATAGAAACTAAATATTATATATTTCATTTTTTATTAGTAATAAATTATTTATTATATTTTGCAGTTTTAACAGGGTCTTTATACATTAAAATAGTACATAGCCACCTTTTACATTTTTGGACGGGTCCAATGAGGATGTTAATGTTTGGGGGTCTGTAGCATCCAAAATATTAAAAACCCTGCAACAATATACACACAGAAAAAAAGGTAATTTGATGCCATGTACCGGTCTCTCATTCGGATCGATGAAGAAGATCTTTATGATGATCTCAAACTCTCCCCATCCAGTCTCAGTAATCTCATATGGAGGATTCGTAACCACTGAAATAATACGAAGAGTGCGTTAAAGTCAGTCAGTCGGTTAAAATGTTGATATTACACTATAATATTATAAGATTAACTAAATTGCACACCTCTTAAAGGGTTGGCGTAACTTTCATGCAGTTTGAATTGTATTTTTTTGACATAAGCGGACATATCCTGGGAATATCAGGTGGAAAATAAAAAACAGCACTTGGTTAGTACACCAGATATTAAATGTACCATTCATATGCAACACCTAACTTATAGTAAAATAAGTGTCAACCTCATTTCTGTAAGGCTTCACAAAAACTGTCCACTGATGAGTGTGACCATCGTCTTCTCTTTTCTTGCCAAAATATCGTGCAACGTTTCCAAACACGATAGGTTTCACGATAGTCACTCCCTGGATTATAATAAACGCATAAAGCCACGATCAACTGTAAATAAACATTAGCATTAGCATCACGATCGCTAACGTTGCCTACCTTCACCCGACCCCCCGAATCTGGACCAAATTCAGACATCCTCTTAAACATAGTACACAGAGAGTCAAGTGTTTTACTCAGATTGGCTTCTACGAAACGAGTACAGTTTGGAACTGAACTGAATTATTGTACGGAACAGCCATTAAGCACAAAATACATGTTTCTCTATGAAGAAAGCCTCTGTATGTAGCCTAGCGCTCATAAAGACTCCGTCTTCAGCTGCGAGACAAATTTCAAATTAAGAGTCCCAACAAACGTTTACTTGGAAAATGTGTTTCTATTCTAAAACAGTGGGCATTAATATTATTATTGGGCTATACTATCATTATTATAATTTAATTTAGTTAACTAGCATGTATAAAAGCATGATTAAAACAAATAAAAATAATACCCAGCAAATGATTTTGACTGGGACAGATTAACAAATTTAAATAATTTAAAGGGAGCATACTCAGTTGTGAAGCTACTATTAATAATGTATAAAGAAAATATTAATATAAAGACAATAACGTGGATCTTAGCAGAACGTGACTGGTAAGGGGGGGTACTAAATCCCGCTTTATTTTGAAATTGCGTATCGTCCGTCAGCACGTCGTCGGGTTTTTTGGGCAGGCGTCTCTTCTTCACTTCACGCGCAGCGCGAGCACCGAGGAGGAGGAGGGAAGCAGAAAATGGCGGACGGTGTCGACCACATCGATATTTACGCCGACGTAGAAGAGGATTTTGATCAGGTCAGGTTCATTTTGAGCATCTATACTTGCTTAATAATACATATTTTACGTGTTGCACCTACAGATTGAAAAGAAGCCCATAGAAACATGCAGCGTTTTCTGGGTATTTACTAGGGCGTCTGCTAACTCTAGCAGCTAGCTAGCGAACAGCAGCGTCTGTGTACACCGTAATATAAAGGTTAAGGCAGTTACACATCGTATTTATTGTTAGATATTTAATTAATACATGTATTACGTTAGTATTTGGAGCGCAGGATAGTGGCGCGAGACCGAATCCTTTGCGTCGCGTCCGTTCATTGTTTGGTCTCGTGCAGCAACAGCAGGCCGAGCGCGGCGCGCAGTATCGCTTCATCCGGACAGATCAGTGCTTATGATTGATAAAGCTACCCTTTATTGAGGCATGAGACTTATTTAAAAAAATATTGCAAACTCTTAATAACCCCAAACTGTAGTATACATGTAATATTTATTTAAAAAAAAGCTGGTTTTGCTAGGAAAATTATTTAAACTGTTTGTTAAAAGTTCAAATAGATTATGTTCAGTAATTGCTGTTAATAAATCTAACGTTTCACCTTTCAAATAAAAGTTTCACCTTTAGGAGTAGAGGCAGCCTTTTACAAAAAATAACCATGGTTTCATTACTGTAACCACTGTATTTGTAGTGAAACTACAGTAACCACAAATTTACCATGGTAGTAGTAATAATAAAAAAAAATCATTTTAGTACTTATGTAACACCATGTTTATTTTTTTTAAGGTACCCTCAAAGGTACACCTTATCTACCCTTAAAGCAGGGGTGTCAAACTCCCTTCCTGGAGGGTCACAGCCCTGCAGAGTTTAGATGCAACCCTAATTAAACACACCTGATCCAACTAATCAAGCACTTCAGGCTTATTTGAAAACTACACAGTATGTGTTGGAGCAGGGTTGGAATAAATCTCTGCAGGGCTGCGGCCCTCCGGGAACTGAGTTTGACACCCCTGCCTTAAATTGTGCAGAATTGTGTGGTACTAATATGCTCCCTTTTAGGTTACTTTGAGATTACTGCCCCAGTAAACGGCTAAAATAAAATTTTAGTATATTTTATTTCTGACAGTGTAACGAAAAAAAGGCCTGTGAAATGTAAAAAAAAAAATCATTGTAAAATAGTTGCAAAACAAAATGATTGAGAAATGAGCAAAAAATATTTGTACTTATTAAAAAAAAAATATTTCAAGATTTTGTGAGAACTGAGTAAATGTAACGACCCCGTAAAATATACTGTACAGCTTCTGTGTTTATATGTATTCTCTCTCTCTACTATATTCTAATTCCTTATTTCTTCATACATTCTGTATTCTATAATTTTTTGTATTATGCCTGTGTATGTCCTTAAAGGGTTACTAGTCGATTTTTAAAAATCGTCGACTTCCTTTTCTCGCGTTCGACTAACCGGAAAAATACCGGAAGTGGCGCATTTCACGGACGAGAATCCATAAAGCATATTATTAGACTGTTTTCCAAGGCTGCATGATATATTAAACACATTTAAAAATCACAATTAGGCATAATTGTGAATTCACAAACGCTATGATTTGATTAAATAATGATATGCGCTTTAATTATTCACATGCGTGTAGGTTAAGTGCGTGCGTCATACAGCGGCTCCGTTCACAGTAGTTCCTCAGAAACTGTTATCATTTACATGTGGAGCGTCTCAAACTCCATCTCTGCGTGTTGTTGTGAGTTTGGGTTTATTATAACGTTCATCTGGGAACACAACGTGTGCCATTTCATCAGATGTGTAAGGTAAATCATTTATAAACCCACGCAAACACAGGAAACATCGCGATTTCAAAATAAAAGCTCAAACCCTCACTCTGAGTTTACACGTTTTGATGTCCACATATTCATCTAATTACAGCGGCTATAACATTTCTGTGCTAAAGAAATGGCCAAATAATAAAGATTAAGTGGACATTTGAATTAAATGGTGCTTGGTCAATATTAAACAAGGATTAGGTCTCGCAGTAATGTGTAGAAATAATTATCAGGTGGCCAGCGCCCCCTGCAGGCCTTTGTTGTGTAATGAACATTAGCTCTATTGTTTGTATTTTAACCGATTTGTTCAATAAATCCATATGATTTCTTGCTTTTGATACTTTATTTGAACTGATTATTATTGCATCATTGCTATTATATATGTATTTTAAGTCATTTTAAAAGCTATTGTTTACTTGCATCTATTTGTATTACCACAAAAAAAAAACATTTTAATGGTTAAATTAAATTACATTTTATTAATAAAAAAGCTTAATTAATTGACTTTTAAAGTTTTATCCTTACCAAATTATGTTTTCCATTATTTTCTGAACATTTTGGATTTTCTTACTGATACTGAACTGGTTTCAGTCATTTGGACTATGAGATGGACACTTGCTTCTTGCACTCAATGTTGCACGTTCATTTTGATTTAAAAAAAGGATTTCATAGAAATTTGGATTTAATTTAATTTAATAAAATAATCTTAAGTAAAAAAAAAAATTTGAAGGGGAAAGCAATTGTTTAGATTAGTCGATTAATCGATAAATTCGTCGTTAGATTAATCAAAATAAAAATAGTCGTTAGTGGCAGCCCTAATTGTGTTGAATCAAATCGAAATCAGATCGCGCTGCATCATAACGGGGGTGAATCGTATCGAGTGTTTCCCACAGGATTTTGTGGCGGCAAGTGAGGTCACATTAATTTGCATATTTATGACATCATTGCGTCAAGTTTGCGTTCAGACGTGTTTTGGCACTTCAGATCTGTTCTACTCTATGAACTGTCACATACTGTAATACAACTAAATGCCCAATAAAGCTGTTAACATTTACTGATTTTCTGTTGTCATAAAACGGGTATAAATAGCGACTAAACACGGCCCATAAATACTACATGTTTACCAGGAATCACTCACTATACTCCTTAAATCCTGATTTATAATTGCGACATCGTCTTATAAAATCAACATAGATCTACACTATTGCTGCGTTCTAGCCGTCCTGGGACGTTCGTACTTACTAGTTGACAAGTTATGACGACGCCGGGTGCATTAAAGTCACTTTGGTTGGAACAAGATGGCGATTTAACTTTTCTACATAAAATTCTACTTTTTTAACTACATCTACAAAATGAAGAATGTGCATCGTGTTTTTTATTTTTTCAGTTTTTATTTAATTTATGAAGGTGATGTAAACTGAATAATTATTATATTATACAATAATATAGTATTTTGTATATGTAACTTCTATAGTTTTATTGTACATTACAAAAAATTTTATTTTTTACTCATTTCAACAACTTTACCGTCGATATATTTAGTCTTTTTTGCGGTCTGTGGTTGTGATTCGTTATATTCATGCAGCAGCGGTGATGAGAGAACACGCTTGAGACACAGTTTCGAGAGGAGAAATCAATCTACATATAAGATATTGGTTACAGATTATTGGTCACTTTATAAACAATAAAAGTGTAGCGCATCCACTAGTAATTATATATAAATAAAAGTTTTTTACTGATGCAAATATATGAAAAACGATGCATCGTGATACAAATGACAACTTCTATCCGATGCACACTTATTTAAACCGATGCATCGTTAACTTTTTATGCTGATGCACCGAGCGAATCTGGGAATATTCCCATCTCTATTATATAAGATTGCAGAATTATTGGTCATAGTTAACTAAAACCATTAGTAAAATAAATACATTTCATTTAATGTAACTTGATGTTCTAAATAACAAACTGAAATAAAAATGCAATAAAATGTATTGACATTTTAAAAAGTAACTAGTAAAATGACAAACAATTTTTTTTTTTTTTTAAATTAAAACTATAAATATTAAATAATTTTTTAAATGAACGTAATCAAAATGACGAGCACACCACAAAATTACTGAAATTAAATTAAAATCAAAACTTAAAAAACAATTGAAATAAATAAAACTACTTTAATTTAAATACATTTCTAAATAGTTGTTTTAACTGTATAAAAGTGGCAAGCACAATAAATTATTTCTAATGCAAATAAAATCGTTCAATTAACTAGTATCTCCATGATACTAAAATAATATTGCCTCATGGTTGAGATGCCTGTCCTGTGAATATTTCTGAAATGTGTTTCTGCTTCCACAGGAGCAAGATTATCCTGTTCATGAGCAGATTGACCTGTACGATGATGTCATCTCACCATCTGCCAACAATGGGGACGCACCCGAGGACCGAGATTACCTGGACAACCTGCCTGCACCGGGAGGATCCGAGGGGAACAAAGGAGCTCCGCCGAACGTCGTCTACACCTACACTGGCAAACGAATCGCTCTGTACATCGGCAACCTCACATGGGTCAGTCTCTCTCTCTCTCTCTCTCGATTCAATTCAATATTGCTTTATTGGCATGACTGTAAATGATACAATATGGCCAAAGCTTAGTATACATGTACAAAAAGATAAAATAATAATAATATAACAATTAATTGAACATCGCATTAATAGAATGGAATATTATAACATCTAAAGTATTAAACTGTAACAAATTAGAACATTTGATACCACAGCCTTTAACTTACATAGAATCATGCATATATACATACTAAGGATTAGAGGTCTGCTACCCGACCCGAACCCGCGGGTCCCGAAATACTTTTGGGTTTCGGGTTAATGTTTAATGGATAGCTTCGGGCTCAGGTCGGGTTCAGGTTTGTAGCTAAACCAAAACTTTACGCAGAGGCTTCGCTGCTTTCATAGACGCACGCGTTCACATGCACACAGATATCAGAGATCGCGCAGAGCACAAACAGCACGGAAACATTTATTAGTAAAATAGCTTCAACAGGCTACTGACTCGCAAGTCACAACATTATATTTATCTGCAATCGCTGTTTTTGAAGTAACTAAGCCTCATTGCTTGTAGAGAGAGACGCGCAGACGCAGGTTCACATGCACGCGCAACATTCATTCCTCACTCTCTCTCTCTCGCTAATTCAAATAAATGATTAATTCATTCAAATAAATACAATCATATTTAAGATCTTAAGTCTGATTTAAAGTAGACAGAATGCTAACAAGCCTTAACTGACAAAAAATGACCATAATTTGCACGGTGGAAGAATTATCTTCTTGTCCATACAACATTCATAAACTCGGCAGAATGTATGCGACCGCTGCACCTGATGTTCACAAACTTTCATAACTGGTAAGTGTTTGTGAAATGGCAGAGCCTTGATTAATCTGTTTCTTTGCATGCAATCGTGAAATGCAGCCTTTGTCCTTTTTTTTTTTTTGGCTATTCGTTGTGGGGGGGGGGGATTTCGGGTCGGGATCGGGCTCTAAATTTAACTGTGCCGCTCGGGTCGGGTTGGGTCAGACGATCTCGGGTACGGGCCGGGTTCGGGCTTCAGTTTTGAGCCCGTCCAGACCTCTACTAAGGATCACTGTGGTGGACAATAGGGTAACACACATGCAGGTCAGATACGATACACATTCACCTGCTGCTTCTCAGGCTGTGACACTCACTCACTCACTCACTCACACACTCTCTCTCTCTCTCTTATATATTATATATATATAACTAAACATTGTTTTCATATTAACAGTGGACCACTGATGAAGATTTGACCGACGCTATTCGCTCAATAGGCATTAATGATGTGTTGGAGATCAAGTTTTTTGAGAATCGAGCAAATGGCCAGTCAAAAGGGTAAGTGAAGACTGAAATTTGTTTCCCAGGTCTTTGTAAATATACAGATGAACCCTGTTGTAACCCTCAGTTACATGTTTTTATAGAGATCAGAATCAAACATGACCTCTCTGTGCTCCACAGGTTTGCTCTGGTCTGCGTGGGTTCAGACTCCTCATCCAGGAAGCTGATGGACCTGCTGTCCAAACGGGATCTGCACGGACAAAACCCGATCGTCACTCCTTGCAACAAACAGTCGCTCAGCCAGTTTGAGATGCAGTCGCGAAAAAGTGAGACCAATTCACAGACGAATCAACACATCTGCTGTTTGAACCATTAATGAACTTGTCGCTGTGTTAGCGCTGCTGTTGTTTTATGGTCAGTTTTTGCCCAAGGCACGCAGGCCGGACAGATGTCCGGAGAAGGGAAGGCAGGACCTCCCAGTTTAGGATCTCGCAGCGGATTCCCTCCTGGCAAGAATCGAGGGCGCTTTCCCACCCCACCTGGCCCCGGAGGAGACCGCTTTCCTGGACCTGGTGGACCTCCACCACACTTCCCAGGTATGAGTCTCTATATTAGGGTAAGGGCAGAAATTAGCTTTTTGCCCCTGGATCACTTTTTATAAATTTTTATAATTACAGTCTGTGTTTTGTTTTTTTTTTTTGTCATTTAAATTTCAATTAATTCTAGAGTACTGAAGAATACTATAGACCAGGGGTCGGCAAGTAAGTTTGGCATCGGGCCCAAAAAAATGAGCAGAACATAGTCAAAGGATAATTTAAGAAATTAATTGATAAAAAATACAACTACAATTGCCTGACAGACTGTTACATTGTCTTTAGTAACTGGTAGTGAGCTGTAAATCCTGTAGTAGGACAGTCGTTAAAGGGGACATATTATGCAAAAATTTTTAAAGGTTTTGAACACAGTGTAAAACAACAGCCTAATCTAAAATAATCATAAACGGTCTCTCAGAATGAGCTGTTTCAGATTCTCACTCTGTTCACGTCACTGAGGAAGCACACAGAAAAAATCCCGCAGATTTGTGACGCTGCCCTATAGACACAGCCCTGAGTGAGAAGCTGCGGTCCGCCTCCATTACTGATTACTTGCTGGAGATATTCATGGATAGTCAAAAAGATGTAAATGTAAAAACATCTTGATCTAATGTCAGCGCCAAAGAGGCTTTTCAAGTGTTGTGATTTGGGATGCACTAACGAACATAGGAGTCTCATAGACTCCCTCCACCTGAGCCGAGGACACGGTGGTTAAGTTTCATTGTCTGAGGAAATGTCCTTGAAAAAATATGTTAAGTCCCCAATACGTGTAGGAATCAATACCAACGAACGTCAGCTCCAGACAAAGTAAGTACCAGGCGTTTGTTTTACAAATTGCCCTTCTGAAAGAGTTTCTTGGCACTTTGTAAGGCTAATGATGCTAAAGCTACCATTGTCTCGGTCTGTTTTCACTGGTGCTGTCTTCATGAATGATCGTGAATAGGAATGTGGTAGTTAAAAGTTGCATATGAAAGCAATGTGAGTCGATCGCATCAGTTTGTTAAACTCATAATCACGAGTGGGACGTAGAAAGTTTGTGATGGTATCCCATGCACCGTTATTTTTATCCTGTGCTCCTTGTCTGTGTAATTCATAAACGCAAATGTATTATGCACAGCATAATCAGATGACTGACTAGTAGTTTTCTGTAAAGATCACAGGTTTGCACTAATCGTGGAATGTTTATTTGCAAAGGCTAGCACTGCTAATGCCAGAGCTTGAGCTCTTGAAGCTCCGCCCTCTTCTCCGTGAGCAACAGCTCATTTGCATTAAAGCAACATACTCAATATCAGAGCTTTGGGCTCATACCCTTAAAGTGGCAATTTTAACTAGCTATAAAAAAATGATCTGTCGGGTATTTTGAGCTAAACCTTCACATACACATCAGAGACTTATTTTACATCTTGTAAAAAGGAGAATAATATGCCCCCTTTAACAAAATGCCACATTTGCGTGGCGTTTAATAAATACTCTGCTCCGGGTTCACCATTTCCCGCTCTGCTGCTTGCTCACTGATATCAGAAACACTGCTCCGCCTTTGCTATCTCATGAAAAGTATTTCAGTAGGTTTGAAATATCACAGCTCTGTTCATAACGTATAATAATAAATAAAATAACTGGAGAGTTTCAACACTAGTGTGCAAACTGTTTTTTTCCTACCACATGAGCTAATAACATGGTTGTCAGTATTAAAAGGTATAATTGCTGCTTTTTGCAGTGCAAATTTAGTTTGTGATGAAAAACAACTGATGCATTTATTCATTCGAAATCGGATACAGATGAAGTAGCACTGTAAGATTATTTGTTTTAATGCATTGAGACTGACTGCGTGTGAATAAATGTTGTAGTACTTGTTTAAATAATGCTTTCAGCTCAAAATATTCGGTATCTAGAAGAAACAAATTAATTCCTTGAACTATCATAGCCTTCACATTCTTTCTGATTTGAGTGATCCTTCTCTATCAAGTAAGCTAAATATTTTTATCGTGAATTCTTGCTAAATATGCAGTTATATTACGGGCTGTTGGCATAAATTGTACTTTGGATGGAGCGAGTGAAAACCACGATGAAAACCACGATGCTCCGACTTTTAAAATATCCTTTCTTCGCTCCAGTCAAAATTAGGGGTGTGTTATCGGCACTGGTTTCACAGTTCAATTCCAGTACGATTATCATGTCAAAGATTCAATTCGATATCACAATGCATCACGATTATTTCAAAATCATTTTGTGCATTTTTATTAAATTATATAAGCAGGCTACTTTTTAAAATTGTTACCTAATTCATGGCCTATAGGCTATAATCGATTATTGTCTATTACTGCGTCGATGCAGAATCAACCGCATCACAAGGCGACGATTAATTTTGACACCCTTGTCAAAATCACACCGCTCCGCTCACGTACTCTGATTGTGAGTAACTGTTGCTGTCATGACCGATCTATTTCAGAACCAGTCACTATCAAAATAATCTGGGTGCGGCCGCCTGTTGCCGACCACTGCTGTCAAGTTTAAGTTGAGCTTTGTCATTCCGCTACATGTGTGGACATTACATTTACATTTATGCATTTAGCAGACGCTTTTATCCCATAGTCGCTTTCAGGCTTTTACATATTTTATGTGTTCCCTGGGAATCTAACCCACAACCTTTGCGCTGCTAACGCAATGCTGCTCTACCACTGAGCCACGGGAACACTACATACAGTGGAACTAAATGCTGTGCCTTATAGGACCACGGTGCTACATGAATACAGACATACAACAATGAAGTAAAACAGTATAAACTTATACACAACTAACCTACTGACAGATTTTGACTATACATATGCTATATATAAAAATGGTTACCTATACATAAATAAAAACTGTACAAATGCAAAGAGAAACATCGTGGGTCAAGCAGCTGGCTGGGGAAGAGTGTAAGATAGTTTTTGGTGCGTGAGCATGTAAACATATTCTTTTCTGGGGTTATGTACACACAGTAGTGGATAGAGGAGAGTGTGTTTCTACAGGTGGTTTGTACAGGACCACTCACCTGTGTGTAGCACACTTTAAATTGCACAAAAAAGTTTGACAGTTTTTTCCTATGGTTGGGTTTGGGGGGGGGGGGGGGGGGGGGGTGAGATGGTCCATGTTTCAGGAGGTAGGGGGTTTGTATGGGGTTTCAGAAGCAAGAAAATACATTTAAATATGTAATTTTGATGATCAAGGATTAGTTTTAAGGGATAACATTTGTTTAAAACTTTAATTTTCAAACCCTCCCTTTGCAGGTATGCAAGGCCCGCCGCGTCATCCCTCAGGCCCACCTGGTCCTCCAGGACCCCCTGGCCCCCCTCCACCCGGACAAGGTCTGTTGCCGCCCCTCGGAGGTCCTCCTAACAGAGGAGATCGTCTTCCTCCACCCATGTTTCCTGGTCAGTTTGGTCAGCCTCCTATGGGGCCGATGCTTCCTGGCCCGCCCCCACCTGGATTCGGGCCTCCCCCAGGCCCCCTTCCACCTCAGCAGGGTCTGCCCCTTCTAGGACCCTTCCCTCCCCGGCCACATGGGCCCTTAGGACCCCCGCTTGGCCTCGTACCTCCACCTCACATGCAGGGACCCCCGCCTGGAGGTCCACCTCCTGCCCCTCACGTCAACCCGGCCTTCTTCCCACCGCCTGGAAACAACAACATGCCATCGTCCGACAGCAGGGGCCCACCGCCGGGTGAACTGTTTGGCCGTCCACCTCCATTCGACAGAGACTACGGCCCTGGCGGCAGGTAATAAACACCTCACCTTCACTGCACTGCAAATGTGAGTTGTCAGGCCACACTGGTGGAAACTGAACTGGTTAGATTATATTCTAGGGCTGCACGATTTCAAATCTTTTTTTATATATATTATAAAAATTTAAACCGCGCATTTAAATGGTTGTTGTTTTTTGTCAAGCACAACAAGCTCCAGTTTTAATGACCGCTAAATAACTAAAATAGCTTAGCTATGGTTTCAGTGTTTATTATAATGTTTGTAATTCGCGTCTGCCTATTTCTGAATGAAATAATAAAATGTGACTTGTTTTATCTCTCTCTCTCTGAAAAACATATATTTTTTATACATGCAGCTTTTAACCATGCAGCAAACCTTTAAAAATATTTTGATGAATTACTGAAATAAATAAATGACTTGTGAACTGATTGTATTAATCGGTCAAAATTCTTATCAGTCGGTTAACGGTTAAAATGAACATCCCTAGTTCATCAACAAACACTTGTGAAACTCCGTTGCTGCCCCAAAAAACAAACTGCATCCACTATTCATGTAACGCTGGGTTCTTTTGGGACGCTGAACAAGGTTATCTTTCCCTCACAACCAAAGACACACGTCTTTAGAGACATTCTTCCTGAGCAAGTCCCGTGCAGCGTTGCCGGATGAAGCGCGTTGATGGGCACGCTCTCGCACTGGTCGATGCGGGCGCGGTCTTCCGGGAGAAATGCCCATATATGGAGTTCCACCCTTCAATTTGTCAGGAAGTGCTATAATTGAAAGAAACTTGTACGAACCCGGAATGAAGATTTTTGCACAGAAATATATCTAAATCGTTTTTTTTTACATTGGCCATGCTTAGCATGAGAATCAAACTCTTTAACAGCTAAAACAACTCTGAATGCATTAAACGGCATTGTACCCCCACCCTTTAAGTAACAATTATTAATTCTATTGCAAAAATATCAATAGTTATTGTAATTTTATATTTAAAAAAATATACTATTCAGTTTATGGTCTTGCATGCAACATGTATCTGGAGTATAACAATACTTAATTTGATAAGTATATACATAAAATCTAAAACAAATGTATAAAATAATCATTGTAGAAGACTTGCTGTATCTTTATTTTTTGGAAACTCTTAAATGCAGCACAAACATTTCATTAAACCCCAGCCGTGGCGATTTGGTACTTACTATTAACTCCAGGAGTGAATGTTATTAAAGCATGTGGCCTCAATCTGACCCTAAATCTCCTCTCTGGCCTTTCTTCAGTAACTTCAGACCCCCTGTAGTATGTGGCTTTGAGCCCTGGATAAACGAGGGGTTGGTTGATGTGAAAAACTCTGGCCAGCACTTACACAATACAAGTGATCAAGGGTTAGTGAAGTAACCGTCCGCTGAAGCAGGATCTTATTTTGATTAGGCTTGTGTGCTGTGAACGCATGGTGTGTGCCGACTCTGCAGTGAATTTTAACAAGTGATACACTGAAATAGGGGTGTGCAATATGACGATAAAAATGTCTCCACAATATACTTTTGATGAAGTATCGTGATTCGTGCTACAGCGAACATACTTTCAGTTGCAGTTCTGGCACCGCCGTCTCTATGTACTGTACAATGCCACATCCATTCAGTGTTAACTCAGCGGTAGTTACTCTCACGGGAGACTGCACTTATTTGCAATCACAAAAGTACATCATTTGCGTGTGTTTTAAAGCCTTGCCAGTTAAACTCTTCATTCACGTGCTGTTCTGACGTGCGCTTTTTCTGAGCCAGTGCCCCGAAGCGCACAAACTAAAAAGCCTTTCTAACAGTGCTTTATAACTGAAACAGGTTATATTTTGCTGTAATACTGTCAAAACCAAAGGTTTATCCATAAGCCTTGTGTGTTATGTCTAAATTGAAAGAAAAACGGATGCGTGCCAGTATATTAGATGCGTGCAGGTCTTAAAGGGACAGTACTAAACATGCAGCCGACTGTCATTAAAGGCATAGTTCACCCTAAAATTTTATTTCTGACACTATTTACTCACTCACATGTTGTCCCAAACCTGTATTAATTTCTGTAATGTGCTGAACACAAAAGAAGATATTTTGAAAAACGTGGGTAACCAAACAGTTGCTTGACTTTGATAGTAGGAAAATAAATATAATGTAAGTCACTGAGGACCGGCAACTGGTTTTCCACGTTCTTCAAAATAGCGTGTATGTTCAGCAGAAGAAAGAAACTCATTCAGGTTTAAAACTCAACTCGAGTGAGTAAATGATGGTATAAATATAAAATACTATGACAGAATCGACAGACAGATGACAGAATTTTTATTCTTTAATGTTAAAACGACAAAGAGAAAAAAATAACGTGTTACTCTTGACTAAACAAAAATAAGTTACTTTAAAAGGAATCAATCTATATAGTGTTTTATTTTTATATTAGTTCATTCAATTTCTTGCCTATTGTACCTGAAAATTAAACTGTTATTTGATTTATTATATGTGTATTTCTAACGTGTATCTTTGTTCTTATATTTTAAAAACCAATATACAATAATGCCAGATTTTAATCTTCACCCACTTTGGCCTAAATATCCACCATTCTTTTTTGTTTTGTTACCTTGAAAGGATTTGTCTTTATAATAGGGAAATTAGTTTGGCTGTACTGCTCAGACAAAATAGTAAAACCAACATGACTAAGAATCGTGATAAAATTGTGATATTTAAAAAATAAAACGTGATATGATATTTTTGCCATATCGTCCACCCCTACACTGAAATGAATTTTCATTTACAATGTATAAATATTTTTAGTTACTATATTTTCAGTGCATCACTAATTTTAACATGGGATGTGATTCAACACTAACGGCACTGCTGCTCTCTGTGTGAATTTGGACCTTGATACGTTGCTGTTTCTTTCTGACTCAATGCATCTGCTTTTCCTCTTTTAGGGACATGGATTCGTCTCGCGCTCCTCTGAGTGAAGCTGAGTTTGAGGAGATCATGAATCGTAACAGAGCGATATCCAGCAGTGCTATCTCGAGGGCAGTGTCCGATGCGAGTGCAGGTGCGAACACTCACTCACACACAGCACAGATGTTTGGTTTGGGTTGTCAGGTGGTGATTAAATGCTCTGTTTTTGCAGCTGATTATGGCAGTGCTATAGAGACTCTGGTGACGGCCATCTCTCTGATCAAGCAGTCAAAGGTTTCTGCTGACGACCGCTGTAAAGTACTCATCAGCTCACTGCAGGACTGCTTGCATGGAATTGAGTCCAAATCCTATGGCTTCTGTAGCGAGGTAAAGATCTTGTGGATCTACATGGTATTTTTGTGTTTTCTGTAGGGGATGCATCATTGTTTGCATGAATGAAATGTCTTTTGAGATCACGTTTCTGCTAATTTAACCAATGCAATGAGGGCATGTAAAAATCTGACTGATAATCCAGATTAAAAAGATACAGTCCCACCTTGTATATTCTGTTGAATGTTTCAGTTTAAAGCAAAATTTTGATGCATTGCAACACTAAATGGATGTGAAAATAATATTATTTGGGGGTATTATTAAAGGCAGGGTAGCTTGATTTGGTCTTAAAAATATTTTTTGTTATGGTGGTTGAAAGTCTCTTCACATCCTGATAGTAATCACCAAGTTAGGTGGTATATATGTATTTATATCGTCTGGGGATAGCGTAGGACCATAAAATGATTGTCCAATCAAAATATTCAGTCCGAACATTGTGATAGGCTGTTTTGCCTGCCTGTCAAATTATGTATTTGCATACCTCTGCGCACCCTGTTTGCACAGACATGACGTCATCAGCGCGCGTTCCAGCGAAAAAGAAAGGTGCTGTTATTGTAATATTATGCGCTTTGTACTGTAATTTTCTGGCATGAGGTAATCTGGTAGCGTTGCATTCAACTAGGGCTGTGACGCAGCAACAAATATCCCCCTCCCCCCCACAAATCTCTAATGACTTGATCAAGAACGCATGCAGCTTGTAAATGAAAATGGAAATTAATTATAATAAAGTAGTCTTTATTATTAAAACAGCCAATTATATTAACAATAATAACAAAATATTAATTTCTATAACGTTGTTGTTGTTTTTTTCGATATCTTTTGAGTTTAATAGGAATTATGGAACAGTCTTTGTCATCATTCTTTGTACAATAAATTATTAAAAGAATACCAACCTGAGCAAGCTGTAGAAACAAGCTGCGCTCAATATGCCCCAGCGAGTTGTGCTAAACTTCGATTCCTATTTCTTTAGATATTCTATTGTTTATTTTTATTCGTCTTGTCAAAATACTAAATTAGTTTAACCCTTTGCTCTCAACACAGTAGGAAAAGTGTCGCAGAGAAAACAAAAACGGCATCTGTAATTTAAATTTAAATGCAAAATATGAACAAAACCGTTGGCTTAGACATTGCGAAATTACATCACTTTTTCGTGAAACCGAACATTTTAACATTCCTGAGAAGACTGTCCCGAGTCAGACTTGCCTGACGCAGTAAACTGACCATTTCCAGTCCAAGTTGAACGTCCTTCAAGGACAGCGCATCCACACTTTGCTCCATCCTTATTCTGCTCTGTCACTCATCGACAGCCTGCCTGTTCTGTCTGAGGCCCGTTATGCACGTGCTGCACAATAAAATACATGACACGGAGCATTGGTCCGATAAGAGTGAGTAAAGCACAGATATGCTGTTCTGAAAGGACATCGGGAACGGGATATTGTTAGACCGCACACTCCCGTTCAAATTACACGAGTTACCGACCGCTACCGTGTTTTATTCGCGTCGCAAGAAATCTGGTCGGGTCTCGCGGAATGCAGACCTCTAGCTTCCTCCTGCAAATACCTTGCAAAAACGTACAGTGATGACCTCAACACCGCGGTCGGCATCTCATTACCGCGGTAATACGGTTATCGCCTCAACCTTACATTCAACCCTCCACAAATGCGTATCGCAACTCATCTTATCGCAGGTTAATCTGTGATCTGCCTGAGCGTGTTCGTGTGTTTTGGAGGAGGCGTGGCTTTGCAGGGAGGGTGGGGATCTTGTTTTCAAAGCTAACTTGCTATAGCTAGCCTTTCCAAAATCACCTACCCTACCTTTAATGCATTGCAAAATTTGATGCATGAAAAACTAATGCTTTGCCAAATTATTTGGTGCAACGAAAAAATAACGAATGCAAAAATGCATGCAAAATTATTTAATGTATTTCAATTTTCATGCAATTAAATTTTTGAATTCATTATTTTTGGATCAATTTTACATTGCACCAAATTGTTGCAATGTATCAAATCATTTACCTTGTATTGTAAAATGTTTTCATGCATGTGAAATTGATGCAATGCAAATATAATGCATCCAAAATGAGTGTATTAATTTAAATGTATTGCACAATTTCGTGCATGCAAATTTATTTGATGTATTACAAAAATCACGCATGTAAAACTATTTGCATTCCTAATATTTTCATGAATGCAAATTTATTTGGTGCACTGCAAAATCATTTAATAAGTGGAAAAATAATTTGATGCAATGCCAGTTTATTTGGTGTGTTGCAAAAGTCTTACTTGCGGTTTCATATTCTCTTTAATGCTTTTCGACCTTAAGCAGGCGGGAACGGTCCAGGGAGAGGGACCAGAGTCGCTCTCGTGAGAAGCATCGCCGCAAGTCTCGCAGCCGAGACCGACACGAGGACTATTACAGAGAGCGCAGTCGTGAGAGGGACCGTCATCGTGAGAGAGACCGCGAGAGAGAGCGTGAGCGGGAGTATCGCCGTTAGTTGGAGAGGAAGGTGTGTATCCTGTTTGTCTCTCTGTCTTTGTTTTTCTCCTCTCTGCCTTCAGGATTCAGATTTACATGCATCTTATCCTGCAGAGGTCAGGATCACAGGTATGTGATCAGAAAAGGTGAGTCCCTGAACCTATAATGTAATGACAAGTACTGTCATTTTTTTCCCTACAGCTAATATATTTTTTCTTTTTATTTATGAATGTAGCATGATCTGAGTACTCTGATCCTTAACTTGTGTACCTGGTCTTGAAGCCGTTTATTGTGCAATATCAGCTCCAGCAGCCATAAACTGTCCCACAGTTGTGTTGATGGATATTAGTTTGTCTTTGAAAGGGTTTTATGTGTATTTCAACATTTTATTTAAACTCAAAACACACTTGCAAGTTACTGCACTTATTTGTCCATTTAACTTAGATTTGCTGCTACTTTTCATACTGCCAATGTCAAAAAACAAAAAAATCTTTGCCCCAAAAAATTAATTCTGGATGTATTTCATGCCTTTAGACCTGCAATTATGAAATATAAATTCAACCTGTGACCATAAATGTTCAGAAAATTGGTTGAAGTTTGATGAGAGAAGATGAATGTATTGAAATGAGCAAAATTGTTTCTCAGGTTGTGCGTTGACATTCCTGCAGGCAGATTTGATGTTGAATTAATTGTTGTTCTAGTGTTTAGTTCCTTAATAATTTGTTGTGAAAGCAAATGAATGGAGTCCAATTGATCTGCTTTGGCATTTAAAAACATGAAGCTTGTCGTCTGTCAGGTTGAGTTGTCATGGTGCAGGCAAATTAATTTTTTAATTTTAGTCTCGAGCACATCTGTACAGTATAATTTAAGAAAACACATTCTGAACGTCCTCTGTCAGAACAAGCTAAATGTATTTTTACTGTCAAGGGTCATTTTTGTGCATCCTAGTATTTCAGTCACATTTTCAGGTTTTTAATAGCATAACTTTTCCATCTTTTTCTTATATGAATTTGACATTTTCTCGATTCATATCGTTATTCATTTATTTTCCATGTTTGTAAATGTTACGAACCTCTTAGATACTGAAGATTAGCAGATCTTCACCATTTTTTATGTTTATGGCTTTAAATGTAAAATAAAAATAGATCTACAATGTTAATTTAATCTCCTTTAATGCTTAATGAATGGAGAAGAACTGCTATATTGCTTTTCCAGAGGTAACATTTCAAGCATTTGTCCGCTTTTGTTGTTTTTTTATTCTTTTGGTAAACACATGTTTGTGATGATTTAATATGAAACGGATATTTAATAAATATTTCCACAATCAGTATTTAAATGAATGCAGCACATGTCCTCAGTACAAACTCTGTTGGTCTGATTTTAGAAACTCATTTCTGTCTAACCTGTTGCTTCATGGCTCTGCTGTGTGACGGTGTTCCTACAGGCTAAATTTGTACGTAAATGTAAATTTGTACATCATTTGTATGTAAATGCTGAGGACACTGTAATTTCATGTGATGCATTGTGAGTGACCCAACATATGCTAGATTTAGATGCAAAAAAAATACAAAACCGTTGAACTAAAACTGCAACTCAGGTTTAGCAGATAGATTTTAAATGCACAACTGCATCGTCAGTTTTGTTGAATGTAATTCTGGTAGCCTCCAAATTGTTGTTCTGGCCTCCTATCCAAAAATGTCCAATTATTCAGGTGTTTTTGTTTTTTTCTGTTCTCAACTGTACAACTTATAATTGCAGCTACACCAATCAGGGAAAGTCAGCAATGCACAATTTGCATTTTGATTTACTCCGCTGTTGTTAATTCAGAAATCATGTTGCACTTTGAATGATTTTCGCCTAAAGTATGCATCAGGTTAGAGATTTTAAGCCCTGCAGACTTAAAGGAATTGAACGCATTTGCTCCATGAGTAGAGCCCTTGTTTCATGAGCATTATTGTGATTTTTGGATGTACTGCCCATCTGTAGAAATGACTGTTCACAGGTTATTTGTGTAGGTTTTTCTGAAGTTGACGTGGTATTAATCACACCCGTTTTCCACTGTTCACTATTGTGCTTTATAAGATGCTGTTACAGGATTGGACAAACTTGTGTTTTTGTGATAACAGGTACTAGTAATTGTAATTCAAAATACACTGTAACATACTGGACGAAGTGTTCACTATAGTGTTCACGTCCAACTTGCTGAATATTTCTGAAAGATCTTGCATTAAAATGGGCTGAAAAACCTGTGAATAACTAAAGACAAAGTAATGTTTTGATAAGAAATCACATCTTTGGTACGTTTTATTTTTTGTCCATTTTTCTTGACTAACAAACAGAAAGGCAAAGTACGATTAGTCGCTGAATTTTGTCCAACCCTGTGTACTGTATCTCCAGTGTCCACTGAATCAAGCAATTTAATATGGAAACTTTTAGTTACTTTTGATCAACTCTTAGAAATGTCATTTCTGTTCAGTAGAAATTATGCATCAAATTGTAAACCGTTGCATCTTAAAAACAAATGCTTTTTACGTTGGGGTGGATTGAATTTGAAATGTGGATTTGATGCTTGTTCTCAGAGGTAAAGTGGACACTATACTTTGTGCGTCACTATTTTTGTCAATGGGGGGGGGGGTATTAAGTTAGCATTTTTCCCATTGTAGAAAAAAGAAAATAAAGATTAGCATTTCCAGTTTTGTTCAATTGAAGTTGAATAACTAGTTAAATGCTCTAAAGCAGGGGTGCCCAACCCTGCTCCTGGCGACCGACTGTCCTGCAAAGTTTAGCTCCAACTCTAATCAAACACACCTGAAGCAACTAATTACGCTTGAAAATGAAAGACCAGTGTGTTTGACTAGAGTTGGAGCTAAACTTTGCAGGACAGTCGGGGTTGGGCACCCCTGCTCTAAAGAATCTTAAATGATTGGATTATCGATTCATTGAGAAGTTCGGTAAAAGCCAACATAAAATGCTGTTTTTAAATATGTCTGTACCTTGGCAGTTTACCATGTGGACTTATTGCCCATGATCGAAGCATTAATTTGCCAACATGAAATAGTAATGTTATTTTGACGCCTGTTAGACGTGGTGTTCCATTAGATATAGATATGAAGTCTACAAAATGAGTTCTGATGAGTGATTTGAAGTAGATCACATCTGCTTATATAATTGATTTTACTAGTGAAATAGATTTGGTGCAGCAAGCAAACAAACTCCTAATTGCTCGTTAACCTGGTTTGAAGCCATATGAGAGATCATACATGTTTTACATTGACTGAGACAAACCAATCAACCAAAATAATGGCAATCAGTATCTTCATATAGGGATTTAAATTGCATATGTCCATAACCTCTTATTCTACAGATCCAGCTTTTGCATGCAGTTTTTCATCTAAAATATTACTTGTTCCAAACCTGTATCATTTAGTTTTATTGCACCTTTTGACTAAAATGTGCTTTAAAAATACAACACTACCAAATGTATTGTAAATCTCACTCATTCAGATCCTGTGTTGGTAGGACAGATGCTGATTTGTATGGATTTGTTTTGGTTGATTGATTTCTCAATGGGACTAAAAGCCATATATTTTCATATGACTCTACTAATGCATATTTTGCCAATTGGTCAACTCGTATGAATTACAGTTGATGTGGGGTATTGTGCATTTGAATATTATACATTTTATCATTGTCATGGACAAATAATAGACATCAGACATGATTAATTGCTAATGATGACTTTAAAGAAATCGTTAATCCAAAAATAAAAATTAGCTGAAAGTGTTCGCTTTTAAGCCATGCAGGATGTAGATGAGTTTTTTCCATCACTTGCTCAGCAAAGGATCCTCTGCAGTGAATGGGTGCCGTCAGAATGAGTCCAAACAGCAGATAAACACAACCCCATAATCCACACCGATCCAGTCCATCAGTTAACATCTTGTGGAGACAAAATCTGTGTTTATAAACAAATCTATTAATAAGATGTTTTTATCACTTAACTTTTGCTTCCGCTAAATTATGAGTCCATAACGCTTCCTCCTGAGGTCCATCTGCTACTGTCCTCACATCAAAACCTACCTACTTATGTTTGGTACTTTATTGGACCATTTTCACTGGTAAGCAGTGCTTTGCTTATTTCTCTCCTGATTCAGACAAATTACCTTTTCATTAGAGGAAGCAATATTTTGGATAGAGGACGTAAATTCTTTACCATGGAATTGTTTTCGTTTCACAATGTTAATTAATGTACTGGAGAGGTGTGGATTATTGTGATGTTTGGACTCATTCTGACGGCACCCATTCACTGCAGAGGATTCATTGCTGAGCAAGTTTCTTCAAGTCTGATAAAGAAACAAACTCCTCTACATCTGGGATGTCCAATTCAGCAAACTTTCATTTCTGGTTGAACTATTCCTTGAAGTAATGTCCATCAGAGTGTGTGTTGAGTACAGTGTTTCATAGATGTGCATGCCAATGTCTTTATGATTGTCGTCTCTTCACTGTATTTATACACTGAATCCCGGGGCTTGTCTCAAATACAGCATTTTTTTATGACTGCAGTAAATGTTGTACTTTAAACAAATTGTATGCTTTTGTGAAACTACTACATTTAAATATGGCTTTAGACTATTACAGTAGTCGTAATGCAACAATATGCCCCTTAGTTTAATGCTGTTGAAAACTGAAAGTTGTTTGCATGCCTGTGTATGTCTGGGACGGTCTGAGCGTGTGTAGATGTAGAGGGGGAAAGCAGCTGTGTGTGTTTCTGGGTTCTGTGCCCCAAAACAAACTGCCACCTTCGTTTTGACACCTTTCAGCTGAACGCAAGAGGAGGAGGAGAGACGTCAGGAGCAACGTGGATTCATCCGACAGCGTCACGGAGAGCGCCGGACTGCGGACACACTCTGAAGTAGAGTTCTGTCAAATATGATAAACTCACTCTTAACTCCCCACAGCTTTTTATTTTTCACTTTTATTTGGAAGTAGCTGTGTGCTAAAGTCAGTTCAGCACAAGAGAATTATTTGCCTGCTTGTTCGAAACAAAAAACAACTTTCCCACTGCTATAATGTTGTAAATTGTCAGTTAGCTAGAGTTGTTTTTATAGGATCCTCTCTTTTGGTTTCATGTTTCTTCCCTTTTCCTCATCCATATAATGTTTGTAAGTGTCTTTTGCCTTGATTATTAAATAGAATCTGTGTTGTAATAAAGTGTGTACTTGTTGCTTGTTCATACTTGATCTGCTAGTTTACATTTAGCCAACCATTGCTTTTTATTTGTTCAGAATTGCACATTTCCAAAACTTGTCCTACGTGGATATCAGGATAATTGGTTCAAGAACCACATTTTCGGTTGTTTGACATCTTTACTTTTTATAAAAATTGTGCCTTTTACAATTGTACTTAATTTTAAGAGGTTCAATACGATATAGATGAATTGGTGTAGTATCTGTTAATTCCGGTTCATATTTTAAATCAATTGGTAATTCACGCAGGGTTAAGCTTCTCTTCGGTTTTCTTGATTGTGATTGGAGAAATACAACTCAAATCTGTGAAACATGCTCACTTTTGTAGTTTGTCAAATTAATGAGTCATTTATGGTTAGTAAATGATAAAGTGCAAAATATTCTGCATTTGTAATGTCTATCTGACATCCCTGTGTGCATTGCTTTGTGTATATATCTAATCTTCATGTGTGTGTATATATGTAGGGTTTACTGTCATTTCTCTCAAAGGGTCTCTTATGTTTGGTTCTGCTAGATTTATCATTTAAAGGATTAGTTCACCCAAAAATGAAACCTGGCTGAATATACCCACCTTCAGGCAGATGAGTGTTTCTTCATCAGCTGATAAAAATCATTGTTTCTTACAAACATGCAGCTTTTGTTTTCACACATTGTTAACTGATGGACTGGAGTGGTGTGGATTATTGTGATGTTTTTATCAGCTGTTTGGACTCTCGTTCTGACGGCACCCATTCACTGTAGAGCAGGGGTGTCAAACTCAGTTCCTGGAGGGCCAGAGCCCTGCAGAGTTTAGATGCAACCCTAATTAAACACACCTGATCCAACTAATTAAGTCCTTCAGGATTAATTGAAAACTACATAGTATGTGTACATTTCTCCAAATCTGATGAAACAAACACTTCTACATTTTGGTTGGCCTAAGGGCGAGTAAATTTCAAGTCAATTTTATTTTCAGGTCACTATTCCTTTAAGTACTAATGCAACTTTGTTCCAGTAATTCATTGTACAGAGTTTCCGGTTTTCAGTTATGTAGACGGCTTACGGGAGCTGTTTTTGCTAGAGATGTGATAAGCAGGTTTCCACATGCAAGTCTGTACTGTAAGGTTATCTCTGCTTACTGTAAATATGCATGCACTTTATTTTGAGACTTTGAAGACTGTTGAGAGATGTACTTCTGGGTATTTGACGCGTGACGTGACCTGTGCATTGGTCACTTTGCATCTGTTTGAATGAAAGAGTTAAGGTTCATGTAAACTCGGTTACTCGCCTGAGGCCTGTGGGCTTTGTTTGGTTTATCACTGTAATCAGAGCAAGTTCAATGTTGGAGTTATTCTAGTGGTTCTACAAACCGCATCCTCTGCTAGTGAAGTGGACGGACGTCGACATTGTGGGTTCCTGTTCCCTCAGAAACATCTGGACTGAGAGGTAAGTACGTTTTGCTTTTCAAATCTTGTGCAGTTTGTGTTTTTGTCGCCCAGAGCATTGCAAGCTTCAGTTTATTCAGGTCTTGCTGTTCCTGACCTTCTCTGATGCATTTCCTTTATTATTCGTTGAAATTTGATATGGCTCAGTCCACATAATTATTCATGATTGATGTGGGCTACCTGATGTAATATTCAGATTCACTATTAAATAATATTTTGTGCCAATCAATAAAAAAAAAATTCACACTAGATTTGTCTTTTGTTATGTTGTGCTGTACACGTTTTCTGTTCGTAGTTGAGAATATAAAGTCCCATAGACGCAGAAGTTAAAAATCTAATGCTTGGAATTTTTTTTTTTTTTTATGTTTGTCCAATAGGAATTTTAATATCAAATCACTTTTATTGTCACATCAGCACATGTGCCTTGGTGAGTGAAATTCTTGAGAGCGTGCTCCAGACAGTACAGAAACAATTTACATATAGACAGTACAGACTTGTACAGATGACAATGTGCAGAATGCAAATACATACTCCGTACACACAGTGTACTATTAGACATACAGTTATCAATGCACGTTATGCATCGTATGTACACATAATATATGCGACGGTGCAACAGGTTATATACATAGCTGGATACGCAATGTCATTGATGTGCATTGATGATAGCAGATATATTGTTGTATTAGTGCAGTGTGTGTGTGTAGTCCAGTTTGAACTGTGTTCGAGTTAAAGTGCAGTAGAATAGAATAATCTCAAATAGTTGCTTCCAATTGTAAGAGAAGTTTCCAGTCAGGTAAATTAAACCTAATAAATGATTGCTATATAACCGTGCACAGAAAAGTGAAGCGAAGACGTCCTGTACTTGCACCTGATTGGCCGCGTGAGGGCGCCATCGAACCCTTCTGGAAGTCTTAAGTACTTGCAGTGGCATGATTTGACCAGCTGAGGCCGTGTTTCTTCATGAACGGAGTGCTTGGTCCACAATTATTGGTTGGCATTTACATTTATTCATTTAGCAGACGCTTTAATCCAAAGTGACTTACAATTGAGCAGTACAGTAAATGACAGTGTTGTACTTTTAAAAGTAATGCATTACAATATTGCGTTACTCCCTAAAAAAGTAACTAATTACGTTACTTAGTTACTTTTTATGGAAAGTAATTCGTTACATTACTTTTTAAATATGAGCAGGGCTTGATTGTTTGTTTTTAATACAAGAAGTTATATTTATAGCAAATGTAAAAGCCTTCACACCAAAAAGTGTAATGAATTAACCTCGGTCTGAAGGACGAGTAATCACGTCTGTACAGAAGAACACGAAGAAGATTACTCTTCAGCAATTAAAAAAACAACGAAATACAATTGTTAGTTTATCTAAAGTAATTTTGTTTATTAGTATGATTGAACTGGATCATCAGCAAAACACATTGGTTAATAAAATGAGATTAGATATATTTGTGTTGTTTAACATGTTTAATTATTGCAGGTTTGCGTCATATTCTGAGTTTGCATTTCACTGTTTTAATTCATTTTGATGAATACTGAATCTGTTTTTTGCGAGTGGGATGAATTAATACACATTCATATTTAGTCTAGATTAGATCTACAGTAAGATCATGTTCACACGGCGCACTGTCATCAATAAATGGAGAAAAAGTAACTCGGATATTTTCCGGTAAATTAAAAAGTAATGCGTTACTTTACTAGTTACTTGAAAAAAGTAATATTATTACGTAACTCGCGTTACTTGTAATGCGTTACCCCCAACACTGGTAAATGATGCATTATAAAGAGTCAAACTTACACAGGAAGTGCTTGTAATACAAAGTTACACAGGCATGGTTCAGAGCAAATAATAGCTAGACATGGTGAGGTTAAGGAAAGAGCAAAGTTTTTTTTTTTTTGATGAAGTCAAGTGATGAAGGAAGAGATTAGTTTTCTGGGGTCGCTTGAAGATTGTCAGTGATTCAGCGTTCCGGATGGGGGTGGGAAGTTCATTCCACCAGCCAGGAACAGTGAATGAAAATGTTCTGGAAAGTGATTTTGTGCCTCTCTGATGCCACCACGAGGCGTTGCTCACTCGCAGATCTCAGTTGTTGAAATGTTTGAATGACATCTGATCCCTGGATATGAGTCAGGTGTACAACTAGACAGCACAAACCACTTTATTAAGGTGCCTTGCATTTTCTTTTCATAACACTTTAGATGTGAGCCATTTTTTCATACTGCAGCCACTTAAAAATATGCTTTTGTTTTTCTTCAAACAGGTTTTTAACTTTGTATTCTTTCAGATCGTGAGTGGGATGTTCAGGCAAGTAGTCCTGATGGTGTAGTGAAAATATGGGTGTGAACATTGTTACTGAGATAATGTTTCTCTGCTAAGTACACCTTGAGTAATGCGCACAAACAGGCGTCCATCCTTGCGGTTAATGTACTTCTGACTCACATTTGCTCATTTAGTTCATTATACGCTGATGTGCAGACCTGCAAACAGGCTGAGGGATAGGGTACAGTGACAGTCAGCAGATTATTGAAAATCATTTTCTCTACAAAAGGGGGTCCCAGCAGAGAAAGTTTGGGAACTACTGGTCTAGACTAGAACGTAATGTGTTATTTGTGTAGAACAGCAGATAACGTATTGTATGTGTCCAACACAAATTTCCTTCGGGACAATAAAGTTTATCTTATCTTAACTCCAGTTTATTTTCTAAACTTGATTCTGTCTTAAGAGATAATAGCTAAAAATGACTATCTTATTGAATAGCACCAGTATCATTCAGAGTGTGTGTTAACTGAATGGCCAGTTTCTATTGTCTTGCGGCCCCACAGAAACAATTCAGTCATCTTTGTACACTGTTTCTATTGTCAGTTGCTCAATAACGTCTTTTTTAAGCATCGTGTCCCCACCCATCTAGCTTGTTTTCCGTCATGCCGTTTGGAATTGCACTATGATTATCATCATGCAGGTCCTTTGCATGTGGTATTCCAGTTCTCCCTTTATCTCAGACTGTGTGGCTTGCAGACAACGTAATGCAAAGAATAAAGTAAAGCATTCAGGCAGCAGACCGTTTAGAGATAACATCCCAAATGTGCTTCTCGCCTTTCCTCTGAAACGTTTTAGTTGGATGGACCTTTAAATGTTGTTGTTTTTATTATTTTTTGTAGCTGGATGTTTTAGAACGTTCAGGGAACATTCAAAAGTAACTAAATCTAAAATGGAATGTTTATTTAATGTTCGTATATGCCTAACCAAGAAGAGTTTTTAAAAACTGGATGTTCAAAATAACATTTTCATAAACCGACACAATATTTAGAGAGATAAAACACAAATCCTCAAACAGTTTGAACAAATGATTAATGCGAGGAACAATAATACTCAAGTGTGCTGTTGAGTACTTGTCTTGATGCTTTTAAATGATTTAACCCAGACATCCATCAACGCAATACTTCTGTCAGAAATGAAGGCCACTTTTGTTTTGTCAAAAACCTAAGGAATTTATTCACGCAGTGGTTTCCGATAGAAAACATTAATACCGACCAGTCCTGAATGAGGAAGTGCTAAACTAAACTTTGTTTTCGTGTAGAAAGTGTATTGAGTGGTTCTGTGTGGAGTCACACCCAGTACGCACGCACGCACACACACACACACACGCTCTCTCTCGAGTCTCCAGAGGCGCGTTCACTACAGCTCTGTGGAGCGCGCACGCTAGAGAAGAACGCGCTGCTGCGGCTCGGAACATCTTCACACCGGCGTGATTCATGATCAAGGTAAGACGAGATCTTCTGCTTTCGGAGCCAAATGCAGCTTCACTTTTAACCCCGGGTGTACCGTTATAAGAGAAAACGCGTCGTGGTTTGTTGACGCATACTTGAAGTGAAGAGAATGTGCTCAAGTGTGTTTAATCATGACGGTCTGGATGCGTTCACGTGTGCTTTGAAACCCTATCGAAGGTGTTTGGGATCTGGATTCTTGAGGAGTGAAGGATGTTAAATCTTCATATCGACCCGGAGCAGCTCTCAAGCCTCCTGTGTAGTCTACAGGAGGACGCGTTTTTGTTGCGTTCCATTCGCGGTGCGTCATACTGGCGTCTTAAACCGCTGCGTTTTAAGATGGTGTGTCAAAAAGTACAACTTTGAACATCGACGCATTTAGTTCTAGCTGATTTTAAACACCCGCACGCGTTCCGTGCGCGCGGCAGCTGCTCGCGACGCGGGTCTGTCTCCGCCGAAACGGACGAGTCATCAGAAGTCATATAGTGATTATATCACTATATAATCCCAGAGGTCTTGTTTGTTACTGTTTCATGACACATCAGTGTTTAAACGTTCGCTGCTGTGGCGGGTGAAGCGGAGAGAACGCGTGAGCGCGCGGCTTCAGCTCGACTGAGTGCAGTACACGTGATTCTTCAACTCTTTATGTTCAGCGCGATCGAATCATTCTTGCTACATTGTTGCACTTGAGTCTATCTTTTCCGGGTTGCTTGCGTTTCATCTCAAAATCAAAAGAAAAAACGCTTTTCTCAAATGTGCTTAATCGTTACATTGGCATACAAATAATTTTAGTTTAATAGTCCCTGCTAACAAAATATGTTCCAAGAACGTCTTGTAAATATTCCCATTAAGTTATACAAACGTTGTTTAAAACGTCCAGTTTTTTCCCCTCGTTGGTCATTAAGGGAATATTCTGTTGTATTTTGCTAATGTTATGGGAATGTTACTTTTGAATGTTCTCTGAACATTATGAAAAATAATGTTACATTTTGAGAACATGAACTTTGAACGAATGTTCTATTAACTTGTCTTCCCTGCCACTCCAACTCTACAGCATGACTTCACCATCCAGCTAGGTTCTTCTACAATTACCCCATCAGCTTCGGTCAGAAATCTTGACCTTCAAAGTGTAATCTGCAAAGACTTGATGATCAGATCTGACAGGTTTGCTTCAACAGAGCACATTGCAAAGACTGCTCGATCTTGCAGGTTTGCACTTACACAACATCAGAAAGATCAGCCCTTTCTGACACACACACACACACGTATGCATACAGTAGAGACATGCCAGCAGGTGCGTAACACTTTGCAATCTTGAGCTAAATATGATGGCTGGACCTTATCTGGACCTTGACACTAATACTGCTGCACAGACAGACAGGGCCATCTGCAAACAGATAGTGAGCTGTATTTATGCATGTATATGAGCCGTATCTGCTTGTTGCTAGTCTCATTTGGAACCGGTTTCTTCCAATCAGTGCTGCATGAAGGGAGTTCTTAAACTAGGCCTGGTACTGATGCACTTGTTTTTTGATGATCTGATCTACGTGTGACCTTTAGTTTGATCCGTGCGCTCCATGCGATCACACTCTAGAGCTGAAGGCGAGGATGTTGAGATTAGCACTGGTTTGATGATCAGCAGGCCTTCTTGGGTCACACTGAGAGCGAATGAGGGGGGGGCAATGTATTTACACACACGAATCTGCGGCGTTCACTGTTAAAACAGACACGGAATTAAACCAACCAGACAAACCGTGCATCTACATGAAGAGTGTGTTGATGCTCATGCATAGCTTTTCATTTATACAGAACCAAAGACTAGAATCTGAACTTGAACCTGGGTTATTATAGGTAATTCATTCAAACTAAAACCATAACATGTTAACTGAAGTAAAATGTATTTAAAACACTTAAAACTATAATAATAAAAATAAATATAGATATTTAATATAATGTTTTTTTCAGGTAGTTGTCGAGGCAATGTTTCTCCATTTTAATTTAATTTAACTTGATTTACCAAAAAAAAAATATTTTTAAATGAATAATTAAAAATATTAATACAAACTATTTAAATCATATTTCAACTGGCTTATTAGTTATCTAAAACTAAAATAATATACTTCAAAATAAAAACTATATATAAAAAAAATAAAACATTATTTTTTTTATTTTTGTACTTTTTTGTAAATAAAATGATTTATTTATAATTGTATTTTAGTTTAATCAACTACAATAATACAAATTAAAAACCACACAACAAAATATAAAATGAAAACTAATTACAATTATTAATAAAAACGGTAAAAGTATTTAAATGATACTAAAATAACTAAAAATAAAACTACAATTATAACAAATAAACACTATATAAAGATTTAAAAAGACAAAAAAAAAACGAATTCAAAATATGAATAAACACTAATATAATTAGCATGATACTGAAATAGCACTGTTATTGCTCCTTCAGTAAATGCAATCCTGGATGGCCTGTAGTTATTATCTGAGGATGTCAATCCAGCCCACACACTATATTTTACTCATAGCAGATTTTGTCATCATTTTAACGGTTTATTTCGCTCTGGACTGGGCTATAATTAATGTGACTCAGAACTGCTATTTATACTACAGGCCTAATTAGCCAGAACCACGTCTGACAGAAACGCTAGACATCGCTGCCTGTTAAACGGTGAATGATTGATTGATTTCTAGAAAGAAGCCTTTCAGTTATTCGTTCGTTCAGCGTGAGTGTTGAGAAGATGAATCTCTGCTTCAATGTGAGTTTATGGGATTCTTCACCTGCTTTTATTATACATAAAATCACAAGTCAAAACGGTTAAAGTACAAAACTAATAAAATGCCTGATGAGTAGGTTTTGTTGTCATGTTTAATGATATAACCTTAGTTTAACAATAACTGTGAGGGATATTTTGACACCACAACTAATTGTCATAAAAACAGACGTTCGCCCCGGATGTCACGGTATTTAAAATAAATCAATCACAGATATCGTTGGTTGATGTCTTTATTTTAATGCTTAGCAAAGCAAGGTCTTTTTGTGAGCGTCCCATATACCTCAGTTTCTTGTAGAAAACTGTTACGCAGTAAAAGTGATGATTGTGCATGTTTTCATGTAACACAGTAAATCCATAACCTCAAACAGTCCTGGCTCTTCTGGATGTGGACCGGTTTCATCGTTCGTGTCTGATATACTTCAGGATTGCATGATTTTGACTCGGCTGATTTCTAAGAACACGTTTGATTCACAGTATCCTCAGGACATGGCAGTGTGTTTGGAAGTCAAATGTTGGTCTGTGGTTCTCTGTTTGACTGTCTTGTGTGGAGGCATCTTGAAGCACTGCGTTCTCTGATGTGGATCTGTTTACTGTGGTTGCGTGAGACCACGCTGTGAATCCAGGACGTTGTGCAATTTCCTTTGGTTCCTTGATGGAAAGGATTTAGGATTGTTCTAAAATAAACTTTAAGATTAGTCCACGGAAACTAGATTAGTAGGCTACTCACTGATTAGTGCACAAAAACAACAATTTACATGCATTATGATCAGCTCACCAAAATTACATTTTTACACACTTTTAGATTAGTGCACAAAAACAAATTTTACATACTTTAAGATTAGTGCACAAAATCAATATGTTCCATACTTTAATGCATGAAAACCGCACTTTACATACTTTAAGGTTAATGCACAAATACAACATCATTACATTTTCTGAGGAGAATCCAAGTGTTGGTGCAGAAGTCAGCCGTTGTGGTTCTGGGCAGTTTAAATCAGCTGCGATCAGTAGCAGCAAACCCGTCTGATAAAGCTGCATTTATTGTGCTTGAGTTTAAAGTGTGTTCTAATGAGATGCCATTATTGGCCGTCTCTTCGTGTACATAGAGCGGTGAGTGTTGGAGTGATGCATTAGCTAATGATCTTGTTAGCAATCTGCTCTGAGTGCTCCCAGAGGATGTTCATCTGATGTAGGGCAAATCAATGAACACACACACACACACACACACTCAATGTCTCTGTAATGTGACGATTGGCGGTAAATCAACATGCCTACTATGAGTAGTATTAGTTCAGAACATTTTGAACTCTTGAACTTAAGAAAAATTTATTTTTGTGTTGAAATTTATTACAAAAAAATGTGTATCAGACTTTAGTCAATCAAATCCATTGCAGTTTTTTCATCCATATTGAAAACAGTTGAGTGCTGCTGAATATTTGTGTGGGATACTGATGAATAAAAAGCTTTTCATATCTTTTATGACATTTTAAATGTCGTTACTCTCACTTTTTACCAATTGAATGCATCCGAGCGTTAGCGTCTTTCAGAAAACCAAACTTCTGAATGCTAAAGTATCTCAATAGATCTGAACCCCTCTTCCTGTTTGGGTAGATTGTTTTTTATAACGGCAGACGGGCTGCGCTGAGGTGTTTTTGGCCGGTGAGAGTGATTGTTCGTTGGGTTGCATCGTGTTTGTTTCTTCATTCTTAGAAGCGAGGCTGAAACAGACGCTCCTCAGCAGATAATGTTGCTCTCATCCACACTTCCTGTAATTAAAGCGGACTTCTCTTGTGGTGTATTGTATCAGGACTGGATCAGATCTCAGCAGGACTATGGCTCGTGTCTGACACTGCATAATAAATCACTGGTGTAGTTGATGTGTAAGTTATAGCCGTGTTTGTGTTCACGGGTCACCTGTTTGCTTTCTGGGTGGTGCTAATTCTACTGAGGTGTGTGTGTGTGTGAGAGAGAGAGCGCGGTGGCATTTGAATGGAATCAGCCACACACCCATCTAGAAGTTGTATTGGAATAACAGGAAGATGAATTAGTGCATTGCAATTCAAGGAATTTGAGCAAAATCACACAAACTTTTAGTAACAATCATTTTTTTGCAGAATGTTAATAGATTTTTTTTTTTTTAACTGTGTATATTTAAAATATTATATTAATTTGTATTAAAATGTATATTTATTCATATTAACTATAGAGAGTGTTACACATGCTTTAGTGTGTGTAGTAATCAATTTCATTTTCAGCCTCTGTGACATTGAAAGCTGCCAAATACACATTTGCCTAAAGTTCTTGAAAAAGTGCCTTATGCAAAAACATGGTGCCCTCGAGGCGTCTGGAGTCGCTCCTCAGCATCAGCTGCTGTGTCGGAGCAGGAAAGAGGAGGTTGTGTTCGACTCTCTCACGGTTTACACCTGAACACCTTTAGAAACGCTTGAGAGGAACGGATCTACTTCTACAGCTTTCAGAACGGAGTTACAAACATCAAATGTGATGAAGTTATTCAAAACATTAACGTCTCTGTAAAAACACTGACGTGTGCAAAACTGTTATCTAGAACTTATTTTAATAAATTAATACATTTATTTATCAAGGATGCATTAAAATAATCAAGTGACAAATACATTTTATAATGATAAAGAATATTATTTCAAATAAATGCCGTTCTTTTGAACTTTTCACTGAACTGAAATAAAAAGTGACTTTCCATGGCAGTTACCGGTTTAAAATATCAGTAACTCTATTCTAAATTCTTGTTATAATAAAGTTAAAGTTGAGTAACTAGCGTTTTAGACACGATGTATGAATGCATGTTTATTTCTATATATGCTTAAAAACATTTATATTTAAATAAATAGTATATTTATTTTATATAATTGTATATTTCATTTGATATATGTATTTGTTTAAATTTAAATAGTGTGTTTATATTTATTATTTTGTATTTTATATAATATCATCCAATGAAACTATGTATTCATGTAATATTTCCAATGACAGTATTTGACCTGAACTAACTCTAACTTAAGCAGTCACAACAAACTTCTTCAGTCCATTGGTTTTCTGAAAAGAACGTTCTCTTCCAGTTGTTGCTGCTCTCAGACGTCCTGTGACCGGAGAGGAATGTGTGTGTGTGTGTGTGTGTGTGTGTGGCGTCACATTCATTCACGGAGGTGTTAATCCTCTCTGACCTGCAGCCGCTTCCGGTCGGTCGTGTGACGAGGAGATGACAGATGAGAATATATCTGAAGCGCAGGCTCGTATCATTGATGTAACCGCTGGCAGAGAATGAACGAGTCATATATCGCTGCCACAGGGCTTGATTTACTTCAGCCTCTGAAGGTCCGAAGGAATCGACTCCAGCAGACTGCTTTCACTGCTCTCTGCTGCTTCACTATAGTTTACCTTCTTGATTTGTCTTTCCAGTTTCCATTCGTTCTTAGTCGAAGCGGCAGTCTCAGTATATGTGACCCTGGACCACAAAACCAGTCACAAGGGTCAGTTTTCAAAATCGAGATTGTGTACATCATCTGAACGCTGAATAAATACACTTTCCATTGATGTATGGTTTGTTAGGATAGGACAATATTTGGCTGAGATCTGGAATCTGCAGGTGCAAAAAAAAAAAAAGAGAGAAAACTGCCTTTAAATTTCTAAAATGAAGTTTTGATACATTTACGGTAAGAAATTTATTGAATATCTTCATGGAACGTGATCTTAATATCCTAATGATTTTTTGCATAAAAGAAAAATTAATAATTTTGACCCACACAATGTATTTTTGCCTATTGCTACAAATATACCCGTGCTGCTTATGACTGGTTTGTGCTCCAGGGTCACGTATACGGTTGCAACGGTATGAGATCGTCTCAGAAAATATCACGGTATACGGTATTAAACAATCAAAACAGTTTTTTTTTTAGTTAAGCAAATGTTTGGAGCATGTGCTTATTCAAATTTCATTAATCAAAAACAATCAAGTAAATTTCATAATTGATTATATATTAGTTTAACAACTTATATTCATCATTAATAATTCATAACAATTCATAAATTCGGTTTTGACTGAATTTTTCTGGATTCTGTACTTTTATGATATAATACAAATATACTATCAAAAATGGTGGTGATGAAATTAATGCATAAAGCTTTAACAATTTAATGTTTTAAAATGTAATCAAATTTAAAATAACTTATCCTTTTATGTTTTCATAAACGGATGCACAACATAGATTTACTAAATAAAAATGAGGGGAAAATTACATTCCTTAAACGTTTCTATAAATTATTATTATTTTAGTAGGCTACATAATGTCGTAATTTCTTCGGGCGTTTATTTTGACGGTTTGTAGTGAAGAGCTTTGAGTGTCGGTGTATTTAACCGTGGTTTTCTCAAATAAAATGAAAGGATTATTAATTGTTCTCTCAGTGTTTGTCCTCAGATAGTGAGACAGCAGGCGCTGTTAAACACTACGAGCGGCGCCAGCGTGCATACTTGAGTATGTAGTACACGACACAACGCCGCTCACTCACAGAGAAACGCAAAACAAACAGATTATATCTTTATATAGCAGTGTTTTTGTGCTTTAATAATCACAGACACTAGACCATGTAGTGATTTGACAGCTCTGTTTTTGATTTATTCATCAAACCGAGCGTTTTATGTGACATCTGCATTGTAAATTCATTGTCATGACTGGATTCACTCCGCATCACAGAAATCATAAGGCTTTAACATTAAGTTATAAATGGGACATAACTGTATCTGCACGGAGGGATGGTGCTCTGAGAATATAGGTAAACATGTTCGATGTGTTTCCTCTTTTTGCAGCCGCTTTGCGACCAGTTTTTGTGAACTGTGTCCATCCTCGAGGACAAATAAGCATTCGTCTTTTCTATATTCAAAGTAACGTTATTCCCATACTGCCAATTTTGATTTATATTTGGACGTGGGATAGAGATTAGAGATAGCGGCCTCGGTCTCTGATGTTGTCTCCGCTGCACGTGTGGTGGAGCAAGAGAACAGTTAAGTGGAAAGTTGTTGTCGAGGCGCAGGTCAGATTCTGCGTCTTTTATTTTCACCAAATACCGTAGATAAGAAAATGTACACTGTATGATAATCGTACGTGTTTATACCGTGGTATATCGTCATACCGGTATATCCTTACAACCCTAGTCACGTGTGTGTGTGTGTGGATAATTAAAGATGACATGTCTGCTAACATTAAGGGTTGTCTGTTTGGCAACACATTGCAGTTCCCTCTGAACACCTTTGCAAACAGTAACGAAGGGCGGAGATTACGAAAGTGTCCAGTGAGTCAGAATGTGTCCTGG
The DNA here is from genome assembly GCA_027422405.1 of Ptychobarbus kaznakovi. Taxonomy (NCBI): domain Eukaryota; kingdom Metazoa; phylum Chordata; class Actinopteri; order Cypriniformes; family Cyprinidae; genus Ptychobarbus; species Ptychobarbus kaznakovi. The sequence continues at coordinate 44,731,270 of CM049795.1, forward strand.
GGAAGCAGTGGGCTGTATTTCCTCGCTGACTGGAAGCTGCGTGTGTTTTGACTGAATCAGGTGACTCTCTCTCTGTGTCAGTGTTCAGGAGGAGCGGTGTTCGTCTCTCACCGTCATCATGGCCTCGATCTCGGAGTGGTACGCGGGGAAGAACGCACTGATCACCGGAGCCACGGGCTTCATGGGGAAGGTGCTGATGGAGAAGCTGCTGCGCTCCTGTCCCGACGTCAACGCCCTCTACATCCTCGTCCGGCCCAAAGCCGGTCAGTCCATGTCCGAGCGCGTCCAGGACATGATGAAGTGCAAGGTGAGAGCTCTCAGTGTGACATTTATTCACCGTCCTTCTCATTACAACTTGGAGAGAAAAACTGGAAAGACTTTCTAGTACATTGTACTTTTCTTCATTTCTCGCTTTTCAGGTTTTTCAGACAGATGCCTATATTGTGTTTTTGTCATTGGATATCTCAATCTTTATAATCGGATGTCATCTGATCGCTTCAGTTAACCGTGTGTTGTTCCTTAAATAGTTAGTTACATCAAAGCGTGCTGAACTGTGAACGCATCTGTGTTTGCTCATTCGGGGTCATCAGGGTTTATCACTATTGTTGAACGATCCTCTAAAACCTGCTGCAGAAGTTCATGCTCTGCTTTCCCTCGGGCGCAATGGAAGAACACTCTTTCATTGTTGCCATGGAAACCCCACCACAAACGCCATCTATATGAGTTATGATCTGTATTTCCATACGTGTCTGATCGTGCCGTAGGTGCGGCTGACCGAGGAACAGAGAGCACGTGTGTTACAGCAGTTTCCTGAACTTACTCGCATTCGTTTAGTTTCAGCAGAACTTTCCAGCAAAGAAACACTTTATTATTTAGCAGGTATACATTTAGATATTATAAAATATATTAACTATATCAAATATATTATAATAAATAATATAATAATTATTTGACAATTGTTATTTAAATATATTGTTTATAAAATATGTATGAATAATAATTAATTATAGTATTATTATTATTATCATCATCATCATTATCATATATTATGCTAGTTGGTATTCAACAGCAATATCTTAGCAAACATTAGCAAATATGTATTTGCTTTTTTAATGTTTTATTATATTCATAATAATGTTAAAAAGTTTTAGTTAAAAAAAAAATATATATTTTTTTTGTGATTTTGCATAAATGTATTTATTTTTTGTTTATATAGATTTTTTTATATTAATTTTTCTCCTGTTTTAGTCAAATTAGTACTTCTAGACAACCCAAATAAAAATGACAAATGTTGCCTTGGGAACTTTTTATAGTTTTATTTCTAGTAATAGCTTTATTATGGTTCTAGTTGAAATCGTTCTAGTTAATTTAATCTGAGTAATGTTTATGGACTGCGTGTAATCAGAGTAATGTAGTGTTGGTTGGGTTTGCTGGTGTTTGTGTGATCTGGTCTGTGCCGGACTGATCTGAGATCTGAACTCGAGCCAGAATGAAGCTCAGCTGTAATGAGACGCAGATCAGCATTATGGGTCAGACGGACAGATTCTGTCAGTGCTGTGCAAACTCTCTGACCTCTGATATAAACCTTGTTATGTCCTGTGTGCTTGTTTTGTCTGTACTTGTGAGGACCAAATGTCCTGATTTATATTGTGAAGTACTTTGATAACGCACTAGTGAGATATTTGACTGGTCCTCGCTAGTTAGAAAGACTTGTAAATCTAGTGTTCTGCAGATGTTTAGGGTTAGTGTTTGGGTTAGCCGATAGACAATATCATCAACCTGATAGAAAACCAGTGGAAGTCTATGGAGTGTCCTCACTAAGATAGCGAAGAAAACGTGTGTGTGTGTGGGTTGTATATGTAAGGAATGCTCAGGCGCTCACACAGGCAGAGTGTGTGTGTGTGTGTGTGTGTGTGTGTTTGGAGAAGGAAAATCTAATGTGGGAAGCCATTCAATCTCAAACAAACACGTCCATTGTTTTGCCATTTTTAAATGGCCTTTCACCAGATTCTAAAATAATTAAAGAGACAAGCTTTATATAGCTTTTATAACTTTCAGTTTATAGTATAGGTAAATGAAAAATTATCATGATCAAAAATGAAAATATCTTCTAAAATCTAATTACTAGTGTATATAAGTGTATGTGTGTGTATATATATATACACACACACAGTCATGGCCAAAAATATCGGCACCCTTGGTAAATATGATCAAAGGCGGCTGTGAAAATGTATCTGCATTGTTAATCCTTTTGATCTTTCATTAAAAAAAATCACAAAAATCAAATGTTTTATTGGATAATACAAATTTAAAATGGGGGGGAAATATCATTATGAAATAAATGTTTTTCTCAAATACACGTTGGACACAATTATTGGCACCCCTTGAAATTCTTATGAGTACAATATCTCTGAAGTATATTCCCATTCATATTCACAATTTTTAGCACTCCAAGATAATTATGAACATGAAATAATCCAGCCATATTTTCCTGTTTCACAGAAATATAAATAGGAGGGAAACAAAGCCCAAATTGCCTTAATCATCCATCACAATGAGAAAAAACAAAGACTATATTTCTTATGTGCAGCAAAAGATAATTGAGCTTCACAAATTAGTGAAGTGGCTTTAAGAAAAGTTCCAATTTCCACCATCAGGACAATAATTAAGTATTTACTATCAACATAAAATGTTAGGAAACTGCCTGGAAGAGGACGTGTGTCTCTGTCGTCCTAATGCACGGCGAGAAGGAGAGTTTGAGTGGATAAAGACTCTCCAAGAACCGCAGCTGGAGAATAGTTGAGTCTCGGGGTCAGAAAACCTTAAAAGAAAATTGTCAAACAGCACCTACAGGTGCATCTCAATAAATTAGAATGTCGTGGAAAAGTTAATTTATTTCAGTAATTCAACTCAAATTGTGAAACTCGTGTATTAAATAAATGCAATGCACACAGATTGTGATTTTAATTGTGGTGATTTTGCTTTTCCATGACATTCTAATTTATTGAGATGCACCTGTACATCACCACATGTTTGGGAGGGTTTCAAGAAAACTATCCTAGCTCATCCAAAAACAATCTCCAGCATATTCAGTTGTCAGACACGACTGGAACTTCAAATGGGACTGGCTTCTATGGTCAGATGAAACTAAAGAATGAGCTTTTTAGCAGCAAACACTCAAGATGGGTTTGGTGAACACAGGGATTAAAAGCACCCCATGTGTACAATGACAAATACTGCTGTATTTTTAATGTTGTGGGTCCATATTTCTGCTGGAGGTCCTGGACATCTTGTTTAGACGCATGGCATCATGGATTCTATCAAATACCAACAGATAAACAAAAAATCAATAAGTGACTGACTCTGTTAGTGTTTTAGTATGGTTTCTGTTTTCAAAACTGATGTGAGACAAGTGTGGTGCCTATCTAGCCACAGAGATATGCAAAGCACAAAATATACAAATAAAATGAACTTGAACTGCATGCCAATAAAAGGTCCGTACACCATACTTAATCAAGCAATATAACTGTTTATTGTTGTTACACAGCTGACATCAATAATAATGATCATAGGTAAATGCATAAAAGAATAATGATAATCAATTATAAACGCATTAAAGAAGAAGAATCATAAAGCAGTGCATAATATGATGATGATCATGAGTAAATGGATAAAATAGAATAATAATGCACTCACTAAAACTAAACCCCAAGCAAAGTATTATAACAAATATACAACCTCAGGACTGTGCCATCATCTTCACTCTTCAAGAGACTGGGGAGCCCGTTTCAGTCATAGTGGAAGACCAACACCTGTCCGAGAAATGCCGGGCGACGCGCGCTTATCCCACGGCTGAGCTTCCACTGTTTCTGAAAGAAACCCCTTTATTTATACTTTAAATTTAGGTTCGGTTTAAGAACAAACCTCCAAGTGAGAGAGAAAGCAAACTGGCCAGGCTCGCTCCCCCTCCCAGTTGGGTGCACTTGTTGCAATTAGAAAAAGAATGAGTCAGCAATATCTCTGAGGTTTTCACTACCTAGTACTTTTCCACAGAATTTTGCACCTGGTTCTTATCAGTCAAGATGTAAGCCAATGTCCTAGACTCCTTATTTTTTCTCAGGAGATAAAGATGTTGTTTGCATTAGTTGTAACCTTGAATGTATCCTCCCTAGAGTCTCAGTCTCTCAGTTTTCATCCGTTGAGCGCAAAAAAACAACCCATCTCTTACAGTTAGAAATCTTATAATGGGCCATGTTTAGATCTTTCAACCGTACAATAATACAAACCTCAAAAACAACACAAAAATGGGTCACTGGGCACAAAACCAAGCTTCTGCTATAATATTGTGCCAATATTTTTGGCCATGACTATATATATATGTATATATGTATACATAAAATAATTTAATATATATTATGTTGTTTAATTGATGAGAATAGCCTCAAATTAAAGCTCATTGTGTGCACTTTAAGGCCATATTCATTATATAACTGTAACTTGAATATGTTTTGATTGGCAGCTAAAATAATACAAATTGTGCCGGTGTCTAAATGTATACACCTGACTGTGTATATACGTTATTTAATTTTGATCATTTTTTAAATGAAATGAGATTTTATAATTGAAATTGTATGAATTTCTGAGTTGAGTCTGATTTGTGTTGTGGACGTGAATGTTTGGTGAGTGCTGGACGTCCCGCGGGTGAATAATTCAGTCGGTTCAGGCAGGGATACTGATCTACCTTCATTCGCTCTCTATACTCGTCTCTCCAGTCGACTGTGTCTTCAAGCGTTTGTGTTTTTATCATTCACCCAAGGCCACGGCGGTGCAGGAACTGAAGGAGTATTGTCTCTCTCTCTCTCTCTCTCTCTCTCTCACACACACAATGGGGTTTTTGTGCCAGAAGGCCCGGTGGAGACTGGCACAGAGCGACCGACGTCCCACAATTCACCGTTTGCTCCTTCCACCACAGAGAGAGCAAATGTTTACAGTGCTCGACCTCGGCGACCCCCTGACCTCAATACAGTGAACCTGTGGCATCCTTTATCCGCGTGTCACTTCCTGTCTCGTACAGTGCCGCTGTAATCGATGAGTTTGAACGGTTGCTAAATAAATCAGCAGTTACTATCCAAAATACTATTGTTTTTTATTCATATTTCAAATTACTTTTTATATTATTCAGTTTTTATTTTATACAAACTTACGTTAAAATATATTATTAATTACTTAATTATTTAAAATACTTCAGATCATTTTTAAACAATTTTTGTTACTAATTAGGCTTAATTTTATTGTGGTTAGAAATTTTATTGCGTCAACTTAAACTTTCACATTTAATTTTCTAATTAGCTGTTTTTCATCTAATTTTTGTTTTAATTAATATTTTATTTAATTTCTGCTTTATTTCTATTAATTTTGTTTTAGTTTTAGTAAACGTTAATGACCTGATGCTGTTTTAAGTAGATCAGAAAGTGTTTTTTTATTATTTATATTCTATTATAGTTGTTTTTAATATTTTGAATTAGTTTTTATTTTATAGTTTTACTTGATTTTATTTTTAGTAAATTTGTTATATACTTTTGCCATTTTTAATCACTTAAAGATTTGAATACTGTAATTTAGGTTGCGTTTTAGTTTTTCAGTTAGTAATTTAAGTGCTTCAATTTTATATTTCTCAAAATGTATATATTATTTCAGCTTCATTTCTATTAATACAAATTTAGTTGTTTTAGTTTTAGAATAACCCAGATACGGTTTAAACTAGATAATGATAAATAGTATTTTATTTGACTTTTTTTTGTATTTAGCATTTTTTTTATTAATTACTTTTAGTTCAGTTTTAGTTTTCCAATTTGAGTTTTTCACTTAGTGTTTCCATTTTAGTTTTTATGTAACATTATTTCAATGAGCAGTTGAGTAGTTTTGATTGCAGTAATAACGCTGATGTGCTGTATTGTGTGTGTGTGTGTGTGAGAGGGCGTTCACTCTGGCAGCGCTGCAGCAGCATATGGAGCTTCATCCCATGCCAGCATGCGGGTGTGTGTTGTGTTTTTGTTGCCCGGTGACACAAACCGCGGCAGGAAGTTTGGCTGAAGTGGCTGAGCTCGTTTCCCTCATTTACTGCATTTCTGAAACGCGTTCTAGCTCCTCGCGTTCGTCCCGTCTGACATGAGCAGATTCTCCTTCTAGTGTTGTGTGTCTTGACCTTTTAACTGCTTTTCTGTCCAGCATTGACTGAAGTGTGTGTGTGTGTGTGTGTGTGTGTGGGCTAGACTGCTCTCATGGCCCATATGTTGTCTGATCTGTTCATTAATCTGTGTTAATGGCCGTTATGACCAGTCTTATGTATTCCGATGATATTATTTAGGGCTTTATTCCTGTAATATTTGCTTGTTTGAGTGCATGCTCCCCTGATGTTTTTCATATTTAAATTATGCACTTTCATTTGCATTTGAAAATCCTCTGTGGTTGTAAAAGACAAGAGAGTTGCTTTATCGGTTTGCACAAACTCCATATTAGCCAAATAAGTTCTGTTATGTCTTATGGTTTCTGAATGGGGTTTATGTGGTCTCTAAAAGATTAATCATTCATTTGTATTATTGTTTGGTTTTTGTTATTTATTTTGCAAAGGTAATTTTTTTTTATAATTGTAGTATTGTTTTATTTGACTATTTATTTACTATTAGTTTTAATATTTTGAATTCGCTTGTATCCTATAGTTCCAGTTTATAATTTGATTATAATTAGTTTGTTTAATTTGAGTAATTGTTTTTTAACATTTGATTTTTTTGTATACATTTTTAAAATATTACTATTTCGATTTTTTTTTTTCAGTTCCACTTTGTTCAGTTTTAGTTTGCCAAACAGAAATGTCTATATTTTTTGTGACTTTTTTGATTAATAATTTTGTTTTTGTTAAAGTTTTTTATTTATATTGTTTTTGTTTAAATAAATAACTATATCAAATATATGTATAATATATCTAGATAAATATATATTTTTTATTATGAATATATACATGTACTTTTGTATAGTTTAATATTCTAAAAATGTCTGGTATATCAACCGGTCTAAGTGACGTTTAGAGCTTCCCCAGTCGTAAAGTGTTTCTGATGAAACGGGTGATCGTGTTCTGTACATCTCACACCTTTAACAAACACATTGTGAAAGCAAATAAAATGATCCACGTCTCAACATGCAAGTAGACTTTATAACACGCCGTGCTTTCCCAGACAAGCGATTCCTGAGAAAGAGTCTGGAAGAACTGGACTGTGACGTGTTTCACAAGCTCTCGTCATTCAGGAAGGCTTAGATGCGGTGTTTAAAACGGTTCAGTTTATTTGCATACTGAATGCTGATTGGTGCTTGTTTGCATACTGATTGCTGATTGGTTCTCCTCATTTACACTGATGACTCAAAAACATCCTTTAATTTCTGATATGGCATCTAAATGAGCTTTATGTGCTCACTAAATAATTACATTCCTTTTTTAATTTCTACATGAAATGTGAGTAGTTTTTGTTTTGTATTTCTAAATGTATTGATTCATTGTTTTTTTTTATTGAAGGTTGGTTAAGTTTATTTTTGTTTTCAATTTTATTTGTTTTTTATTTGTATTTTGTTTTTGTTTTTTTAAATGAAGTATTTGACCTGTTTTTGAATAAAAAAAATGTTTGTGTAAATGAAATTTATTTGATTGATAAATAGTATTTTATTAATAATAATTTTCTTATTTTGTTTTATTTATTTTTAGAAATGAAATTTATTTGATTTATTTTGTATGTTATTAATTAAAATAAGCAAATTACATTTGTTTAATGTTTGTTTAAATGTTTTTATTATTGTGTTTTTAATTTGTAATAAATTTTTTTATTGAAATTAATGTAATATTTTTGGTTCAACTTTAAAGCAGCTCTGGCATTTCATTTACGCCTCAAACTTATTTCAATTTTTTTAAATAGCGATTGTCATTAGGTTTTAAAATAATACAGTATTTATTCAATTTTTATGTAACTACTATGATGTATGAATAATTTTGAGAATGTAATACATGAGTTCATGTTATTGCGTTGTTTGATTTATTTGAAAATGGAAGTGATTTGAGGAATATTTTCTATGACTATGGTGCGCTGTGGTGTTTGATTTACGCCTCAGACTTCAATATTATTCTGATGGCATGCAAACACCGTGTCCTTTTGGAAATGCAAACCTCTCTTGGATAAATATGCATTGAAAAGCGTGACTGGACCAAGAAGCTCAACAGCTGTCAGCATCTGTCCGGCCCTCGGCAGGTGCCTGCTGGTCGGGTTACAGGGGGTCACATGTTACTCAGAACTGATTCTGATTGGCTGCGGCTGCAGGAATGTGCTAACGCCAGACCCTTGGAATTGTGGGTAACATAAGTCAGCACGTGTGTGTGTGTCAGAGAGGACGGCAGTCTCTGCAAATCCTCTTTTGATATCAGATTACAGAAATCACAGCACATTCATCAGCTAAACATGCCATGCTGAATGCCTGTGTGCTTGGATATGGTCAAATAATATCTTATTTATTCACTCTGCAGTTTTCTCCATTACATAAACTCTGAAGTCTGTGACATAATGTGATGAGATTTGTCATTTGCATCTTGCGGTTTGGCCAACTGAAAATTACATAATAGTTCTGGAAGGATGAATGCTCACATAAACATGTACGGATGGCATTTTACCACAAAGTAAATGAGATGAGAAATTGCATTTTATAACAATAGAATGAAAATGATGCATGTTTTTAGGACCATGCATTGTAAGGTTACTTAAGGACAATTAACTATTAAATATATTTACTTCCCAAATTCACATTTCACATGAGAATGATGATTCTCATGAGGTTTTCTAATATTGCAGTACTTATTTAAATTAACATGATATATGAATACTTCAGAGAATGTAATGAATGATATTTTCTTGTTATTGTCATGTTTATGTTCTGGTAGTATTGCATGTGTTGTATAATCATGACAATTAAGTACATTTATGACCCAAAAATGACCTTTGTATTTAATTATATTTTTTTTCATTAATTCACTCACAATGACGATGTTTATTAGGTTCCCAAATAATACAGTATGTTTTATTTTAATTAAATTCTTTCCCTAATTTATTCTAGTTATTCTCAATTATGATTTTCATTTGTTTTCAAATAATGCACTGTTTTTATTTTTTATAAAGGATCTTAATTGTATTTACTACCCAAATTCCTATTTTTGTAATGTTTGTTCTTGATGGTGATTCTCGTTAGGGTTCCAAGTGTTTGTTTATTTCAGTTTTAAATGAGTGAAACCGTAACGTGCTGCCTTCATGTGTGAGGATGAAGAGTAAGTGTCATGTTTTGTGTTGTTCTAGTGATTCTGCATCGCTGACGTGCTCGTCTGTGTGTGTTTCGCAGCTGTTCGACCGCGTGCGTGAAGATAATCCTGACTTTCATCAGAAGATCATCCCCATCAGCAGCGAGCTCACGCAGCCCGGCCTGGCCATCAGTCCAGAGGATGTACAAACACTCACTTCCTGTATCGACATCGTCTTCCACTGCGCCGCCACCATCCGCTTCGACGAGCCCCTGAAGTGAGTGACATGTGACCACATTCAACTAAACATGTTTCCCGAGCAGTAAATCAACATATAGAGTGATTTCTGAAGATCATGTGATGCTGAAGACTGGAGGAATGATGCTGAACATTCAGCTTTGATCACAGAAATTAATTACAGTTTAACAGATGTTCACATAGAAAACAGCTGTTTTAGATTATAATAATATTTCACATTATTACTGTATTTTTGATCAAAATAAATGCAACCCTAGTGAGTAAAACATGAATAAACCTTAACAAACCCAAACGTTTGCACATTAGTTTGTGATGGAACTTGAAAGCCATAGCTGCACTTGTAGAGGAAGGGAGGAAATGTGAGAATGAGGAGCATGAGAGAGGTAAAACACACACGTTCAGGAGTCTCCGGCTGAGGAGCAGGTGTTCTCACTGCTGGAGGAACGAAGTGAACCGCTGAATCTCCACACACACACACACACACACACAGCACACACACACACACAGACACACACACAGACACACACAGACACACACACACACACACACACACACACATCTGTTCACAGCGACCTCTTGCTTCATTGTCTTAAGGAAAATAAAAACCGTTTCAAGAATGCAGTCCTCTTGCTCTCAGCAGCATCACGCACCAGTATCAATAATATGATAAAAAATACTATTTAAATTAAAAAAAATTATAACCATTTATAAAAAATATATTTGTTTTTAATCATTTTATTTAAAGTTTAAATAATTTTGTCTGTTTTTGTCATTGTTATTTTTAAATACTACTTTAATTAAATTTTTATTTCAGTTTTACTTTATTTCATGATAAACTAAAAAATAAGAAATTATGTATCTTGGTAACTAGTTGAAATAAAATAAATGTAACTTTTATTTCAAATAACATTAAAAAATAATTTTAAGCCTGTCACAGACTTGAATTTAAGAAATGTCTTTATTTTGATCATTTATATTATTTAGTTATTTTAATCAATTTATTTAATTTAAATATAATTTAATTATATATTTGAAAAAATGAAATAAGTTTCTTTTACATTACCTTTATTACTTTTTCTGCTCACTATAGTACTGTACTGAGATTTATTATATATTAAATTATTTTATATATTAATGTATTTTTTAAATATCTATATATTTTTGGTCTATGCCAAATTATAACAATAAATAATTTGTTGCTATTATCTTGGATTTTTTATCTATGTATTACATATGTATTTTTATCAGGGTTTTTTATATTATTTTTATTATTAATGTATTATATTTTTATTTATTTGCTTAATTATGTTTTTGGTCTACAGTGCCAGCTATTACATGTCTTATTTGCCACATTATTTAACTCTGATGGTGCATGTCTGAAACGCTGTACTGACCCTGAAGCAGAGCGAGCAGTGATTTATCTATGGTGTATAATGTGTGTGTGTTTGGTGTCTGCGCAGGCATGCGCTGCAGCTGAACGTCATTGCCACGCAGCAGCTCCTCTCTCTGGCGCACCAGATGCAGCACCTGCAGGCCTTCATCCACATCTCCACCGCCTACGCCAACTGCGACCGCAGACACATCGACGAGGTCATCTACCCTCCTCCGGTCGAGCCCAAGAAACTCATCGACTCTCTGGAGTGAGTGCGGTATATCATCATCATCATCATCTCAAACTCACTTACAGAATTTACCCGGCAACCACAGCCATGAGCTCATGACACAATCCAGTGCTGTAAGGGATTCAATATCAGGCTTAAGCTAATGTATTTCAACACAATTACGGTATGCAGACAATTATATCAGAACTAAATAAAGAGAAAACAAGGAGAGAAACTTTCAAAAAAATTGAATATAAATAAGCCATGAACACCAGTGTTATTTTAGTGTCACTAAGATACTTTTAGATATTTTGGTTAATATTTGGAGTTAGTTCATATTTAAATATTTTCTAGTTTCATTAAAAAAAAAAATTAAAGTTTGAGTAATTTTGGTGTGATTTTTGCCATTTTCTGTTTGTTCTTGGCAAGTAGCTGAAAATAAATAAATACATTTGGTTAATGTTTATTTAAAGTAATAATTTTCATAAAACATATAGGAAGGTGTATATTTTCATGTGGAAAGACCCGATACTCTAAATAAGATATATTTGGTAAATATTTACTTTTAAAATGTTTTTCTTATATATTTATTTATTTTAATCCATATTTATCGTTTAATCATTTATTAAATATTTGTTTAATTACTTCAGTTATTTAATTTTACATATATTATTTGTTGTACTCACTATAGTACTATACTTTGTGTTATTATTATGTTTTTCTATCCTTTTCCATGATCCCAGTTTGAACACACTTGGTCTTCTCCACTGGTCGTTGCATGTCTGATTCTCCACATTGTTTGACTGTGCATTGCATCAGGATGACTTGTCTGACACACTGTACTGACCCTGAAGCAGAGCAGTGATGTGTGTGTGTGTGTGTGTGTGTGTGTGTGTGTGTGTGTGTGTAGGTGGATGGACGACAGTATCATCCGTGACATCACGCCGCGTCTGATCGGTGACCGGCCGAACACGTACACCTACACCAAAGCGCTGGCCGAGTGTGTGGTGCAGCAGGAGAGCGGCAAACTCCACATCGGCATCATACGGCCGTCCATCGTGGGAGCCAGCTGGCAGGAGCCGTTCCCCGTGAGTGTCGCATCTGCCCTCACTCGTACAGCAGTGATGAGGCGTAATGGTTAAAGCCCCAGAGGATGTGGGTTCAAACCTGGACTAATGATGGCATAACGGAATATCATAGAGACGTTTGGGGTTATTCAATTCAAGATTATTTGTATAGCGCTTTTTACGATACAATTGTTGCAAAGCAGGAAATTAAGTTTCTAAAATAAATTTATATTGTAGAAACTAAATATAATTAACTTATGGTAAAATTAGGGTTGTTATCATTAACTAAAACGAAAAACATAAAAATAAATATTAACTGATTAAATAAACTTTTTATTTCAAGTACTAAAATAATTAACTAAAACCGTAACTTAAAAACTAAATAAAAACAACAAAAGAAATTATAATAAATTAAGGTGAACGCAATATACTATAAAACTAAATACATAAAACTAAATATAAAAAATAAATACTATATAGACATTGGAATAAAATATTACAAAAGATAAACTTAATTTATTTCAGGTAGATGCCAAGGCAACATTTCTCATTTTTGTTTAGTTTTATTTGAAATACTAAAATATCTCTCTCTCAAACACACACACACACATATTTATATACGCAAATATATATTTAAAAATATTACATTTATTATAAAAATAAATGAGGAAAAGACAACTAAATTGCTAAAGTTTAACTTTAATAAAAATGAAAACAGAAAATGTAAAATGAAATCTAATTCAAAATATTAACAATAGCTATAATAGTATCTCAATTATATTAAAAAACATAGTTTGGACTCTTCCCCCACCCCCACAAAACATTCAAATGTAGTTTCAGTGTTTATTGTAATTTATTGACTTCATTCGTGGTCAGTATCTTATCCTGCCATATAGATTTGAGGTTTCATAGGTTTGTGCAGTAACCCGTGAGATACACAGCGATGCTGAAACAGTTCTGCCTGTTTCTGTGTTTTACAGGGTTGGATAGACAACTTTAATGGACCGAGTGGTGTTTTCATTGCTGTGAGTATTGTTTGTTTGGTGTGCTACAGTAGATCTGAAAGTGTAACACATCCTGAACCCCACAGAGAGCAATCTTAACCCTATAACGCTTCTTTACGTGATCTTTAATGGCCTCTAAATGATCAAAACTTTGCTAATAAACCTGTCGCACACAATCTACGACAAGCTTTAGGTCACATGATTGATAAAGGTCTTTTAGTGTTATTATACTAACGTCCACCTGCAGCTGGTGCTTCTAAAACATGAGAATATCTGTAGTAATACTTCCAGATGAACACTTACTGGACTGAAGCAGCTCCGCTTTACTTGATTCTCCATCAGTGCGTCTCAAATCTGATCATCTTCTGAGGAACGATTGTCTCCAGAAGCTCGTCATCATTGCATTATATGTTCAGATCATTTCAAGAACAAGAACACTAAGACAAATTATTGAAGATATAGAGTGACCACTGATATTTATATAATTTGATGTTAGTATCTGCTATACTGTTTACATTATAAGCTTCAGAATTTAATCATATAAATATCTGCACCATATTGCATATTTTTGCTCAGTTTGAGTCTCTGAATAAATTTGAGCTGTTTTTTTTTCCTCTATATTCTTATTATATCAGACTATATGAGTCATAAAACCCTGATGGAGCAAATATGATTATAGATTTTCTTCCATAGGTTTCGATTTCTGATGAATATTTCCTTAATTAAGATTGACAAACTAAAGTAGTGCGCACCAGTGTTGATTTACCGTGAAACTGAATGGCTTATAAGTTGCACTGATACTAAAGGCCTTTTTACACGTCACTCTCTGACCTGGCGCGATGAAAACATGAATCTGCCCCTCGTTTTTAATTCGTCTGTATTTCCTGAAGTCATGAAGCAGTAAACGCCTGTGTGAAGCACAGCCAGACAGAGGCATTGGTGTGCTTGGCGTCCTCTCTGAAGTGTGTTTTGTGTGTCCCGGTGCAGGCTGGGAAGGGCATCCTGCGCACCATGAGAGCCAGTAATGACGCGGTGGCCGATCTGATTCCTGTAGACGTGGTTATAAACCTGACGCTGGCTGCCGGCTGGTACACCGCGGTGCACAGGTCAGCTTCACCTAGTTCACCTAGGTGATCATTAGCATGAGGAATCCCTCTGTTGATGGATTTGCATGAGGGGGAAATTATGCGGTTGTGCTCATGCAACACGGTGTGATTTCCTTGTTCTGTGTTTTCGTTTCAGACCGAAAACTGCACTTGTGTACAACTGCACAACCGGAGGCATCAACCCTTTCCACTGGGGAGAGATCGGTGCGTAGCATGCTTTGATATCCTGTGTGAGCGAGTTCTGGCTACTGCATACTCTAGATCAGGGATCTCCAACCTTGCTCCTCGAGAGTCACCGTCCTGCAGACTTCAGCTCCAACCCTGCTTCAGCACACCTGTCTGTAATTATCAAGTAGCCCTGAACACCTTGATTAGCTGCTTCAGGTGTGTTTGAGCTGAAATCTGTAGGATGGTAGCTCTCCAGGAGCAGGGTTGGAGACCGTATACTACACTGAAAGAAATGTCGTTCTTTGTCGCATATTACATACATGGGATGCAATGCAGGGAAATGGTTTTCTGTAGTTCCTCATCTCACAGTGCAACAACGAGTTAAAGGGTTACTCCACCCCAAAATGAAAATGTTGTCATTATTCACTTACCCGCATGTTGTTCCAACTCCATAAAAGCTCTGTTCGTCTTCAGAACACAATTTAAGATATTTTAGATAAAAACCGGGAGGCTTGTGACTGCCAAGTAATTAACACGGTCAAGGTCCAGAAAAGAAAGAAAATCCTCGCCAGGATACTCCATCTGCATCAGTGGTTCAATCTGAACTTTATGAAGCGATGAGAATACTTTTGCAAAGAAAATGCAATGCAAAGAAAATAAAAATAATGACTTTTTTTCAACAATTCTTCTCCTCTTTCTCTCCTTGTCAGCGTAGCGCCATTTTGGAGATTATGCACTGAATGAGAAGAATTGTTGAAAAAAAGTCATTATTTTTATTTTCTTTGCATACAAAAAATATTCTCATCGCTTCATAAAGTTCAGATTGAACCACTGATGCAGATGGAGTATCCTGGCAAGGATTTTCAAACTTTCTGGGCCTTGACCGTGTTAATTACTTGGCAGTCAATGGGACAGTCACAAGCCTCCCGGTTTTTATCTAAAATATCTTAAATTGTGTCCCGAAGACGAACAGAGCTTTTATGGAGTTGGAATGACATGAAAAAAGGAAAAAAAGAGGGAAAGAAAAAAAAAAGAAAACGAGTAAGTGAATAATGACAACATTTTCGTTTTGGGGTGGAGTAACCCTTTAAGGACAAACAAGGGCATAATACAAAAATGATAGAATACAGAATGTATGAAGAAATAAGGAATAAGAATTTAGTAGAGAGAGAGAATACATATAAACACAGAAGCTGTACAGTATATTTTACGGGGTCGTTACATTTACTCAGTTCTCACAAAATCTTGAAATACATTGTTTTTTTAATAAGTACAAATATTTTTTGCTCATTTCTCAATCATTTTGTTTTGCAACTTTGAAACATTTATATTTTAAAAAAAAGTATGCAGTATACAACGATAAATGTTTGAAATAGTGTCATGGTCAGTATTATATTACATGTTTAATTCCAGTCTCAAAAAAAAATCTAATAAATCACAAATAATTACAAAGAAACTGAAGTAACCTGTTCATTGCTAGCTAATTACAAATAAGCAAGTAACGCGTTGAATTAAACATGCAATTTTGAAGTTGAAAAACTGAATGAACAACTTAAATATGTTTATATTATACAGACCAATCCAAAAAAAGCATATAAGATAATATGCAGTATGCAATAAATATTTGAAACATTATTGTTGGCACCGTTGCATGTGTAATTCCAGGCATCAAGACTCCTCTAAAAAAAATTAAATAAATAATAATTGCATAATTTCAGGTTAATTGAAATACAAAAATGAAAATAAATAAACCGCATGTGCGCTGTGTGTCGGTGCCGGGGGGGCAGATCACTGGTCAGAGCAGCTGAAGCGTTTCCATGGCAACAGCAGGACCCAGGCTTTACCATGAGCAACATCTGGCTGCCAGCGTCACCATGTCAATGGCCAGAAGCAGAGTTTCCCAGATGCATGCTGCAGTAACAGTGGCTTAGTCATCATATTATAAGCAGATCTTCCTGTTAGAGTTTCCCAGATGCATGCTGCAGTAACAGTGGCTTAGTCTGTTAGAGTTCAGATTATAAGCATCTTCCTGTTAGAGAGTTTTCCCAGTGGCTTATGCATGCTGCAGCAGTCTTTCCTGTTGAGTTTCCATCATTGCAGATCTTCCTGTGGCTTTCCAGAGCATCTGCAGATGCATGTGAGTAACAGTCATATTATAAGCAGATCATATTATAAGTTAGAGTTTCCTGTTAGAGTTTCCCAGATGCATGCTGCAGTAACAGTGGCTTAGTCATCATATTATAAGCAGATCTTCCTGTTAGAGTTTCCCAGATGCATGCTGCAGTAACAGTGGCTTAGTCATCATATTATAAGCAGATCTTCCTGTTAGAGTTTCCCAGATGCATGCTGCAGTAACAGTGGCTTAGTTATCATATTATAAGCAGATCTTCCTGTTAGAGTTTCCCAGATGCATGCTGCAGTAACAGTGGCTGATCAGTATTATAAGCATATTATAAGCAGATCTTCCTGTTAGAGTTTCCCAGATGCATGCTGCAGTAACAGTGGCTTAGTCATCATATTATAAGCAGATCTTCCTCTTCCTGTTAGAGTTTCCCAGATGCATGCTGCAGTAACAGTGGCTTAGTTATCATATTATAAGCATATTATAAGCGTTAGAGTTTCGTTAGAGTTCCCAGATGCATGCTCAGTAACAGTCATCATATTATAAGAGTTATCATATTATAAGCTGTTAGAGTTTCCCAGATGCATGCTGCAGTAACAGTGGCTTAGTCATCATATTATAAGCAGTATCTTTTGCTTTCCAGAGCATCACGTGATGTCCTCGTTCAAGAGGAATCCTCTGGAACAGGCTTTCCGTCGACCAAACGCCAACATCACCTCCAATTACCTGATCTACCAGTACTGGATCCTCGTCAGTCACAAGTTCCCCGCGCTCCTCTATGACCTGTTCCTCCGGCTGTCGGGACAGAGACCACAGTGAGAACGAGCAACACCTTAAGAGTTCTGATCAAATACATCATTATTAGAGATTCCCCGCGCTCCTCTAGACCTGTTCCTCCGGCTGTCGGGAACACACCCACCTTGCTGATTAATCAATTAAGATAGAAACCTTTGAATGATAATGTATATTATATTAGAGAAAGCAAATCAAATATCTGTAGATTATTATATAAAAATACAATCTGTATTGTTCATATATTTAAATAAAAATATAGGTAATTATTCTATTATATAATAATATTATGATTATCAATAATTATAAATTTAATACATTATATAATATAATAGAAATAAAAAAATAAGACAAAATATTTGGTAAAAAAAATGTATATTATATTATGCAAAAATTAAATATGTTTTGTTAATAGAAATACAAATATTGGTAATTATTATGATCATTAATAATGATTAATTATTTAATGCATTATATTTTACATTTACTTGTATAATAGAATATAAATAAATAAACAAGATTAAATATTTGATAAAATATCAATATATATATTAAATTATAGAAATAAAATATCTGTAGAGATAAAACGGCATGTATTGTTATTAATATATAAATGCAGATATATTATTGTTATTATGAATAATTAATAGTAATAATATATCTATTTATAAAAAAGCATTCACACGAAAAAAGACAAATAAGCATGTTTTGGTAAAAGGAATATTATATTATGACATTATTATATTAAATATAAAATTTATAGAATTTATAAAAAAAGCTTTTATTTATATATACACTAATCAACATTTGAAGTGGATCAAAACCTTTCATCAAAGCTGTCCTAAAACATAAAACATAATGCGTTCTTGTCTTAAGACAACTTTGATTTAACTTTTTTGATCCACTTCTAATGTTGACGACTAAATATTGTTAACATATAAATAGAAATATCAGTAATTATTGTATTATTAATATAAAATGTGAGATCATGTTAATAATTAGTAATATAATTGAATAGATGATATTATAGAAATCAAATCTATATAGTTGTCGTAGAGGTGCTGAGTGTGTCTGTGATCTGTGTTCATTCAGAATGATGCGTATTTTCAACCGTCTGCACAAAGCCATCGGTCTGCTGGAGTATTTCAGCGGTCAGGACTGGGAGTGGAACTCAGAAAACATGAACATGCTGATGAGTCAGCTGAGCGCCGACGACAGGAAGGTACGGACACACGCACACACACACACACACGCAACGCACACGCAACACACACACACGCACATGTATACATACACACACACACACAAACATACATATACATACTCACTCACACACACATATGCACTCACACACATATACTCACGCACTCACACACACACACTCACACACACACACACACACACACACACACACACACACACACACACACACACACACACACACATATATACATATACACTCACACACACGCACACGCACACTCACACACACACACACACATACATATACACACACACTCACACACACATATACATATACACACACACACACACATACATATACATATACACACACACACACACACACACATATATATATATATATACATACACACACACACATATGCACTCGCACTCGCACTCACACACACACACACACACATATACATATACACACATACGCGCACTCACACACACACGCACACTCACACACAAACACACACATACATACATATAAACACACACACACACACACACATATATACACACGCACTCACACACACACACACATACTCACTTGCAATACACACATACACTCGCATACACATACATGTGCACGCATGCACACACATACACATACATACACACACCCCACTGAACCAATCACACGAGTATACTGACTGTCTGTGGATGAAACTGTGCTGAACTCATCCTCGTGATCTTTCAGACCTTCAACTTTGACGTTCGTCAGCTGAACTGGCCCGAGTACATCGAGAATTACTGTATCGGCACCAAGAAGTACGTTCTGAACGAAGACATGTCCGACATTCCCGCCGCCAGACAGCACTTGAGGAAGTATGTCCATCTGATGACACATCTACACTCTTACTGAATCTAAACTGAGCTGAATAATGTCTTCTGTATACTCAGCTATTAACCCCAAACTTTTGAAGGGTTGTGTATCTTATATTAAAATGAAATATATAGAAAAATCTGGAAACTAGAAAAGAAAAAAATAGCATGTTTTGTTAATACAGTAATATAATTATTAACTATAATATAGTGCAATTTATTATTATTATTATAAAAAATGTATTTACTGTCCATATTATATTATAATACAATATCTATAGCAAAAATAAATTAGAAAATGAGACGCAATCGCATGTTTTGAAAATACTGAAATATTTTTTATGAATTATAATGTGATTGAAATGTAGGGGTTCTGAAATTACTCTATTTGGATTGGTGCAGGCAGTCGGTAAGGACTGAATGAGATGACTCTTAATTGAAGACGCACCAAGCAATGTCTAGGTTCTGTTTTAGTTTACTGAAGAACTAGACGTTTACATGTGTGGTTCTGTAAGAATTAAACAAGATAAATACATTTACTGATATATACAAGTATAACATAAATAACTGTCACTTTAAATAACTAAACCGTAATTAAATGGACATAGTAATGACATTAATTAGGCATTCTAAACTGTTCTGGGTGTTACTTCTTTAAATGTACACAAGAGGGCGCTACTAGCATGTGAATACTGCTCAATCTTGCATCAGTGAACATAAGCATGTGCCAAACGGCTGATCATCGCGTGATAATAATCATCTCCAAATAGTGCGTCCATACAGCATTAACATGAGCTATATATATATTTTCATACTGAAGCAGAGAATAAGAATACAATGATATACACTAAATAGGAAGATTAATCCAGTCAGGATGTTGCTAATAAACTGCTCTTATGAAATGTAAAACACTTTACCTTTTGTAAAGTGATAACATAATATTATATAAATGTATTATTCTAAATGTATTTATTGCAACCTTTGATATATTTAATGCATTATTGATGATTAAAACTATTATATTATGCTGTTTTTTTATTTTCTTTTGTTTTACTTTTTCTTTTGTATTTTTTTTGTTTCTGTAGAAACATTTATAATATAATTAATAGTTATTTATAATACATTATAATACATTTCTATTTCTCTATCTCCAAAACATTTTGCCTTATTTTGTCATTTCTAATAATATAATATAATAATTAACAATAGTTTCCACATTACCAAAGGTCTTCTGAGGTCATATGAGAGTTTTGCATGAGGGTGAATAAATAATAACGGCGTGGCCTATAAACACAACGCATCCTGTCCATAGAGAAGAGGAAGCTTGATTAAACACCTTGATAGTCAGTAAGAGTGTTCGGTGTTTCATTGAATTATTGATCCTCCGTTCACAGGCTGAGAAACATCCGATACACGTTCAACACGGTGCTGCTGGTCTTCATCTGGCGCGTCTTCATCGCTCGCTCTCAGATGGCCAGGAACATCTGGTACTTCGTTGTGAGCTTGTGCTTCAAGTTCCTGTCCTACTTCAGGGCTTCCAGCACTCTGACCCAATGACCGGAGCAACAGGAAGTGTGTGTCCCCGTCCTCCAAGCACTTCCTCTCCCAGAGGTGTCTTCAGCCATCCACACACACACACACACACACACACACACACGCAGGTGTTTCTTTAGATTTCCTCCTGACTCCTCCATGTGCGGATTATAAAGGTGTCCTCTTTTATAACGACTGTCCTTAATACCGATTATATATGCAACCGCATTTTACCGTTTCTGCTTTACATTCTCGTCACCATCCAACATCTTTGCCAACATGCCTTTGTGTCATCTGATGATTTTAGCCTTCTCGACTACAGAGCATTGGATCTACCGCTCAAAGCTTTGCTGTTTTCAGCCATTTCTGTCTCTGTCTGTGAGTGTGTTTGTGTCCTGTCTGTTCTAATACCATGTAATCCAGCCGGAAAACTCTCGTACTGTGTGGTACTAAAGCCTACAAGAACATAGTCTAGCGTTTTCACTGCGTTTTTAGTTGTTGTTTTGTCTCGTTTCGTTTCCTGCATATGGAGGGAAAGGCCAGTGAACTGCAACAGATCTGATGCATTTATAACATGGCACATCACATTAATAGCATCGCACATCACATTTATAACATCGCACATCACATTTATAACATCGCACATCACATTTATAACATCGCACATCACATTTATAACATCGCACATCACATTTATAACATCGCACATCACATTAATAGCATCGCACATCACATTTTAAATAACATTTATAACATCGCACATCACATTTATAACATGCACATCACATTAATAGCATCGCACATCACATTTATAACACATCGCACATCACATTTATAACATCGCACATCACATTAATAGCATCGCACATCACATTAATAGCATCGCACATCACATTTATAGCATCGCACATCACATTAATAGCATCGCACATCACATTAATAGCATCGCACATCACATTAATAGCATCGCACATCACATTAATAGCATCGCACATCACATTAATAGCATCGCACATCACATTTATAGCATCGCACATCACATTAATAGCATCGCACATCACATTAATAGCATCGCACATCACATTAATAACATCGCACATCACATTAATACAAAAAATTTATAGCATCGCACATCACATTTATAGCATCGCACATCACATTTATAACATCGCACATCACATTTATAACATCACATTTATAACATCGCACATCACATTTATAACATCGCACATCACATTAATAGCATCGCACATCACATTTATAGCATCGCACATCACATTTATAGCATCGCACATCACATTTATAGCATCGCACATCACATTTATAACATCGCACATCACATTTATAGCATCGCACATCACATTTACGCACATCACATTTATAGCATCGCACATCACATTTATAGCATCGCACATCACATTTATAGCATCGCACATCACATTTATAGCATCGCACATCACATTTATAACATCGCACATCACATTTATAGCATCGCACATCACATTTATAGCATCGCACATCACATTTATAACATTGCACATCACATTTATAACATTAATAACATCGCACATCACATTTATAACATTTATAGCGCACATCACATTTATAGCATCACATTTATTAAATCGCACATCACATTTATAACATCGCACATCACATTTATAACATCACATTTATAGCACATCACATTTATAACATCACATTATAAACATCGCACATCACATTTATAACATCGCATTTAGACATCACATTTATAGCATCACATTTATAGCAAAATCACATCACATTAATACATCACATTTATAGCATCGCACATCACATTTATAACATTCACATTTATAGCACATCACATTTATAACATTGCACATCACATTTATAACATTTTATAAGTCGCACATCACATTTATAACATCACATTTATAACATCGCACATCACATTTATAACATCGCACATCACATTTATAGCACATCGCACATCACATTTATAACATCACATCCATTTATAACATTGCACATCACATTTATAGCATCACATTTTAACATCGCACATCACATTTATAGCATCACATTTATAGCATCGCACATCACATTTATAGCATTGCACATCACATTTATAGCATCGCACATCACATTAATAGCATCGCACATCACATTTATAACATCGCACATTTTTCCTAAGTCGTCGCTTGCGCAAATAAACATCCACCAGTTTAAACATAAACACCCAAAATAAAAAAGTCTGTTCATGAAAAAATGCGGTCTATTAACCTTTTCATGACACTTAAGCACTCTTACCCTAAAATATAATGCATTTTAATGCATGTATAATTATTCTAAATGGCAATTCTCATTACTGTAATACAGTATTTACAGTGTTACTGTAAAAATAAATGCTGTTATATTACATTTTAAATATGAACTTTATTAAATATATATTCAATAATAAATATATTAAATATAACTATTTTTATCATTGATTTTTAATAAAATATAACTTTTTTACATTTCTTTTTATTCAAGTGTAAAATGCTCGACACCTTTCTGTTTGTACAGCAGAGCACATTGAGTTCAGACGTCAGACTCTGTTAGATGAGGATATTTCTGTCTGTAGACGGTCGTAAGATAGTTTCATCGGTCTGTAAATATTCTAGATATATAAATATATTCATTTTCAGATGATATACATACCAAAAATGTACAAATGTATATTTACGAGGGTGAATCAAGCGGCTGGTTAAGAACATCTATTTCCGGAAATGACTGAGGGCTTCCCATATTTTTTAAAGAAAAGCATAAAGTGAAGAAAAAACTAGTTGAGTTTCCATTTCAATGTTGTTTTATGTGTATTAACCACTGTTTAAAGTGATCTGAAACTAGAGAGGTAAAGGGACTTAAACCTGCAAAGGTTTTCATCTGATTTCAAGAGGAAACGTCCCTCAAGAGCTTTTCAATCATTGACTTTGGAAGTTTCTATGCAGCACAACCTGTGCTTCTTCCTCCTATATAGGTTAATTTCTAGTTCATCGTTTGCTTTCTCACCTTTCTGAAGCACTTTTATTAACGTTTGCTTGTCAGATGAACCAAAACGAGTGTATTTATAACGTTTTATGAATCTCCTACTCCGCCAGCGGTCAAATATCAACTTTGGTACGGTTTTACAGCATCGTGATCAATCGACACTATTTGAGGATCTCAGGAGCGTTCATTTTTCTACGCTGCCCCTGGTGGTCTATTGCCAAACTGTATTTTTAGATCACCGTTTCTAAGACCTTTCTGCCGTCTGTCGTCCGTCTTTTGTATGTGGCAC
Organism: Ptychobarbus kaznakovi; assembly: GCA_027422405.1. Taxonomy (NCBI): domain Eukaryota; kingdom Metazoa; phylum Chordata; class Actinopteri; order Cypriniformes; family Cyprinidae; genus Ptychobarbus; species Ptychobarbus kaznakovi. Next base: position 44,755,626 of record CM049795.1, read on the forward strand.
AGTTTTAATGTTCCTGAGTAACCGCACGTCTTCCTCAGCTTGTTTAGCAGTAGTGGAGCGATTACTTTAGATGATTTGAGATGTCATTTCTCCTGCACGTTATGAGTCTCAGTAGAGAAAGCACACGTGAAAAACACAGCCATTTTCTACTAGAATCAAACACCTTGATGTCTTAACAACAGCAACCCTTCGTTTTGAGCCAAGCTGAGCTTTCAAATGAAGCTTCTACTGCCAACATGATCTTTACAGTCTCAATCGTTTGTGCTCTGCCACTGATGTTTGTACAGATGAGGTGATCGAGCTGTATTGGGTTTGCGGTGAAATTATTTTTTAACAGAGAAGTCCCCAACTCAAAATGTTTATTTTTCCCCTGTGTAACACGTGCATCGCAGCAGTGAAGTAGTGGCTGACATGGATTTTGACCTTCCTGTACTCAACATTTGTCTCCATGTTGTGCTGTCAGACGTACGGTCGAGGTCCTTGAATGGAAAACTGTACTTTGATAAAACTGTGTGCTTGACCATTTGTTGCAAAAGAGTTCATGAGAAAATAAACTGAAATTGTCAAGTTCCTGTATGTCTTCATCTTTTATTTCATCTGACTGAAACAATATGAAAAGAAAATGAAATAATATTCTTTATCCAAATTGGTTTTGTGTATATGTTTATGTTCCAGGTAATTTTTACACATGAGTTTTCAAAAATACAGGTAAGAATGTTTTTCTTGAGACCGTGACACTTTCTCATGTAGGGTCATGACCATGCCTGGGAAGTGTCTACACTCCGGTGTTGTGGAATGTGTTTGAAATATCTATTACAATTTATGATGTTCATTTCTGTTGTGATTTATTAAAAATAATTTTGACCTACGCATTTTTTATTTAAAGGCATGTGCACAGACAAAAAAAAATTTGTTTGGTATATATACATTTAATACACGCACACACACATATATGCTATTCATAGTATTCAAATCTTGTGGGGGAAAATTATTTTGGTAATGGTACATTGGTAATAACATTTATTTGTAACACATTCACATTGTTTATAGACAATAGTTGTCTTAAAGCAACTGTATGTATTTTATGTACTTTAGTGATTTTAGAGCCACCTATAGTTAAGACTTGAGTTCACTGTCGTAAGTCATGCATTTGTTGCTGCCGTAAAGCAATCTGCACTTTTAACTGTAGACCTACGATAAATTCAAATATAGATTGAGAATGTCATTCTAAACTCGGTCTTTCCAAACCACGAAAGTGTTGTGAAGGAAGTGCTTTGAGTTTGTTCATTTTTAAAGTGTGGTTTGGTCAGAATCAAATGTGTGGCCACCACTTCCGGTTTCAAGAGAACTGCACTTGTCAAACCATTATTGGGGTGTTTGAAGTGTAAACTTGTGGATAGATGTTAGTGAAGAAAGACCGACGAGTTTAGCCATTCAGATATGAGCTGTTTATAGATGGATTTCAGTCAAATGTGATTCTTGATGATTAATGTGTTAATATCACGATCATTCATGATGACAGCAGGATGAATCAATACAGACAGAAGTGAGACCGTTACAAAATACCAACATGTGTTTTAGATGATTAATTAAAATGTGTGTGTGTGTGTGTGTGTGCACGCTCCCTCTCATCTCTGTGGTTAGCAGTGTTGGGTTAGTAGAACCCATATGAAGAATGTAATATTTTACTCATTACTAGTTACTCCTTTCAAAAGTAATATTGTTACTTTACTTATTACTTTCTGGCAACAGTAATTAGTTACACTACTAGTTACATTACTTTTTATTCACGCCCCACATAAGTTTTAACTGTACCTTCCACATAAAATTATTCTAGACTGTTACTAACAACATATTTCTGCCTCATCTTTTGACCAAAATCGACATTGGATTGCAATCAGAAGTTATTACAGACACTCAATAGTGATTGATAGTGACATTCAAGAAGCGTTGTATTCATCTCATTGATTGTCATGTGTAGCTTGAAGCTAATTGTATTTACTTCATTACACATATGATTATATTGCATTATGTATTTTATGAAATCACATAAGTTTGTAAGAAACTGAGGAATTTTCCAAAAATATTTTGAATAGTAATATAATGTAGCACATGCTGATCAGGGGGATGTGGGATGTAATGCCAGAGTAAAGTAAAGCCACAACTTACACAACAGATATTGTTCAGATCATCTTTTTTCTTGACAAAATCAATATAATGCAATATTTCTATCTGCTGAATGTAAGCTTTTGCATATTCCTAGCTTGCCTGCTGCACTGAGGACATAACATGCATGTGCGAGTCGTGAAAATTGTGAAAATAAATCTAGGAATTATTTGATTATTTGATTTTAAATCTGCAGGGTTGAGGCTTCAAAAGTAACTATGCTGTTTTATGAATGGTAACTAATATTATTACTGAAATATTACTAGTAATTAGTTACACTACTAGTTACTGCAAAAAGTAATGTTATAGTAACCAGTTTTGGGGAAAGTTACTTTTAAAAGTAATGCATTACAATATTGCGTTACTCCCTAAAAAAGTAACTAATTACGTTACTTAGTTACTTTTTATGGAAAGTTATGCGTTATATTACTTTTGCGTTACTTTTTAAATATGAGCAGGGCTTGATTGTTTGTTTTTAATACAAGAAGTTATATTTATAGCAAATGTAAAAGCCCTTTCACACCAAAAAGTGTAATGAATAAACCTCAGGTAGAAGGAAGAGTAAATCACGTCTGTACAGAAGAACACCGGAGAAGATTCAACACTCTTCAGCAATAAAAAACAACGAAACACAATGTTAGTTTATCTAAAGTAATTTGTTCTTATTAGTATGGTTGAACTGGATCATCAAAGGTCAGCAGCAAACACATCGGTTAATAAAATGAGATTAGATTGTCACAATACTGGTCAAAGGAGACAGACAGGTAGATGCAAGTCAAAAGGTAATTTATTCAATATAACCAAGGCTGGGCTTCCAACATAAGAGAGATAACGAAGAATGCACTGTTGCGTTTCCACAGGCAGGGACGAGATCCAGGATGGACGGGCAGATAGGCAGGCATCGACCAGTATAGAGAACCTTGCAACCTTGAGACCAGCCGATGAGTGATTGAGGTGAGTGAGCTTATGAAGGGTAGTGGTAAGTGATTGCAGATGTAGGAGGTTGATTCAACTGATGAGTGAAACCAGGTGAGGGCGTGCGCTGTGATTGGAAAGGGAGCAGGACAGGCAGATCCGTGACAGTATCTCCCCCTCCCGGAAGGCGCGTCCCGCGCCGTAATAGTAACACCGGGGAGGGGGGGTGGGTGCCCTGGAGGCTGGAGATTGGCAGAGACTCTGGGGAAGCCTCCAGGGCGGGTCTGGGGACTCCGGCGACCATGGCGAATCAGGGAGCTCTGGAGGCCATGGTGGAACTGGAGCCTCGGGAGACCATGGCGGATCGGGAGCCTCGGGTGGCCACGGCGGATCGGGAGCCTCGGGTGGCCATGGCGGATCGGGAGCCTCAGGAGGCCATGGCTTATTTTTTCCCAGTGGCCAGGACCTGTCAGGGAGTTTTGGAGGCCATGGCGGTTGAACCATAGTGGCCCTGACCACTGTCCCAAGCATGGCCACTATGGCATCCAGGATCACGGGTATATAGCCCCCCCCCCCCAAATTTATTTTGGAAACTTGGGGACCTCTCTCCTCCGGAGGAACTCTGGTGGGTGCTCTGGAGGAGCGGGCGCATGAGGGGGCTCTGGAGAAGCAGGCTCTTGAGGTGGTTCTGGGGAGCCGGACGGAACCAGCAGGGGCTCTGGAGAGCCGGACGGGACCAGCAGGGGCTCTGGAGAGCCGGACAGAGCAGGCACTGGAGGACGCTGGCGAGGAGCCGGCACTGGAGGGCGCTCGGGAGGCGCAAACTCTCGGGGGCGCTCTGGCAGCGCAAACTCTCGGGGGCGCTCTGGCAGCGCAAACTTTCGTGGGCGCTCGGGTAGCGCTGACTCTCGCGGGCATTCGGGTCGCACGGAGTCTCGGGGGCGATCGGAAAGCGCAGAAGGGGCGCTGGACGGGACCAGCGGAGGCCAAGGTGAGCTGGACAGGACCAGCGGAGGCCAAAGGGAGCTGGACGGGACCAGCGGAGGCACAGGTGAGCTGGACGGGACCAGCGGAGGCACAGGTGAGCTGGACGGGACCAGCGGAGGCAAAGGTGAGCTGGACGGGACCAGCGGAGCTAAAGGTGAGCTGGACGGGACCAGCGGAGCTAAAGGTGAGCTGGACGGGACCAGCGGAGCTAAAGGTGAGCTGGACGGGACCAGCGGAGCTAAAGGTGAGCTGGACGGGACCAGCGGAGCTAAAGGTGAGCTGGACGGGACCAGCGGAGCTAAAGGTAAGCTGGACGGGACCAGCGGAGCTAAAGGTGAGCTGGACGGGACCAGCGGAGCTAAAGGTGAGCTGGACGGGACCAGCGGAGCTAAAGGTGAGCTGGACGGGACCAGCGGAGGCCGAGGTGAGCTGGACGGGATCAGCGGAGCTAAAGGTGAGCTGGACGGGACCAGCGGAGGCCGAGGTGAGCTGGACGGGATCAGCGGAGGCAAAGGTGAGCTGGACGGGACCAACTCTTGGGGGTGCTCTGGAAGCGCTGACTCTCGTGGACGCTCGGGTGGCGCTGACTCTCGTGGGCGCTCGGGTGGCGCTGACTCTCGTGGGCGCTCGGGTGGCGCTGACTCTCGTGGGCGCTCGGGTGGCGCTGACTCTCGTGGGCGCTCGGGTGGCGCTGACTCTCGTGGGCGCTCGGGTGGCGCTGACTCTCGTGGGCGCTCGGGTGGCGCTGACTCTCGTGGGCGCTCGAGCGGCTCTCTCGTGGGCGCTCGGGTGGCGCTGAGACTCTCGTGTGTGCTCTGGAGAGCTGGACGGAACCAGCGGAGACGAAGATGTGCTGAGCAGGATCAGCGGAGGAAATGGAGAGCACTTGCGAGGAGTTGGCACTGGAGGGCGCTGGCGAGGAGCAGGCACCGGAGGGCGCTGGCGAGGAGCAGACACCGGAGGGCACTGGCGAGGAGCAGGCACTGGAGGGCGCTGGCGAGGAGCAGGCACCGGAGGGCGCTGGCGTGGAGCAGGCACCGGAGGGCGCTGGCGAGGAGTAGGCACCGGAGGGCGCTGGCGAGGAGTAGGCACCGGAGGGCGCTGGCGAGGAGCAGGTGCTGGAGGGCGCTGGCGAGGAGCAGGCACCGGAGGGCGCTGGTGAGGAGCAGGCTCTGGGGCTGGGCTCCAAACTATCCCCTCAATCTATTAACAAGCCCAGGGGCGCTCGGGTAGCGCGGAACTGGGCGGAACCAGCGGAGACGAAGACGAGCTAGGCGGGACCAGCGGAGGCATCGGTGAGCTGGATGGAACCAGCGGAGACGAAGACAAGCTGGGCGGGACCAGCGAAGATGAGCTGGGCAGGACCAGCGGAGACGAAGATGAGCTGGGCAGGACCAGCGGAGACGAAGATGAGCTGGGCAGGACCAGCGGAGACGAAGATGAGCTGGGCAGGACCAGCGGAGACGAAGATGAGCTGGGCAGGACCAGCGGAGACAACAGTGGGCTAGCTTCGACTCGGGACCGGAAACTTCCCAGACACCGGTAGATACCTTCTCTCCAACACAATCCTGTGGTGTCTGGGAGATCCATTGGGCGATGGTAATTTGCCCCGAGTCGAAACAGCTGGAGGATTGCTGCGTCGTGGAGTTCTGTCCTTGCAGCGAGCCCGCAGAATTTTCCGGTATACTCTGTGAATGAGAGATCCCGCCGGATAAGGGCGAGGACGTCGGCGGCGAACTCCATCGCTACGGAGGAAGCTTTGTTTGGGGCTGGTCTTCTGTCACAATACTGGTCAAAGGAGACAGACAGGTAGATGCAAGTCAAAAGGTAATTTATTCAATATAACCGAGGCTGGGCTTCCAACATAAGAGAGATAACGAAGAATGCACTGGAAGCAGGATGAACAGTTTTAACTGTATGTAAACTTGCGTTTCCACAGACAGGGACGAGATCCAGGATGGACGGGCAGATAGGCAGGCATCGACCAGTATAGAGAACCTTGCAACCTTGAGACCAGCCGATGAGTGATTGAGGTGAGTGAGCTTATGAAGGGTAGTGGTAAGTGATTGCAGGTGTAGGAGGTTGATTCAACTGATGAGTGAAACCAGGTGAGGGCATGCGCTGTGATTGGAAAGGGAGCAGGACAGGCAGATCCGTGACAGTATCTCCCCCTCCCGGAAGGCGCGTCCCGCGCCGTAATAGTAACACCGGGGAGGGGGGGTGGGTGCCCGGGTGCCCTGGAGGCTGGAGATTGGCAGAGACTCTGGGGAAGCCTCCAGGGCGGGTCTGGGGACTCCGGCGGCCATGGCGAATCAGGGGGCTCTGGAGGCCATGGTGGAACTGGAGCCTCGGGAGACCATGACGGATCGGGAGCCTCGGGTGGCCACGGCGGATCGGGAGCCTCGGGAGGCCATGGCCTATTTTTTACCAGTGGCCAGGACCTGTCAGGGAGTTTTGGAGGCCATGGCGGTTGAACCATAGTGGCCCTGGCCACTGTCCCGAGCATGGACACTATGGCATCCAGGATCACGGGTATATAGCCCCCCCAAAAAAAATATTTGGGAAACTTGGGGACCTCTCTCCTCCGGAGGAACTCTGGTGGGTGCTCTGGAGGAGCGGGCGCATGAGGGGGCTCTGGAGAAGCAGGCTCTTGAGGTGGTTCTGGGGAGCCGGACGGAACCAGCAGGGGCTCTGGGGAGCCGGACGGAACCAGCAGGGGCTCAGGAGAGCCGGACGGGACCAGCAGGGGCTCTGGAGAGCCGGACGGGACCAGCAGGGGCTCTGGAGAGCCGGACAGAGCAGGCACTGGAGGACGCTGGCGAGGAGCCGGCACTGGAGGGCGCTCGGGAGGCGCAAACTCTCGGGGGCGCTCTGGCAGCGCAAACTTTCGTGGGCGCTCGGGTAGCGCTGACTCTCGCGGGCATTCGGGTCGCACGGAGTCTCGGGGGCGCTCGGAAAGCGCAGAAGGGGCGCTGGACGGGACCAGCGGAGGTCAAGGTGAGCTGGACAGGACCAGCGGAGGCCAAAGGGAGCTGGACGGGACCAGCGGAGGCACAGGTGAGCTGGACGGGACCAGCGGAGGCACAGGTGAGCTGGACGGGACCAGCGGAGGCAAAGGTGAGCTGGACGGGACCAGCGGAGGCAAAGGTGAGCTGGACGGGACCAGCGGAGGCAAAGGTGAGCTGGACGGGACCAGCGGAGGCCCAGGTGAGCTGGACGGGACCAGCGTGGGCCGAGGTGAGCTGGACGGGACCAGCGGAGGCAAAGGTGAGCTGGACGGGACCAACTCTTGGGGGCGCTCTGGAAGTGCTGACTCTCGTGGACGCTCAGGTGGCGCTGACTCTCGTGGGCGCTCGGGTGGCGCGGACTCTCGTGGGCGCTCGGGTGGCGCTGACTCTCGTGGGCGCTCGGGTGGCGCTGACTCTCGTGGGCGCTCGGGTGGCGCTGACTCTCGTGGGCGCTCGGGTGGCGCTGACTCTCGTGGGCGCTCGGGTGGCGCTGACTCTCGTGGGCGCTCGGGTGGCGCTGACTCTTGTGGGCGCTCGAGCGGCTCAGACTCTCGTGTGTGCTCTGGAGAGCTGGACGGAACCAGCGGAGACGAAGATGTGCCGAGCAGGATCAGCGGAGGAAATGGAGAGCACTTGCGAGGAGTTGGCACTGGAGGGCGCTGACGAGGAGCAGGCACCGGAGGGCGCTGGCGAGGAGCAGACACCGGAGGGCACTGGCGAGGAGCAGGCACTGGAGGGCGCTGGCGAGGAGCAGGCACCGGAGGGCGCTGGCGAGGAGTATTGTGTTATTTTACTTAAAATATGATGTATGTTCAAAGAATGTAATCTACAAACTGATCAATATGTTGAAAGTATTCCAGTCTATTGGGCAGTACTGGAGTGTATCAGTGAACTTTAATAACCATATGAACTTTGGCTGACGTCCCAGAATATGACAAAAACATGTAAGCAGTTTTGATGTATGTCCTTGGTTGAAGGGAGAGGACTGGCTGTCTTTTAAGAAAGGGACTGACTATCTTTTTAGGAAAAGGGCTGATTCAGCCAAACTGGACCAGGTGCAGTAATAAATTACTTGTGGCAAACCAGACAAGCATAGCCAATTAAAAACAGGAACTCCCTAGTTTGGGAGGTGCAACAGGTATAAAAAGGGTGAACGGACAGACAGAGATTCAGATGTGCGGGGCCTGCCATCTCGGCTTTGTTATTCTGATAATAAAGTCTAATTTTGACATCTGGAACTCCTGCTTCTTGAGCCTCATTGACTACATTGAAGAAATCCATCCTTTGCTCTTTTGGCCACAACATAATTTGGCGACCCCGGCAGGACTGGATTGAGGTCCGGAGTCCTGAGAGCCGTCGCGGGCGGAGGGCCTGGCTGACACGCAAACAACTCACAAACCAAGGCGTGCCTAAAAAGGTAAGCAATATTTTGCTTAAATTGGAAATAAGAGCTTGTTTGCGTGGTTGACTAAGGTCGTGCCTGGGATGGTGATCTGAGACAGGACTTCACCAATAACAGAATCTAAGATATTGGATTGGAATTAATTTAAGGAAAAGTAAATGAAGAGGCAAGTATGATTTAAGGGGTTCCAGATTTCAAAAGTCGCTCATGTGAAAGAGTGATAAAGAGATTTATATGCACAAGAAGTGTATTGCGCATTGCCTTAGGGATGGGCAAAAGAAGTGTGTTGCCTAAGAGAGAGGCACAAAATCCTGTGCCGCGGCTTCTAGAGGTGGGGGCGCCCAGGAAGTCAGGGAGCTACTCGTAGGTTGGCTGAGTGTGGCCCTGATGGGCTCCCACTTTGGAGGTTTGCTTGAACAGGTGTCTGCAGACTGGAAAAAGTTAAATCGTTAGTCTTTTGTCTGTCTGTCCACTATGTGTGTGTGTTGAGGCATTGAAGCAGTGCATGTTTGGCTTAATCACTATCTGTGCTGGCTGCTTTGCTCTGTGTTAAATGTGCGTGATATATGTTTTATGTTAAATGTTTTTTGGCTTAACTGGAATGAAAAAACAATACCTATAAAGATAAATACATTGAATGGAGAATAAAGAGTTTATTAAGAACTATATAAGAGTTGAAAAAACTAAAAATATACCAAGAAATTGGCTTTGTCTGCTATTTGGACATCATCCAAGTTGCCGACGTTGTGATCCAAATTGTGAAACTGAATTATTGATAAAGAAAAAGATAAAAACTGATTGATTTTTCATTCCCAGAAAGAGAATGAGACCTGTTGGTGTTTTTCTCTTTTGATCTGTGTGTGTGTGAGAGACAGAGAGAGAGAAAGGGGGGCCCCACTGTGTGTGTGTGTGTGTGCGTGTGTGTGTGTGCGAGCCACTGTGTGTGTGTGTGCATGTGTGTGAGTGAATGTGTGTGGGAGTAAACACTGCTGGCAGTGAAGGTCAGATACAGGAGAGGGAGAGAAAAGGATGAAAATCTCATCCAAAGCAGAGTAAAATGTACAAAGTTGATGAATATTATGGTAATCTAAATGAATGGAGCAATGAGAAAGATTAATTATTAACTAGAAAACACATTGGTATTATTTTAAAATATTTGAGAAAATCTAACCAAATTCTATAAAATGTGATAAGTCCTCCGCCCAGCAAAAATCCAGGTGGAAATCAGGGGTCGGATGCTTTTAGTGATCCTCGTCTGATGAGCCTGGTGAAGATTAACAAGTAATTAAAGGGCTGGGATTAGAGAGGTAAATCACTGAAGGAAACAATAATAATAATAATAATAATAATAATAGTAGTAATAATTCATTATATTAAATAGGTTAATAAATCTGACTTTCAAAAATGTCAATCCCAGTAGAGGTATTGGCAGCTGTAAATCCAGCCTGTAATGAAACAATAAGGGAGCTCTCAAGGAAGTGGGCAGAGAGAACAAAGAAATTGGCTACTAAGTGGCCGGCAGAGGGAACATTTAATGTGGCAACGTGTAAAGAAATGGAGGTTTTGATTAAAAATTACAAGACCAATGACACCTCCAAAAAGAGAAATGAAAAAAGAGAACGAGAATTAGGGGTATTAACCCTGTTCAAACAATATGGAATTAAATTAATAAAATTGGAAAAACAAGAAAGAGAGAATAAAAACAATGAAACAAAAGAAGAGAGACCACCTCCATATGCTCCTTCCTGTGATCTGGTCGTTAATCAAATGCCTATAGTACAGGGAAAAATAGATTTAAAGGGGCCGATAGAATTTGAAGGATACTTACACGATGAAAATACAGATGGCAAAGAAGAGCAGAGCAGCACAGGAAAAGTAAGGGGAACAGAGAGGGAGAGACACACTCACACAGCCATGAGGGAGGGGCTGGAAACATCCACACCACTGTCACAGCCAAGGCAGAGAGAGAGAGAGAGAGAGAGAGAGAGAGAGAGAACAACCCACAAGGAGGAGCCAAGGATGGAAAGAGAGAGGGCTGATGACCGCAGAGAGGAGGAGAGAACAGGTGAGCCACCCACATATCATTCTCTTTCAGAAATGCTGGAAAACTTGGCAGGCTACCACAGACATATGACATCAGGATGTGAAAGCGTGGAGAACTATCAAGCTGAAGAGCCTGAGGAAACACCTGAAGGAAGACTGACACCTGCCGACTCCATCCAGGAAGTGCAGGATGAAATGAAGGAAAGATGCAACAGAACAAGAGAGGATCTCAAACAAGCTGTCCACATGACACAAGAAGAGTTTGAAAAGACTGTGAACTCACTGCATCAAGAGTTGAATGGACTAATTGACAAACGTAAACCAATGCAGTCACACTCAAGCCCACATGATTATGTCCTGCGAAAACAATACAAACAAGTAGCTGGAACATTAGTCATGCAAGATATAGAACCTCCAGATGACCGGTTACAAGTTCGTAGAACACAGAGACGAAAAGGAGGGGAGGAACACAGATCAACCAGGGCATCAAGAGAAACTGAAGCCCCAAGATTTGAATGTCCAATCCTCATCAAGCAAGGATACGCCCAATATATACCTTGGGCCGGCCAAGATCTGGACACTTTGGTTTCCCGCCTTCCAGACATACATGAAGGTGCCGGGAAATGGATCAGAACATTCGAAGAAGAAACAGTTGGAAAACTTCTGGCCCTGGGTGATCTCAAAGCCCTGCTAGCAAAGTGCCTGGGAGCCTCCAAGATGAATGACATCCTCAAGCAATCTAGCCTCCTTCAAGCAGTGGATAGGCCTCAGGAAGATGGAATCTCTTTTGACAAGCATCGACATAACATCTGGATGACACTGAGGGCTGAATACCCAATGCAAACAGACCCAGGGTTCCTGAAGGGGGAACCAATGGAGGAAACTGAGAACCCCATCACCTACATCCAGAAACAACTAAGACGTTGGAAAGAGGAACTGGAAAGGGATCCAGAAAAAGACAAAATACTGACAGCACTCTTCAGAACCGCCATTGTAGAAGCCATGCCTTCAACAGTGAAAGTAAAACTGGAAGATGTGGTAGGACTGAATTCCAAGTCACACAAAGAATTCAGAGACCATGTGGTCCATGCTGTGGAACAGTACAGAAGACAACAGTCAAAAGTAAAAGATCAAGAAAAAGAACTACAAAGAAGACTGTACCAGATGCAGCTCGATGAGCTGCTAAATAAGAAGAAAAAAGTCCAAGCAGTGCAGAAGAAAGACCAGTCCGCAGTAATGGCACCTGTCAATACTTCAGTGCTTGTCAAACCACCAGCACCAATGAATGTGCATCCACCAGCATTTCAGACTGCAACAGCGCAAATGACACCCGCTGAAACAGTCAAAGCACCACAAGGACCAGCACCAGTTGTCATCTATCTCAAGCCAGAGCAGCCAAATAACAGGAACTGGAATAGACAACAACAACAACAAGGAGGACGCGGCAGAGGAAGATTTAACAACAATCAACAGAGAGTTGGTGGCTCACCTAGAGTATGCTGGGGATGCAATCAGCTGGGACACAACAGAAGAAATTGCCCCATCAACCCTTGGCAGAACGACCAACAAATGGCTCCAGAAGTTAACTATGGACAACAGCAAGTGCAAGCCCAAGCTCTAGGCCCTGTTAACCCATGGCGTGGGCCTGACCAAGGATACTAGGGCTGCCCAGAGAATCCTACGGGGAGGAATCAGCTTCCAATGATATCGTGTGATGCTGATCAAGAACCAATGCTGCAAGTTAATATCGAAGGAAAACCCATTACTCTGATGCTCGACACAGGGGCCAGCTTTTCGTGTTTAAATCCAAGATATGCCTCGCACCTCCCCATGTCTGGGAAATATATAAAGACAGTAGGATTCTCGGGGGTAACTCAGCTACTTCCTATGACGGCCCCTGTGAGCATAAGTCTGAAAGACACTGAAATAAGAATACCAATTTTAGTTTCAGAACATACACCTGTTAATTTGTTGGGCAGAGATGCCATATGTAAACTAAAAATGCAAATATGGTGTACCCCTGATGGAATTTATGTGGATGATAAGGCAATTAGACAAATGAATGTCTCAACATTGCAGCAAACACAAGAACCATGTGCTAACATATATTGGTTAGGAGAGCTAAAAGAAGATGTGGAAAAAACAATTAGCAAATGGGGAAGATACATAAGGGAACAGCTTTGTGAGCCAAGCCTACCAAAAACTGAATTTCATTGTACAATGAAGTATGATGAAAACAAAGACTCTGAACTTGAAAAAAGATGGTTAGAAAACACAAAAGGACAGAAAATCACTATGATGTCACAATACATAGAAGTAGGACCAGAAGGAGCAGCTCTGCAGGTAGATAGGGAAAAATTCATTGAGTGGTTTGAAGTACCAAACTCAGTTCCCCATGTTTCCTTATATGTAAGCAAAAACTGTGTTTCTAAAGACTTGGGCCCCATGATGCAAAAAGCAGAAAATTGCAAGTGGGAAGCCACAGAAAATCCTCTAATCTTCCAATCAGCAGATAAAGTTTGGGGTTTAAAAGTTAAAAGTTAGCAACAAAAAAAATTTGTGTGCTATCCCAATGCTGGGGGTTCCCAGAATGGTGATAAATACAAAAATTGATCCAAAAGTCAATGAACATCAGACAAAGCAAGCTGAATTGTTAAAAGAAATGAAAAACAAGTACCAATGGAACTATGGTCTCAACATGACACAGATGTGGGGTTAGTAAAATCAGCCAATCCAGTTAGAATAGCACTCAGATCAGGAGCTAAAATACCAAAAAAGATGCAATACCCTTTGAAACCAGAAGCGGAAAAGGGAATCAAAAAAACAATTGAGGGATTAGTGAAAGCAGGAGTACTTATTGAAAGTACTAGTTATTGTAACACCCCAATATTGCCAGTAGCTAAGGCAGACAGATCAAAATGGCGTTTGGTGCATGATTTGAGAGCAGTGAATGAGGTTGTGGAAGATTGGCCTGCTGAAGTACCAAACCCGCATACGTTGCTAACCAATGTTCCATCTGCTGCTAATTATTTTACTGTGATTGATCTCTGCTCAGCTTTTTTCAGTGTTCCCCTAGCTGAGGAGAGCCAACCATTGTTTGCATTCACCTACCAAGGTAAAAAACTCACATACACGAGAATGCCTCAGGGCTTCAAACATTCACCACATGTGTTTAATCAAGTTCTAAAAGAAGATTTAAGTGATCTTAGGCTGGACAGCACATTGATGCAATACGTAGATGATTTATTGATTTCTTCAATGACTTTGGAACAATGTCATCAAGATTCAATTGAAGTACTCAATAAATTAGCTGAGGGGGGACATAAGGCCTCAAAAGAGAAACTGCAATATTGCTTACCACAAGTTGAATATTTAAGACGCACAATTTGACCAGATAATTGAGTTAATATCAGCCATGATGCATCCCAAAAAGTTGGCCATTATAAAATGTCAAGCACACAAAAAAGGCAAGGATTTTGTGATTAAGGGCAATAATGCAGCTGATCAATATGCTAAACAAGCCTCTGGCTGTACAACAGCAATAATGGCTCCCTCAGTTCTGATTTAACTCCAGCCTCAATTGGCAGACGTTGAGCGAATACAACAACAAGCCACACCATATGAAATTAGTGTGTGGCAGCACAGAGGAGCAACACGAGATGCAAATGGACTTTGGCGTTCTCACGAAGGTCACATGATTGCTCCAACACCATTGCTTACAATCCTGATCTCTGACGCGCATGGTTTTGACCATTGCGCGAGGGGGGAAGTGATTAGAAAAATAAAGCGTCAAGGTTATTGGTCGCCTTATTTACAGGCAATGGTGGACGAGTATTTATCTGAATGAAATAATGTCAGAAAAGGAGTATCTGCTCCAATTGGTCATATACCAGTCCCAGAAGGACCATTCAAACATCTAGTCATGGACTATGCAGACATGATAAGAACTGTTAGAGGAAAAAGATACTTGTTGGTAATAATTGACAGGTTCAGTAGATGGGTGGAAGCAGTTCCATCAACAGATCAAGAGCCCAGACAGTGAGGAGTATGTGTAATGTTTGGTTCTGACTGTTGTACTTATATTCCAAACAATACAGCCCCAGATGGATCATTCACCAAAGCAATGGGGGAACTGAAAAACCTGAGAGAGGAGGTGACCAAGAATGCTGGAGCAGACATGCATACCTGGGATTGGTTTAATTCACTTTTTGGGTCTTGGGGACAATGGTTAACCAAAGTGGGCATTATAATTGGCATTGTTGTTGTTGCGTTTCTTTTGTTGTTTTGTTGTTCTGTTGTATTGTGCCTTTCATCAGATCAATGCTGGCCAGTGCTGCAGCCAAACAGATGATTAACGTGTCAGTGAGACCAACTGGAATTGACGTTGGATGCACCAACATGTATACAGTGGGACCTGGACTGGATGAATTTGTGTAAAACATTCTTGACCGAGTGGTAGGGAAGGGGTGCCTTTTATTTTCATTTATTATTTTTATCTTGTATTGTAATTGTTGATAGAAAGGGAGTTAGTATCTTCATTGTATTTTATTTTCATATTATGTAGTAACATTAGAATGTTTGGATAGAGTAGGAAGGAAGTTAGATGGGTTTATGTATTTTATTTTGGCATATACCCCTTCCTGAAGTCATTTGTTTTGAAATCTTTATCTTTGAATCATTTATTCTGAAATCATTTATTTCTAAAGAGCATTTTAATCTCCTATATACATCAAATGTGAAATGTAATTATTTTTTGGAAAGAAAGGAAACGCTGCCGGTTTTAAGCAGGTCAGTGTCCGTGATATGAGGCAATGCAACCAGAAAAGGGGACGATAAGAAAAGATTGTATGTTTACCACTTATTTGCAAGTATTCATCATTTAACCTTCATTATCAGTATGTAGTTTGTTTCTTTTAACACTGGAGAATTATCACTGGAAAATATGAAAAGAAGAAAGGATCGACGAGCATCTCAGTGCTTAGCAGCATGAGTAGATTCAACTGGAGGTTTAAAAACCCACCATCTACTCCAACACCAGATAGAGCTGAAGGGCATTGGATCTGCCTAAGAGCTCCTCTGGCAACGAAGGACAACATCACCAGATAGAGCTCCAGGCTACCGGAAATGTTTGGAGTTCCTCTGGCAGCGTGGGATAGACCAGTGCATAATATATTGCATTATATTACTTTGTTTTTTCTAATTTTGATATTTGATAAGTGTAATCATTTGACTAATCATTCATGTACTCTACATAACCATGACAACCATGGGCAAGGCTAAAAGACATGCACATGCTTTAAAACACATTGCTGATTTATTTTGAGTGTTCGTTGACCCCCAAGAATGTATAGGTAGGGAAGTAGATTCTTTTACTCTTCTCTAGTCAATGGTGAGAGGAGATGTTTGGATCTGACTTCCTCTGGAGTGCAGCAACATGAAAAAGCCATTTGTTAAGAGAAAAGATGATGGAGGACCTTTATTGGTTCATAGAAGGATAGAAGGATGGGTGGACTTGTGGTGTTGCACTCTGGGCAAGGGATATTAGTGGTGAGACTTCGTAAAGTCTCAGAGGGGGGAATATATTGTGTTATTTTGCTTTATAGTATGTTATTTACTCAATATAGTGTTATTTTACTTAAAATATGATGTATGTTCAAAGAATGTAATCTACAAACTGATCAATATGTTGAAAGTATTCCAGTCTATTGGGCAGTACTGGAGTGTATCAGTGAACTTTAATAACCATATGAACTTTGGCTGACGTCCCAGAATATGACAAAAACATGTAAGCAGTTTTGATGTATGTCCTTGGTTGAAGGGAGAGGACTGGCTGTCTTTTAAGAAAGGGACTGACTATCTTTTTAGGAAAAGGGCTGATTCAGCCAAACTGGACCAGGTGCAGTAATAAATTACTTGTGGCAAACCAGACAAGCATAGCCAATTAAAAACAGGAACTCCCTAGTTTGGGAGGTGCAACAGGTATAAAAAGAGTGAGCGGACAAAGAGAGATTCAGATGTGCGGGGCCTGCCATCTCGGCTTTGTTATTCTGATAATAAAGTCTAATTTTGACATCTGGAACTCCTGCTTCTTGAGCCTCATTGACTACATTGAAGAAATCCATCCTTTGCTCTTTTGGCCACAACAGGAGCAGGCACCGGAGGGCGCTGGCGAGGAGTAGGCACCGGAGGGCGCTGGCGAGGAGCAGGCGCTGGAGGGCTCTGGCGAGGAGCAGGCACCGGAGGGCGCTGGCGAGGAGCAGGCACCGGAGGGCGCTGGTGAGGAGCAGGCTCTGGGGCTGGGCTCCAAACTATCCCCTCAATCTATTAACAAGCCCAGGGGCGCTCGGGTAGCGCGGAACTGGGCGGAACCAGCGGAGACGAAGACAAGCTAGGCGGGACCAGCGGAGGCATCGGTGATCTGGATGGAACCAGCGGAGACGAAGACGAGCTGGGCGGGACCAGCGAAGATGAGCTGGGCAGGACCAGCGGAGACGAAGATGAGCTGGGCAGGACCAGCGGAGACAACAGTGGGCTAGCTTCGACTCGGGACCGGAAACTTCCCAGACACCGGTAGATACCTTCTCTCCAACACAATCCTGTGGTGTCTGGGAGATCCATTGGGCGATGGTAATTTGCCCCGAGTCGAAACAGCTGGAGGATTGCCGCGTCGTGGAGTTCTGTCCTTGCAGCGAGCCCGCAGAATTTTCCGGTATACTCCGTGAATGAGAGATCCCGCCGGATAAGGGCGAGGACGTCGGCGGCGAACTCCATCGCTACGGAGGAAGCTTTGTTTGGGGCTGGTCTTCTGTCACAATACTGGTCAAAGGAGACAGACAGGTAGATGCAAGTCAAAAGGTAATTTATTCAATATAACCAAGGCTGGGCTTCCAACATAAGAGAGATAACGAAGAATGCACTGGAAGCAGGATGAACAGTTTTAACTGTATGTAAACTTGCGTTTCCACAGACAGGGACGAGATCCAGGATGGACGGGCAGATAGGCAGGCATCGACCAGTATAGAGAACCTTGCAACCTTGAGACCAGCCGATGAGTGATTGAGGTGAGTGAGCTTATGAAGGGTAGTGGTAAGTGATTGCAGGTGTAGGAGGTTGATTCAACTGATGAGTGAAACCAGGTAAGGGCGTGCGCTGTGATTGGAAAGGGAGCAGGACAGGCAGATCCGTGACATAGATATATTTGTGTTGTTTAACATATTTAATTATTGCAGGTTTGCATCATATTCTGAGTTTGTATTTCACTGTTTTAATTCATTTTGGTGAATACTGAATCAGTTTTTTGCGAGTGGGATGAATTAATACACATTCACATTTAGTCTAGATTAGAACTACAGTAAGATCATGTTCACACGGCGCACTGTCATCAATACATGGAGAAAAATAACTCAGATATTTTCCTGTAAATTAAAAAGTAAAAAAGTTACTTTACTAGTTACTTGAAAAAAGCAATATTATAACGTAACTCGCGTTACTTGTAATGAGTTACCCCCAACACTTATAGTAACTAGTTACTGCCCAACACTGGTGGTTAGTGCTTTAAACCCTCATTCGTTCATCTGAATGTTTTACACTTCTCCGGTAAATCTTTTAGGAAACGGGTTGCTAAAGATATAATTTGTGTTTCACTTCCCCTTCTGTGTTTTATATTTTGAATTGCTCAAATATGTAGTGTTTTCATGATGATTGACATGTTTACAGGGCCGCATGTATTCTGAGACGAAATGTTCTGCAATTGTATCCGCCATTAATCTTGACAGTAGCCAGAGGTTGACAACAGTCGGAGATGATCACTAGGCACCGTTTAATTTCCTGGTGACTTTATTTTATCAAAATTATGGCATCACAATATTATTATTATATATTAAAATAGAAATACAGAAACATAAATATGTATATGTCCTGACTGAAGTTAATTTAAAAACAAACAAACCAAAAAAGCATTCACAGCTGTGTTTGTCCAAACTGACAGATATTTATGGAAAAATGTATAGAATAAAGTAATATCAGTCTTCATCTTGAAATAAATATTATAGATATTGTAGGCATTTGCTTTTTCAGAGACATTGGATAAAGCTGAAAGTAAAAATAAAATGTAAAATTATTAAAATAAAATTTAAATGAATAATTTTTAATAAGAAATAAAAGACATTGATGTATAATAAAATGCATAAATAAATTATCTAGTTATTTCTGGAGTATCTTATAACCCTTTACCTACCCCTGAAAATGTTCCCCTAAGAAATGGGACACCACTAATATCCCGTCACACATCATCATACGTCGTCTAGCTCCTAATACACACCTATACTGCTGTAGCCGGTTTAGGGGTAGAAATGGGACACCACTAATATCCCGTCACACATCATCATACGTCGTCTAGCTCCTAATACACCCCTATACTGCTGTAGCCGGTTTAGGGGTAGAAATGGGACACCACTAATATCCCGTCACACATCATCATACGTCGTCTAGCTCCTAATACACACCTATACTGCTGTAGCCGGTTTAGGGGTAGAAATGGGACACCACTAATATCCCGTCACACATCATCATACGTCGTCTAGCTCCTAATACACACCTATACTGCTGTAGCCGGTTTAGGGGTAGAAATGGGACACCACTAATATCCCGTCACACATCATCATACGTCGTCTAGCTCCTAATACACCCCTATACTGCTGTAGCCGGTTTAGGGGTAGAAATGGGATTGGGCCTAAAAGTGTGACCCCACAAGAAGTGAGTCACTCACTCACTTAAAGCTGTCACAGCGTTCACAAGTAAATGTAGGACACAAACAACACATTAAGGTCAAGTACGTTTCTCACTGCTGATCTGGTGAGAAATATGCTTTTCTACATAAATGACCGTATGACCTCTCTTTCTGTGGATTTTCTGTACAGAGAATTGTTTTCTGTCAAATCTGACCAAACAACATAACAAATATTAGTTTTTAAACCGAATATTTAAACTATTTTGCCTTTCCCCCCCAAACATGTTCTGAAAACACCTTAAAATAGCTCAGGTTTTCTGTCCATCATAATGTTTGTTTACTCATATGGATAAATATCACGAAGATGCTTTGAAGAAAGTTGAGAACCAAAACATAAGACTCCCCACCCAGGATGTAGGTGACTTTTCTTTTCTTCAGTAGAACAGTAAATAAGATTTTTAGCTAAAAAACCCTGGTCCTTGGTGATCGATTAAATGCAAGTCAATGGGTACCGTCACTTTGAGAGTCAAAGGCATATCAGAAAGCTCAACCCTGTGGCACCTGATGAAGTTCTTATGAAGTGAAATGTTTGGTCTGCGTAAGAAACTGAACATTATTTACAACTTTATTACCTGTAATACCTCAGACAGTCTGGAGTGATGTCTGCTTCATGGATGAATCATTCTTTTGATGCGTTTTATTATTTTATTTAAAGGCATGTGCACAGACAATTAAAAAAAAAGTATATATATTTTTAATGTGTACATTTTATACACACACACACACACACACACACACACATATATATATATATATATATATATATATATATATAATACATATACATACTATTCACAGAGTATTCAAATTTTGTGAAAAAATGACACAAATTTCATGTTTACATTTTGAAATAATAAGTGTTTTTAAAAAGTTAAATGTTAGCACATGCTAAATGTTAAATAAAATATTTGAAATGTGTAACACATTCATATTGTTTATATACAATAGTTGTTATAATACAGTTTTAAAAATCTTTTTTTAATGCACTGAAAAAAATGATGTAGGATTTACATTGAAACTATTCGTACTCAGAAATTGCTAACAGATTTCACAAATAATTATAAAGAAACACAAATACACAGAATTAAAACAAAATCCAAATTTTTGTAAAACATAGCCTACTCCAAAAAAACTGTTTAATTTGTTATTTTTTTTTTACTATTAAACGCAAGCTTTAAGCAACTAAGTATTTTGTGTATTTTTGCGATTTTAGAGCCACCTATAGTTAAGACTTGAGTTCACTGTCGTAAGTCATGCATTTGTTGCTGCCGTAAAGCAATCTGCACTTTTAACTGTAGGCCTACGATAAATTCAAATATAGATTGAGAATGTCATTCTAAACCCAATCTTTCCAAACCACAAAAGTGCTGCAAAGGAAGTGCTTTGAGTTTGTTCATTTTTAAAGTGTGGTTTGGTCAGAATCAAATGTGTGGCCACCACTTCCGGTTTCAAGAGAACTGCACTTGTCAAACCATTATTGGGGTGTTTGAAGTGTAAACTTGTGGATAGATGTTAGTGAAGAAAGACCGACGAGTTTAGCCATTCAGATATGAGCTGTTTATAGATGGATTTCAGTCAAATGTGATTCTTGATGATTAATGTGTTAATATCACGATCATTCATGATGACAGCAGGATGAATCAATACAGACAGAAGTGAGACCGTTACAAAATACCAACATGTGTTTTAGATGATTAATTAAACGGTCTAATATGTGCGTGTGCGTGCGTGCATGTGTGTGTGCGTGCGTGCGTGCGTGCGTGCGTGCGTGTGTGTGTGTGTGTGCGCGCGTGGGCACCTGATGAAGTTCTTATGAAGTGAAACGTTTGGTCTGCATAAGAAACTGAACATTATTTACAACTTTATTACCTGTAATGCCTCAGACGGTCTGGAGTGATGTCTGCTTGACAGATTAATCATTCTTTTGATGCGTGTATTTATTTTGTGAACTAAGTTAGTTTAGTGAACTACATCGGACTGAAGAGTCTGAAACCGTTTGTGGCTCGAGCCTCACAGATCTACAAGTTACTCAATCAAAACTTACTTTCAGACATCTGACCATCACTCCAACCCGAAGTGGCATTTCTGATTCTGTGATGAATGCTGTCCTATGAAGAGAGTTCTATAGGTTTGTGATTGTCATTTGTGAACGCATGATCCTTTAAATCGCTCTAAAAATCCCTCTGGTGCTCAAAGATTTGAAGGTTTTGGTTCAGTCTTGCTTTTGAGCATCATCTGCACTGACCAGCGGTTCCTTCTCTCTGTAGTGATGGCCCGTGTTTTCATAAATCACGTCTTCTGATGCCGGTGATGACGTGTCCGTGATCTCTGCTGTCATGTCTTGTTTTTTGGGCTCTGTCTCAGATGTTGAGGTGTTGTTCTCTGTGTCTGTGGCTCCTGCAGGACAGGGTCGGACCGTAGCGTATTCACTGGTCAGCGAGGCGATGCCCCTGATCTCTCCTGACGGCGGTTCAGTGTTTGTGAAGTCGATGGAGGAATAATGAAGAGATTCTGGTGCACTCGGTGCGGTGGATGACAGCATGCCGTTATTAGCGTAAACAAACTGACCGTCATTATCCCGAGCAACGGCCTGATGGAGAAGAAACAGCAGAATGAGTGGAGAAGATCTGCTGAACGACTGTCTGTAATGTCTTTGAGAATGAATTACTCACTGTTCGAGTCAGAATGAGTCCAGATGTGTCATCTTGTCTGGTTTCTGAAGGTTTTTCTTTCCTCCTTCTGAAAATCATAAAATAAATTATGCTTATACAAAATCTCAATCAGAATCACAAATCATCCTTGTGATGAGGTTAAAACCAGGTAAAGTATCATAAGAACAATGTGATCCAGCTGAAAAAATCTGTGTAATGTGTGTGTATGTGTGTCATATTTTCTTCTTGTTTTCTTATTCCTCAAAGGGCATTTGTACCCACCGTTCATAGCAGAGCATCATGATGCACATGATCATTATCACTGACGCGCCGACTGCAGCTCCATAAAGAACAGACAGAGGATGGAAACCTGGAAAACATAGTTTTATTGCTCAGAGGTTGGTGTTTCATAGTTCAGGAAATCTTACTATTATTCTCATCTATAGTCATCTCAGATGTTTCTCAGGGGAAATAAAAACAGACCCAAATGGGTCTTTCCTACAGTATAGAGCTGTAAAATGAACAGCTCAGATCATTTGATACTGGATTTGTGAGAAATATTTGAGTGAGTTCATATTGAGAAATTTGTTTCTTGGCAAATATGAGCACATTTCTCTGAAGAAAAGTTTAAATTTGGTCTAGACTAGAGGAAACAGTTCCCTTGTGAAAAAGAAGTACACTTCAGCATACTTTTAAAAATAGCAACAATAATTATGGTAAGCCAAAGTCTGCTTTATTGTCAATTCTGCCACATGCACGGCACATACAGAGAATTGAAATTGCGTTACTCTCTGACCCTTGGTGCATACAGATAACACTAATTATCAGAGTCAGATTTCGCTAGTGCATGGGGCAAAAGAGGAGAGGGGGATAGCCGGGAGAGAGTTGAACTTCTTGACAGCCTGATGGATGAAGTTGTCCTTCAGTCTGCTGATCCTGGCCTGGAGACTCCGCAGTCTTGTCCTTGATGGCAGCAGACTAAAGAAGCTGTGTGTCGGGTGAGTGTCCTGGAGGGAGGGGAGAGTGACACCAACAATATTCTCAGCTGCTCTCAGTATGCATTGGACGGTCTTGCGCCAGGACGCGTTGCAGGCACCATACCCACACAGTGATGCAGCTAGTCAGGATGCTCTCAGTGGTTCCTCTGTAGAAGGTGCACATGATAGGAGCCAGGGCTCTGGCTCTTCTCAGTTTGTGGAGGATGTAGAGATGCTGCTGTGCTTTCTTGGCCAGTGTTGTGGTGCTCTTAGTCCAGGAGAGGTCTTCTGTAAAGTGCACACCCAGGAACTTGATGCTGTTCACTCTTTGCTGTTCACTCGCACCTTTGATGGTCAGAGGAGCATTCTGAGTGTGTACTCTCCTGAAGTCAACAACAAACTCCTTCGTCTTCTCCACATTCGGAGAGATTGCTTCTGCACCACCTGGCCAGGCGGCTCACTTCACTGCTGTAGTTTGTCTATTTTCTGTTGCTAATGAGACCCACCACAGTTGTGTCATCCACAAATTTTATGAAGTTGGAGTTGTGTGACAGTGTGCAGTCATGGGTCAGCAAAGTGAAGAGGAGCGGGCTCAGCACACATCCTTGGGGGGCCCTGTGTTCAGTGTGATGGTGCTGGATGTGTTAATGCCGACCCGTACTGCCTGAGGTCTCCCAGTCAGGACGTTCAACAGCCAGTTGCACAGAGAGGTATTGAGCCCCAGCTGGACCAATTTGTGAATGAGCTGTTGAGGGATGATTGTGTTGAATGCTGAACTGAAGTCTATGAACAGCATTCTGAAATGAGTCTTTTTTTTGTCCAGATGTGTGAGGGAAGAGTGGAGGGCAGTGGCAATGGGTTCATTGGTTGGGCCTATATGCAAACTGGAAGGGGTCCAGGGAGGGGAGAGGACAGACTTGATGTTGTGCATGACTATCCGTTCAAAGAACTTCATGAGGATGGGAGAAGTGCAAATGGAAGGTAGTCATTGAATCAAGAGGGAGACGACTTCTGGACTGGAATGATGGTGGTTGCTTTGAAGCTTGTGGGGATAACAGCCTGACGTAGCAAGATGTTGAAAATGTTTGTGAAGACATCAGTGAGTTCCTCTGCACAGTCTCTCAGTACACACCCAGGAATGTTGTGAGGACCCGGAGCTTTTCATGTGTTGATCCAGCTGAGGGATCTCTTAACACTGTTGAAAACTTAATTGCATGTTTTTTTGCAATAAAATAAAAATGTTTTATAGTTAAATTAATATTGCATGCAAAATTAACTTAAAGGGGTCATATAATGCCCATTTTCCACAAGTTGATATGATTCTTTAGGGTCTTAATGAAAAGTCTGTAACATCGTTTGGTTAAAATTTTTAATTGGTAGTGTAAAAAAAATATTTTTTAGCCTATCAAAAACAGCTCTATTCAGAGCAAGCCGTATTGTGTCATTCTCCTTTAAATGAGAAAGATCTCTGCTGACTCCGCACATCTCTTCTGAGCCGCTCTCTGGGGGACTGTTTACTTTAGCCGCATTCATCATGAAACTTGCTAATTAGCACATTATTAGGAAAGGCGGTTTGCAAAGATTCATTTAAAAAACCTCTGTAGATGAAGCTTGATCACGAATGATTCGTGTGAACATAGATGCATTTAGGCAGATCGAGGGAGCATACCCTTCATAACCAAACTTAATCCTCTTCAGCCACTCAGATGATGGAGTAAATGATGACTGCTATGTTCATTATTACGTCCAACAACAAAACACCTCAATCACTTAAGGTGCGTTCGCACCTGACGCGAATAAATCGCGCTATTCGCGCGAAGTTGGACGCTTGAACATTTTGAGTTTACTCGCTTCATTCGCGCGATAAATTCGCGCCATTCGCGTGTGAAATTCACTACACAACAGATGCGAATTCGCGTCATGGGAGGGGCTTCTGCAGGCAGCTCCAGTCTCGTTGCAAAATGTATTCCTGTTTTTGTAAAAGTACGAAGTAGTATCGTACAGCTCCGGGTACCCACATACAACCACAATTACTTTGTCCTCCATTGTTGTTTCGGATTTTCTGCCTCCGCTCGTAATGACGTCACTGCTAGAGCAAGCTCCTGATTGGTTATTGCGGCGCGAATATCCGCCAAAGTTCAGATTTTTCAACTTGCGCGAAAAAAACGCTCAATTCGCGCCGCCTCATTCGCGCCAATAGCGCCGCAGGATTGTCTTTCGCATCTTTGCATTGACTTAACATGTAAATCCTTCGCGCGATTCACGTCATTCGCGTCTGGTGTGAACGCACCTTTAGGAGTCATTCTTGTCTACATCTGCACTGGCGGTGAAACAACTGATAACAGCTCACTCAGGATGGGCCTGAGGTAAGACACCAGTGCAGTCTGTGCTAAAACGCTACTGTCAATCAACAATTGTGGGAGGGGCCTCCGTCCGTGTGACCTCACACTGACACACGGCTCGATTTGAGAAAGGGATAAAGATTTTTGTAGATTATTAAAAAAAATACTGGGTGGTTGTGTACACACACTGCCAACACACATTTCAGTTCAAACAACTTGTAAAAGTATATGTAGCATTATATGACCCCTTTAAAAGCACTTTTTGACTCGCTTAAGAACAACTTTTTAATTTCATAATAACCTGTATTGTCTTTGAAATATGGTTAAAGTGTACTGCCAAATGTATGTCAGTAAACCAAAATATACTTTTCCATTGAAACTTTAAAAGTAATATTGTATTAGTGTTATTTTAGTGTCATTGAGATACTATTATAGTTTTTATTAATATTTTAAATCAGTTCATAGTCAAGTTTTAGTTATATAGTTTTTATTGATTATACATTTTATTTAATTTGATTAACTTTAGTACATCAAGTTAAACTAAATTAAAAGGGAAAATGATGCCTTGCAACTAGCTTAAATACAAAGTTTTTATATATACACTATATTGCCAAAAGTATTGGGTCACCCCCTTCTAATGAAAGGTTTGATTACTTTAGTAATTTCCATGAGTGCAAATCTTAATGTTTAAGCATATAATGACATTCTAGGGAATCTAATGTTATAGCAACAGTTTGGACAGAACTCTTTTCTATTATAACATGACAGTGTCTCTGTGTATAAGACAAGAATCAAAGAGAAATGATGATTCAGTCCGTGTGGAAGAACTTGACTGGTCTGCAGAAAGCAGCTGAACACCTCTGGTGTGACTTTAAATGAGACACAAACTCATCACCAAACACCAATACTAGCAAGGTTTACCTAATAATGTGGCCAGTGAGTGTATATATATAATTTCAGTTAACTTTTATAAGTATTTTGAGCTTAATTTTTAATTAACCCTTTATAGAATAACACACTGCAGTTCATATTATAGTCAAGTATGTGCTTTAGTATATTAGTCGACACATTAAAATAATAATTAAATGAACAATAAAACATGACTAAAACATAATGATTTGAAATGTGCTTCCAATTAAAACTTTATAACAAAGTGCACTTCTTAAAAGTGTACTTATGTGTGTTAAGAAACAGTCATGAAGGTATGCTCTCTTTAAGTACACTTAAGTTTCATTAATATATTATCAGCAAGTACAGTTTTTTTAAATAATAAACTTTTAAGTTTTGAGGGCGCTTAAAGAAGAGCGCTTCATTCTCACAAGGGTAAAGACATCATTTGTGATCTTGTCGATCAGATAAAGCGGTTGTTTTGTGTTTCTCACTTGTCTCTTGTGGTGGGGGGAAGGTCTGAAACTGTTGACTTGCGCTGCCGTGAGTGTTTGTGCTGAAACACTGGAGGACGTCCGTGTCTGTGAGGGACTGACGGGGGGTCAGGATGCTCTTCACTCCTGTGCTTCCTAACTTCTCCTCACTGATGGAGGTTTCTGTAGAGTTAGTGAGCACATGTCCAGACAGACGCCACTCTAGTGTAGGGTAGGGGTTCCCATGAGCCTCACAGACACACGCGATTACACGGTTTCGGCTACAAGAGCTGGAGATTTTGGGTGCAACTGAAAGAGAGAATATGATTATGACTCCTACAGGAAATAAAAGCATAGCTCAACTCTAACTTTCTGAAACTTAATATGGATAAAACTGAGCTCATCATTATTGGAACACCTTCACTCACAACCAAAGTTCCCGCTGACTTTACCTGCGATATCACTGGCTCTCTCATCACAACATCTAGTATCGTCCAAAATGTTGGGGTTTTGTTTGACTCCTCTTTCTTTTCAGTCCCATATTAACTCTCACTAAGTCAGCATTCTTTAACGTACGAAGAATTGTCCAGCTCCATCCTTTCATTAGTGTCAAAGATGCAAAAACTCTCATCCATGCTTTTGTTTCATCACATCTCGGTTATTGTAATTCCCTTTTCACTGGTTTACCTGTTACCTCCATTGCTATATTGCAGTACATTCAAAACTCAGCCGCTCGTATTCTCACCCGGACCAAGTGTTCGGCCCATATCACCCCTATTCTAGCAGATTTGCATTGGTTAACTGTGGCCTATCGTATTAAGTTTAAAATTCTCCTTCTTAATTTTAAAGCTTTCTTTGTTATCTTTGTGATTTGCTCCTTCCTAATGCTACACCTCATTCACTATGGTCTTCTGAGTCTGGCCTTCTCACTGTCCCTCAGTATCGCCTCTCTTTCATGGGGGGCAGATCATTCAGCGGTGTTTCTCTGAAATTATGGAATTTTCTCCCCATATCACTCGGTCTAGTCAATAACCCGTCTGAATTTAAATCGCAGCTAAAAACTTCTCAGAATGTTACCTTTCTTAAGTTGACCTCTGTTTCATCTGTCCTATATACATATTATTTCTCTGGTGTTCGCTTCATTTCCAGTATTTTGTCTGATGTTATCCTCTGTATTAATGTTTGATGTTATCTTTACCTATTGGATGTTTATTGTAAAGTGTCCTTGAGCTCTGGAAAGGCGCTATATAAATAAAACGTATTATTATTATTATTATTATAATTTAGTACATTTAAAATATTTTAATTAAAAAAATGTAATACTGAATAGAGATAATGTCATAGTTTTTATTAATATTTTGAATCAGTTTTATATTTTTATTTTGTTAATTTTGTAATGGTTGTGTTCTTGTAATTTTAGTTGTAAAATGTTTTATCACAATGTCAAATGGTCTCTACAGCGTAAAAACATGCTTGTATTTCTAATGATAAAACACTAAAAATGTCACAGTAAAACCATGTCAATTGGTTAAAAGCATGTTTCCTTACTAAATACTGTGAAAAACAAATAAATCTAAAATGACAATTAATGCAATTTTACACTAAAATACTGTTAAATTTACAGTTTTAGCAGTGAAAAGAACAAGTCATCTTATTTAAATTTATTTTCAATAATTCAATTTAGAATTCAGTGTTTTATAGTGGTTGTCATTGTATTATAAAGGTGCAAAATGTATGTTAGTATAGTACTTCAGTAAATTGGTATAGTAATATTGTATCAGTTAATTAATTTAAATTAAAATATATATATATTTCTACTGTATTTTTTATGCTGAAGTTTTGGCAACAGCAACCTTTTTTATAGATAGAACTGTGTAGGCTTTCTCAAGAATAAAACTGTTTAAGGACTTGTAGGTATTTTCTAGCAGACACTGAAACTGCGGAACATCTCACTGTGGACAAAAGTGAATACATAAAAAAAAACATCTGAGAGCTAATAGAGCGCTTAAGTAGAAAAGAGGAACTTTTTCTTCGTGTTAAGCCAAACAGTGTTTAATAATTAAGATCTAATCTTTGGTTGCCACAGAAAATAATTTTGACTCGTACCCCAGTGCTGACTGAATTCTTGTAATTTCACTGGTTTAAGTGCAGTTTCACAAAATTTTTATATTGAAACCTTGCATTTGAAAATGCTGTAGTGTGACTTCAACATGTTGCTCGGTAACAAAATAATTTACAAAAGGGGAACCAAATCTCCCTCTGTCTTTCCATATGCAGTTTTTGTAAATGTCACCGTTCTGCACTCATTTCACAGCTTTTCCAGCATGCAGTCTTTGTGCAACTGACTGTATACCGTCAACCTATTTACGATCGTCAGAATACCCTGTGATGCACACACCATATAAGATATTACACCATATGCATATTTATATGACAAAATTGCCTTGGAATTAAGCTACATGTCAAGTTGAAGTAATTTAAACATGCTTTTGCTGTTTTTTGCAACTCCTTATTAGTGTTTTCAGTGATGAAAGTCATATTTTGACTGTGTGGAAGAATATACTTTTGTTTCAGGCTTTTATTTAAAATGTGCTAATTTTTCATGTCTATTTGCATTTATTTTCACCGTAAACAGTGCACTTTACATTCAGTTCAAATGCAATGCGGTCTAGTATATTTTTACTGTATGTGTTTGCTTCAGTCATTGTATTATGTTCACGGTATTTATGTTATCAGGGATCAGATTAAGGTTATTAGATTAAATTAATTTGAGGTTTGTCTTTGTACTCACACTGAACATCAAGTTGAATCGTAGCGTTGCATTGGCCATTCTGGTTTTGTGCCCAGATGATTAACAAGTACTCACACTGGATGCCCAGATGATTAACAAGTACTCACACTGGAGGCCCAGATGATAAACAAGTACTCACACTGGAGGCCCAGATGATTAACAAGTACTCACACTGGAGGCCCAGATGATTTACAAGTACTCACACTGGAGGCCCAGATGATTAACAAGTACTCACACTGGAGGCCCAGATGATTAACAAGTACTCACACTGGATGCCCAGGTGATTAACAAGTACTCACACTGGAGGCCCAGATGATTAACAAGTACTCACACTGGAGGCCCAGATGATTTACAAGTACTCACACTGGAGGCCCAGATGATTTACAAGTACTCACACAGGATGTCCAGATGATTAACAAGTACTCACACAGGATGTCCAGATGATTAACAAGTACTCACACTGGATGCCCAGGTGATTAACAAGTACTCACACTGGAGGCCCAGATGATTTACAAGTACTCACACTGGAGGCCCAGATGATTAACAAGTACTCACACTGGATGATTTACAAGTACTCACACAGGATGTCCAGATGATTAACAAGTACTCACACTGGATGTCCAGATGATTAACAAGTACTCACACTGGATGCCCAGATGATTAACAAGTACTCACACTGGAGGCCCAGATGATTAACAAGTACTCACACTGGAGGCCCAGATGATTTACAAGTACTCACACTGGAGGCCCAGATGATTAACAAGTACTCACACTGGATGCCCAGATGATTAACAAGTACTCACACTGGATGCCCAGATGATTAACAAGTACTCACACTGGATGCCCAGATGATTTACAAGTACTCACACTGGATGCCCAGATGATTAACAAGTACTCACACTGGATGCCCAGATGATTAACAAGTACTCACACTGGATGCCCAGATGATTAACAAGTACTCACACTGGATGCCCAGATGATTTACAAGTACTCACACTGGAGGCCCAGATGATTAACAAGTACTCACACTGGATGCCCAGATGATTAACAAGTACTCACACTGGATGCCCAGATGATTAACAAGTACTCACACTGGATGCCAGATGATTTACAAGTACTCACACTGGAGGCCCAGATGATTAACAAGTACTCACACTGGATGCCCAGATGATTTACAAGTACTCACACTGGATGCCCAGATGATTAACAAGTACTCACACTGGATGCCCAGATGATTAACAAGTACTCACACTGGATGCCCAGATGATTAACAAGTACTCACACTGGAGGCCCAGATGATTAACAAGTACTCACACTGGATGCCCAGATGATTTACAAGTACTCACACTGGAGGCCCAGATGATTAACAAGTACTCACACTGGAGGCCCAGATGATTAACAAGTACTCACACTGGATGCAAGATAATTAACAAGTACTCACACTGGAGGCCCAGATGATTAACAAGTACTCACACTGGATGCAAGATAATTACCAAGTACTCACACTGGATGCCCAGGTGATTAACAAGTACTCACACTGGATGCCCAGATGATTAACAAGTACTCACACTGGATGCCCAGATGATTAACAAGTACTCACACTGGATGCCCAGATGATTAACAAGTACTCACACTGGATGCCCAGATGATTAACAAGTACTCACACAGGATGTCCAGATGATTAACAAGTACTCACACTGGAGGCCCAGATGATTAACAAGTACTCACACTGGAGGCCCAGATGATTAACAAGTACTCACACAGGATGCCCAGATGATTAACAAGTACTCACACTGGAGGCCCAGATGATTAACAAGTACTCACACTGGATGCCCAGATGATTTACAAGTACTCACACTGGAGGCCCAGATGATTAACAAGTACTCACACTGGATGCCCAGATGATTAACAAGTACTCACACTGGAGGTCCAGATTATTAATAAGTACTCACACTGGAGGCCCAGATGATTTACAAGTACTCACACTGGATGCCCAGAATAAAAACAAGTACTTGCACTGGACATTCAACAGATTTGCAAGTACTCACAATGGATATGACAGTATTTAGTATAATGACAATTTTTCATATTTCTTAAGTAGTAGCAAAGACATCAACTAAAAAATAACACTAATAGAAGTATGGGAAATATGTGTTAGCAATTAGTTAAGACTCTTAATACTCACACTGGACGTCCAGCAGCTCTGATGTGTTCTGAGAGCCATGTTTGTTCTCAGCTCTACAGTAGTATCGTCCGCTGTGTGTCAGGTTGGTGTTGTTGATGGTCAGGTTTGGTCCGGTCTGAACTGGATTCAGGAGTTCTTCAGTGTCTCTGTACCAGGTGTAGTTCACTGCTGGGTTTGCATCACTGCTGCATCTCAGTGTCACTGAATGACCCTCCAGAACTAAACCAGCTGAGTTTATATGTGCAGATGTGCTTTTAGGAGCATCTAATGGAAACCAAAATGATTTAGTTATTTTATAATTTTTCACAATATGCAGTATTATTTTGCATATTTTTTTCTATATTCATAAAGTTGTTAACACTATGAAATAATCAAGAGGAAGTACGGGAAGCATTTAGTGAAAAAAAAACATGCTTTTCAAATAATACTGAAAGAGTTAACATGTACGCTGTGTAATTATTGCTGTTTAAATATATTGACTATTATATATAATTATTATATTTCATGTTTCTCTCCAGCTCATCACTGAAGAAAAAAGATGTGAAATGAAGAATTTGTGCTTTTACAGTTCAAGATTTGAAAGGCTGCAGGTGTAAACCTCTCTATTTTACAAGTTTCAAATGCAGGCAATGTGTTAAAGGGATAGTTCACCCAAAAATAAAAATTATGTCATTATTTACTCACCCTCAAGTAGTTCCAAACCTGTATGAATGTCTTTGTTCTTCTGAACACAAATGAAGATATTCTGAACAATGTGGGAAACAGAGAAGTTCTGGGGCACCATTGACTTTTTTTCCAACTATGGAAATAAATGGTGCCCTAAAACAGCCTGGTTACAAACTTTCTTCAAAATATCTTCCTTTGTGTTCAGCAGAACAAATAAATTCATACAGGGTTGGAACTACTTGAGGGTGAGTAAATAATAACAGAGTTTTAATTTTTGGGTGAAATATCCCTTTAATGCATGTGTGCAACAACACTAACATAACACCACATTTCTGTATTTTACCCATTTCCTGTTCACTTCACACTAGCTGTGTGTAGTTTAGTTTAAGTCTACTGTGTTAAAACAACACAAACACATATTTATGATATATGATGTCAATTTGTAGTATGTGTTATTGTCTGGGTTTTTCAGTTGGACAAAGTTCTTTAGCCTAGACAAACATTTGGAATTGAGACATTCTGGACCATCTGAACTGAATGTCCAGCAGATTACCAAGTACTCGGTACACCCATCAATTGACCAAGTATTCGCACTAGAAATCCAGAAGATTACCAAATACTTGCACTTGCATGCCCAGAAGGTTACTAAGTACTCACACTGGAGGTCCAGAATAAAAACAAAGTACTTGCACTGGACATTCAATAGATTTACAAGTGCAATGGATACGACAGTATTTAGTATTAGGACCATTGTTCAGATTTTATAAAGCCGTAGCAAAGACATCAACTATAAAATAACACTAATGAAAGTATGGGAAATATATAGTAACGATTTTTATACTCACACTGGACGTCCAGCAGCACCGATGTGTTCCGAGAGCCGTGTTTGTTCTCAGCTCTACAGTAGTATCGTCCGCTGTGTGTCAGGTTGATGTTGTTGATGGTCAGGTTTGGTCCGGTCTGAACTGGATTCAGGAGTTCTTCAGTGTCTCTGTACCAGGTGTAGTTCACTGCTGGGTTTGCATCACTGCTGCATCTCAGAGTCACTGAATGACCCTCCAGAACTAAACCAGCTGGGTTTACATGAGCAGATGTGCTTTTAGGAGCATCTAGTGGAGGAGAAAATCATTCAGGTTGTTCTGTTATGATTTACAACACTATATTATAGTTGATCATTCAGTACAGATTGATTGTTGTCTTACACTGAACTCGTAGCACACGGTAGCGCTGTGTTGTCTTCTTCTGCTTCTGTAGCTGGTGTGTTGCAGAGCAGGTGAAAGTAACTTCATGATGAAGGTGAGAAACAGTGAAGTTCAGATCAGAGATGAGCTCAGTTTGGTTCTGATACTGCTGTTCTGTGATGTTATCATTGAGAGACGAGCTCCATGTGAGAGATGATGGACGAGACGGACAGAAGATCTTAGTAGAGCAGCGCAGACTCACTGAACTTCCCTCCATCACCGTCTTCATCACCTCCTGCTGATCATTAAAGACTATCAGTGTGGGTTTGGGTGAAGATCCTGAAACACACATAGAGATGCAGTCAATAATTACTACATAATGTAGATTATCATATCAAGTAATAAAGGTGTATTTAAAAAAGTACAGTAGTAGTAGTACATTTGTGTCACACTAAGAAATATCAACAATATAACACTCACCTAAGACGACAATTTGAACTCGGGAGTGTTTAGGTTCTTTGTAGTTATATTTCAAATTACTATTAACTTCAAGTCTGAAGTAATATGACCCATTATGATTCTGATTGACATTATCGAAGCGTGTGCTGCAGTTTTTCTGTGTAGCATTGCCAAATATTTCTCCTTTAAACAGTCCGGTGTCGGGTTTGCTGGAGTCAAACACTAGTTTTTCGTCTTTAAACCAAATTCTCTTTGCTGTATCAGTGAGTGAATCTTTATATTTGTGATCGATGTCAAATGTGCAGGGTATGAAAACACAGGATCCTTTTACAGCTTCTACTGTCTGTGGCAGATTGATACTGAAGCCACAAGAAACACCTAAAACAGATGCAGGCAAACAGTAATTATACTGTAATTTACAAGCTATATAAACTTCTGCAGCACGTATTGTTCTTTTATCTTTCAAATTTAAAATAAATGTGCTTTCATAATAATAATTAATCTTGTTAAAAAGAGGAATAATATATAAATCTGTCGACCTTGTATCAGAGATCCAGTGAGGAGGAACGTCACCAATATCTCCATAATGTACATTCACTCCACCTAACAGCAGTATAAACACACATACACACACACACACACACACACACACACACATATATATTATATATATGATTTCCTTCTTGTGACTACTGAATATATAGCTTTTATGTTGGTATTAACTCATTATTTCTAGATTAATTCTTTAGATTATTTTTCTATTTATTTATTATTATTTTTTACATAGGAATACAGAAAATACTAAATATTTAAAAACTGGACCTGCTTATCTTGAACGTTTCAAAATTCTGCATTTCCAAATCTCAAAACTACAGGAATAAGTGAGTTTTACTGTTGTGTGTAAATGACTTACCAGAGAAGAGAGTTAAAGACGACAGAGATCCTCTCAGAGTTCAAGCTGATGCTTCTACACTGAATGGAGGAAGAACTGTGTGAAAACCACAGTTTAGCTCATATTAGAGACTCACACTTCTCCTTTAGTCAGACCTCAGTGACAGAAGCCTGACTGAGAAATCCACGCAAATTTTATATCCAGTGTTTATGCTGATTTAGAAATTGCTCTCAATAGTCAGTGTTTAATCATATTTAAGACACTAAGATGTACAGGTGATAAGGAAACACTTGCATTTTATTTCTTCTCAACTTTTTTGAGATATTATATACAGTATATCAAGATACTTGTAATACTTTGCATGCTCTGTATGTATGGTTTTACAGTTTACTTCAAATACAGAACATGGGAAACTGAAGATTAAATAGTTAACTGGCAGTTGCTTTATTACCCATAATACTAACCGAAGCAGAAGGCAGAAGAGAATTGTTCAAAATACTGTAGAGTCAGCAAAACAAGCTGCTCACGTGATGAACATACTTGGATATGTACTCACAGTGTAACTGTATTACTGTAGAATATACAGAAATATATGTAGAATGTATAGAAATATAGCCATCTAAGACCTTTTCAACCCTGTGGCTCAGAGGATGTCAGCTTGCTTTTTTATTTGTTTATGGGATGGTGCTGTTATAAATGTCTCATTCATATTCATTAAATTCAGTTTTGTAACTGACTTGTCGTCTGCAACATCTATACTGAAAGTGTCTGCATGTGTTGTCATGTGGTCAATTATTCTGAAGTGAAGCCTTCTGCTGCTTAGTGGAGCGACGAGAAAACTGCACTTCCGTGACTCGCAGGTATTGCCTGTTGAATGTTTCCTTTAATGTAATATTAAATTGTATATGATTTTCCCAGTTTATTCTGAAGAGTTACCAACATACAAATCTATGCCAAAACATCAAGCTGTGCCGAAAGTGGAACGAGTTTGTTTCTTTTCAATCCAAAAAAAAGACAAGCTCAACATTACTGCATTAAGTTAATTACAAATCTCAATGTTAATAAGTGGAACAATTATCTGAATTAATTAAGTTGCTCACAGCTATGTATTAATTAACTGTTATGACATTTTGCGTCACTTAATCGATATGGAGATGATTTTGAGCTTTCTGTAACATCTGTTTTCTGTTCACTGGCTGAATTCAATGGTAAACCTGATTCTCTATTTTTCAACTGTTACGACTCCCTATTTTGGCTGTTTGATATTAATATAAATGTCTAGGGAAATAAGGAAGTCAACACAAAAAAGATAAATTAATATAAAATAATTAAAGATGTTTTTTAGAAACGGGGAAGCTGCCTGTTAGTCAAAGAATAAGATGTGTGAAGTAATGAATCAAACAGAAACCACAAGTGCTTTGTCAGAAAACTTTAGTGAGGAATTATATTAATCACAAAGTTTCATTCAGTTACTTTTTATATTTACAATAATGACGAAAACGTCAAAGAGGAAAATAAATGATAATTACATTTTATATACATTGAAAAACTCAGCAGTTTGAGACGTGAGTGGAGCTGAAAGCAAAGAAATTAATAAAACAAAACCACCTACTATCTTCAACCAATTCAACGCTAATCTAAGTAAAGAAAAAGAAAGCAAATCTTCGGCGTGAACGCCAACTAACTACACTCACTAACAAAACATAAATACACACCACAGCTCTCACTCCTATCCTAGTGTTTCTATACAAGCGATACACTACGTGTTGCATTGTGTAGGTCACGTGACATACTAACCTTGTCTCAGCACTATGAGTCAAGAAATAAATCCAGTCATCAACACTTGATGAGAAAGTGAGAATCGAGTTGAGTCAAAATTGAGCACATACAACAAGTGGTGCATAGAGCAATCAGAAATAACTCGAAGTAAACAACAAATCACAATTACAACAAAACACGAATATGATGGACAGCGTTACAGACCAGCGAGAGCAATCTAAGAAAACACGCTCTCCCGTCTTGCGTCACTTCCGAGTCCTTATAGGAGATGAGGATGCCTGATTGGTTCAGAGATCGTTGTCGTCATCACGTTGACTGGGAGGATTGATTGGGCTGACATCCAATCACCGGATCTGAAAGTACTAAACAGTCAGAACAAGGCAGACATAAAAAGAAACACCTCCCACAGCATTACGGGACGTAACACCCTCACCCTTTAAAAGGAAAACATACATGTTTGACAAAGACAAAATGAACATACCAATCTTTAAACTCGAGACAGAGCATCTGCCACAACATTCTCTGTACCTTTTTTATACTTAATCTCAAGGTTATAATTCTGAATGATGAGGGACCATCTCATCAGCCTCTGATTCTGGTTACGCATACGTGAAATAAAAGTTAGTGGATTATGATCGGTGTAAACGACTACTGGAAGAATAGAGGAACCAACATACACCTCGAAATGTTTAAGTGCTAACAACAAGGCCAAAGCCTCCTTTTCTATTGTTGAATAGTTACGTTGGCTTCTATTAAACTTTTTAGAGTAATAGCAAATAGGATGATTGATTTCGCCCTTATCCTCCTGTAAAAGAACAGCACCAGCTCCTACTTCACTTGCATCAACCTCCAGCTTGAACGCTACCTCAAAATTTGGGGCAGACAACACAGGCTCACTACACAACAGCGCTTTGATGTTGTCAAAAGATGTCTGACATTCAGGTGACCATACAAAAGTTTCTGAAGGACTAAGTAGAGCAGTTAACGGAACCGCCACAGAAGAAAAGTTCCGGCAAAAGCACCGATAGTATCCGGCCATGCCCAGAAATCTACGCAACTCACGTCTGGTCCTTGGTGCTGGAAATTCACTAATAGCTGTAATTTTTGCTGTTAACGGTCGCACTTGTCCTTCTCCCACTTGCTTACCTAAATAGGTCACAGTTGCTTTGCCGATCTCACATTTGGATAGGTTTAACGTCAAAAATGCTCTCTCTAGACGTTCAAATACTGTCTGCAACAACGATACGTGTTCAGGCCAACTCTGTGAATAAACAATCAAATCATCAAGATAAGCGTTAACGTTGGGAACATCAGCAAGCACTAAATTTACCAGTCTTTGAAATGTAGCCGCGGCATTTCGCAACCCGAACGCCATAACGTTGTACTGCAGAAAGCAGTCTGGGGTCACGAAAGCTGAAATCTCAGATGCTCTGGCAGTCAACGGAACCTGCCAGTATCCTTTAAGTAGATCGAGTTTACTTACAAAAAAGAATCCTTTTCTCATAAAAAGAATCCCCGCTGATCCTACACTATCGACACAATCTTCCATTCTCGGCATTGGAAAACAATCGGGTATCGTCACGGCATTTACACGTCGGTAATCTGTACAAAAGCGTTTAGTGCCATCTGATTTCTGCACTAATAAACATGGTGAACTCCAAGGGCTAATACTAGGCTTAGCCAGCCCTTTCTCCAACAAATACTGAGTTTCCTGTTTCATTATACTTCTCTTAACAGTGTTCACCCTATAAGGGTGTTGTTTAATGGGCTGTGCATTACTAACTACAATATCGTGTTGCAGCACGTTCGTTAGTGTAGGAGCATCACCTAAAATGGAAGGAAATTTGTCAAGAAGCTCAACGACATCCTGCCGTTGATCATCATCCAGATGACCTAGAACATTTGACAAATTCCCAAGAGTTTCAGAATTTGATAACCTGGCAGACAAAAGTGGTGCATCAGACTCCAAAAATCCATCCAGGTCAGCATTCTCCTGTTCCACAGATGGACTCGTCTCACAGACAACACCTACTGGAAAGACAGCTTCGCTTTTTCCCTCTGTGGTAAGAGATTCTGCAGCCTCTCTAGAATTATAAGCTTTTAACATATTAATATGACACACCCGCTTTTGACGCTTTCTATCAGGAGTTCTCACTACATAATCGGTGTCACTTTTTTTTTCCAGGATCTCGTACGGCCCAGAAAATCGTACGGATAAGGCAGATCCAGGAACCGGAAGCAAAACCAATACTTGATTACCTACTGCAAAAGATCTATTCACAGCACCTTTATCATAATGCGCTTTCATTTTCCCCTGAGCTTTAGACAAAGCCTCTCGAGCCAAAGTACAAGATTCCTGTAATCTTTCACGAAACCTACTTACATACTCTAGCACATTTGTTTTCTCATCATTCTCAATGCCTAACATTCTCTCCTTCAATACTTTCAAAGGTCCCCTCACCGTGTGTCCGAAGACCAATTCAGAAGGACTAAACATAAGAGATTCCTGAATAGTTTCTCGAATTGCAAATAAAAGCAATGGAACACCTTCATCCCATTCGTTTCCTGTCTCACTGCAATATTTCCTCAACATTGCTTTTAATGTCTGGTGAAATCTTTCCAACATCCCCTGACTTTCAGGGTGATAAGCGCTAGATATGCGGTGTGTAATATTCAGTGTCTTAAAAACTTGTGAGCAC
The DNA here is from genome assembly GCA_027422405.1 of Ptychobarbus kaznakovi. Taxonomy (NCBI): domain Eukaryota; kingdom Metazoa; phylum Chordata; class Actinopteri; order Cypriniformes; family Cyprinidae; genus Ptychobarbus; species Ptychobarbus kaznakovi. Next base: position 44,794,918 of record CM049795.1, read on the forward strand.
AACTTAGACAGAAAGTTGGTTCCCTGATCTGTCTGTATGACCTTTGGTAAACCAAATGTGGTGAAAAACTTGATTAAAACTTTAACAACTGCTTTAGCTGTAATTCTACGCAGTGGAATAGCCTCTGGATATCTGGTAGCAGCACACATAATTGTGAGCAAAAACTGGTTACCAGACTTAGACTTTGGTAAAGGCCCCACACAGTCTACTATGACGTGCTCAAAAGGTTCACCCAACACCGGAATTGGAATCAAAGGAGCCGGTGGAATCACCTGGTTAGGTTTACCTACAAACTGACAGACATGACAAGTTTTACAGTACCGTATTACATCACGCTTAAGACCATGCCAAAAAAAATGTTTAAGGATGCGGTTGTAGGTCTTGGTTATTCCTAAGTGCCCTGCTAATATATGATCATGCGCTAGTGACAAAACCTGCTGTCGAAAGGCGGTAGGAACTACCACCTGATAAACTATGTTCCACTCATTCTCCACAGAATTACTTTTATTCCATCTTCGCATAAGTAAGCCATCTTTAACAAAAAATGAAACATTACCAGATTCCCCATCCTCAACTAATTTGAAACACTTTGCTAACGAAGGATCATTGTTTTGAGCATCTATGAGTTTTTCACGGGTTACTGTTAATGGCAAAGGGTCGCTCATTACAAGTTCCCTCTCCTCCTCAATGTCATCAGACTTGGTTTCTGCAATTTCTTCGGGCTCACCATCTGTACATAAGAAAGAGTCAACTAACGATAAGTCATTATCTTTCTTAGCTTGGGCACGTGTAACAGCACATGCAGGAAACGCACTGGGATATTTCTGAAACAGCTCATCTGTCTTAGGCTGGGTTAGTGGAGAATCCATTACTTCTAGTGAAGGTATCACTTTCCCACCAGCTAAATCATTACCTAAAATGAAAGACACGCTTTTCACTGGTAAAGCGGGGCGTACTCCTACCTCCACAAAATCTGTGATCAATTCAGACTGAAGATGGATACGATGTATGGGCACCTTCATAACCTCCATACTGAAACTTTGTACTAACCTACTGGAACCAACTGAAGATTGATCTGAAAACGGCAAGACATCAGCACATACGAAAGACTGTGCAGCTCCTGTATCACGTAACACCTGAACTTCAACCTGGTCCTCCTTCCTGCCTGTAAATGAGACAAAACCTTTAAACAGAAAAGGCAAATAAGTAGGATCTGGCAACTCATCTCTTTGTTCAGACGACAAACACGAATTAACAGAGTTAACAAATGCCACTTCTTTTTTCGGAAAGTACTGCTTACGTTTCAAAGATAGACAGTCAGCTATCACATGCCCTTTCCTATGGCAATAAAAACATTCTCGAGTCTCTTTAGACTTCTCACCATTTTGTTTAGTCGGTTGAACATTCACTGAAGACCTCGGTACAAAACTCTTTTCAGCGCCTATTGACTGAAAAACATTCTTATGGGTAAGCATGAACTCGTCCGCTAACACAGCAGCTTGTGATAGCGTTGTTACTTTCTGTTCATTTAAATACAATACCATCCTCTCCGGAAGACACTGCTTAAACTCCTCAAGCAACATAAGTTCTCTAAGTAAGACGAAGTCATCAGCCTTACTAGAGGTGCACCATTTATCAAAAAGAATTGACTTATCTCGTGCAAATTCCACAAAAGTTTGAGTAGCGTGTTTCTTACGATTACGAAAGTGTTGTCTATAGGCCTCTGGAACTAACTCATACGCTCTCAATATGGCCAGTTTTACTACGTCATATTTCAGACCATCTTCCAAAGATAAGGTAGAGTATACTTCTAAAGCCTTGCCTACTAATTTGCATTGAAGTAGTAATGACCACACATTTTTAGGCCAACACAAAGAAGTTGCAATTTTCTCGAAAGCGTTAAAATAACTATCCACTTCAGATTCCCTAAAATTCGGTACCAAAGCAATATGTTTGCCCACCTCAAATGTAGTGGGACCAGAGTTAGCTGAATTATTACTCACCGACAAGGAGCTCTGCTGAACAGCGGGGACCGAAGTAGCCTTAGCTGCATCAATCTCCAACTTACGTAGCCTAACCTCCTTGTCCGCTTGAATTTCGAGCCTGCGGACTTCTAGACGGAGATCCAGCTCTGCTTGGCGGGCCTGCGCTCGGTCCTGCGCCTCCATATGGAGCCGTGCGATGCGCACTTTCGTCTGTGTCTCCCCTTTCGAACTGGGAGTACTTGGTGAAAAAGGTTCAAAAGGTGGCAAAACAACCCCGACATCAACCTCGGTCTCCGTCGCGGCCCTCTCTACCTCCTCTTTACCTACTTCAAATTCATCCTGCCCCTTGCCAACAGGATCTGTCTCTTTGTCAACGTCAGGCTGTTTTATAATCCCCAAATCACAAAGCCAATCTATCACCTCAGTTTTAATCTGTTTCTTTAACGATTGCTTTGCAATTGGAATTTTGAAGTGGGTAGCTATTAAACACAAGTCATCTTTCCTACATTTTTCAATCACCTCCAACGAGGGACTCTCAAGAAAACCTTGCAAATTAAAGGCCATGAGTAAACTTAATATTATCACAATTTGCAATAACATACCTCATAATAAAGAACAAGTACTCTACCCATCAACTAAGTCACGCTGTCCACCACGAACTGCGTTAACATCAGAACAACACAACTCCTTATTCAATAACAATACTGTTAACAAAACAACTCCCCCAATTACAGCAGTAAATAAACTTTTGGGACGAGCCCCCAATTAAAAATAATTAAAGATGTTTTTTAGAAACGGGGAAGCTGCCTGTTAGTCAAAGAATAAGATGTGTGAAGTAATGAATCAAACAGAAACCACAAGTGCTTTGTCAGAAAACTTTAGTGAGGAATTATATTAATCACAAAGTTTCATTCAGTTACTTTTTATATTTACAATAATGACGAAAACGTCAAAGAGGAAAATTTTTTTTGATTTTGATTACATTTTATATACATTGGAAAAACTCAGCAGTTTGAGACGTGAGTGGAGCTGAAAGCAAAGAAATTAATAAAACAAAACCACCTACTATCTTCAACCAATTCAACGCTAATCTAAGTAAAGAAAAAGAAAGCAAATCTTCGGCGTGAACGCCAACTAACTACACTCACTAACAAAACATAAATACACACCACAGCTCTCACTCCTATCCTAGTGTTTCTATACAAGCGATACACTACGTGTTGCATTGTGTAGGTCACGTGACATACTAACCTTGTCTCAGCACTATGAGTCAAGAAATAAATCCAGTCATCAACACTTGATGAGAAAGTGAGAATCGAGTTGAGTCAAAATTGAGCACATACAACAAGTGGTGCATAGAGCAATCAGAAATAACTCGAAGTAAACAACAAATCACAATTACAACAAAACACGAATATGATGGACAGCGTTACAGACCAGCGAGAGCAATCTAAGAAAACACGCTCTCCCGTCTTGCGTCACTTCCGAGTCCTTATAGGAGATGAGGATGCCTGATTGGTTCAGAGATCGTTGTCGTCATCACGTTGACTGGGAGGATTGATTGGGCTGACATCCAATCACCGGATCTGAAAGTACTAAACAGTCAGAACAAGGCAGACATAAAAAGAAACACCTCCCACAGCATTACGGGACGTAACATCAACGATGGAAAGAGAAGGATTGACTTTGTTCTCTATCATAGGTAACTCAACGCTGCGTTGACGCTTTGGGAACGCCCTCTGCGTGACCAATGTCTGAAGCCTCTATAGAATCACGCCAATTCATTGGCTGGTGGCGCGACGCCGCCTCTGACGCAATGACGTCGTCAGCTCATACTGGCGAACGCGCCATCCACTCCTCAGATTTCTCTGCCTTCACGAAGCGGTCACACTGCCCTTCGTTGTTGCAATTTTCTGGCCCAAAAACTATTATCCGATCGGATATTGAGCTCGAGGAGATGGAGAGTGAGCAGACAGGCCTCGCCTTTTCTCTCCCTCTTTCTCCCGAGCGCGTGCGCGCGAATTCACCGGTTGAATTCGTGCATGATTATCTGTTTCCTAGCCCGAGAGCACATGATACCGTTTCTTTCGGATTAGATGATATTCTGCAAACAGCGGCCTCCGACTCCGAGGATTTCGGGCCCGTTTTAGCAGATGCGCTCCCGCCTAGCGGCCAGGAGGCGCGGCCTTCAGAGGCCTATTCAGAGCTCGTGGACGTGCTTTCGCGCGCCACTGAGAAGCTCGCGCTGGATTGGCCAGATGAGCCCCGCGAATCTCGAGCTTCGAAGCTCGACGAGCGGTTTCTCTGCGGGGCGAATTCCAAGCATGAAAGGAGGAAGCTGACATTTTTCAGTGATCTGCATCAAGAGATCTCCAGATCCTGGAAGCAGCCTTTTTCCTCTCGCCTCACTAATGCGGCGGCAGCTGACTTCACCAACCTCGTGGGTTCTGTGGAGCAGGGTTACACCGCTATGCCGTTGATTGAGGACACTTTGGCCTCCCACCTTTCACCCTCTTTGGCGCCTTCATGGAAGTCCCGCCCCCTCCTTCCTTCCAAGCCGTGTAGGACCACTTCCGCCCTTATCGGAAAGTCCTACATCGCGGCCGGTCAGGCAGGTATGGCCCTCCACACGATGGCCATCCTTCAGGCCTACCAGGCGGATGTCCTCAAGGAGATGGATGAAGGGACTGGCTTGACTCCAGAAGCCGTGAAGGAGCTGCGCAGGGCCACTAACTTGGCCCTTAGAGCCACCAAGCACACCGCACGCGCTGTGGGGCGCTCCATGGCGGGCTCAGTGGCTGCAGAACGCCATTTGTGGCTCAATCTAACCGAGATCCGTGAGAGGGAGAAGGTGTTTTTGATGGACGCACCCATCTCACAATCTGGGTTGTTCGGGGAGGCGGTTAGCGCTGTAGTGGACAAATTCCGCTCAGCCAAGACGCAGTCGGCTGCTCTCAAGCAGTTCATGCCGAGGAGGTCAAGGGACTATTCCACTCCCTCCTCCTCCGTGTTTAGAGAGCAATTGCTCCCCAGAAAGGAGCCTTCTGGCGGCGGTGGAGCCCAGGCCACGCACCCTCCCCCAGCTACGGTTTGGGGAGCCCGTGGCCGGTCTTTTCCCCGCCAGCACCCACGTAAATGGGTTAACCTGAAGCGGCCCAACAGGCCTGCCGCTTCGGCTAATCCGGGTCGTTCCTGACCTTCGGGTCGGAATGAGGAGAGCCGCTTCACCGTTACGAGGCGAGGTCAGACCGCGGAAGCGTTTCTGCCTGCCCCGAATGCGCTCTCCTCACTCAAATCTGTCACAACCACCCATCGAGGCTTGGTGTGCAGAACGAGTTCACCCTCATTGTTTATCGGTCTGGCAGTTGGGGGACACATTCGTCTTTCCCCCTCTTCAGTCCGTCCTTTCGCCGCCAGCGGGCCGCGTGTTAGGGGACACAGCCGGTTCTCCCCTACAGTGTACGGACCCCGTGCCGGCCACCCGTCAGTCCAGCACTTCTCTCTCCATCATCCCGAACAAGGATGCCGGGGGCTCTCCTTCGTGGTGGAGGGTGCTGCTGCTTCCAGGCCTTCTCGACACCCCATCTCAGGTATGTCTTCCCTTGCACAACACTCTGCTCCCTCTATCGCATTTCTTTCACGAATGGGAGCGTCTACCGGGGGTATCGCTGTGGGTTCTCCGCACAATTCGGTCCGGCTACACACTTCAGTTTGGGAAGAATCCCCCCCGCTTCGACGGGGTTCATCTGACCGTAGTAAACAGCGCCTCCAAGGCCTCTGTTCTACGCCTGGAACTTTCCTCCCTCCTACAGAAAGGAGCGATAGAGGAAGTACCGCAGTCGGACATCGAACGAGGGTTCTTCAGCCGCTACTTGCTCGTCTCAAAGAGGGATGGCGGTCTGAGGCCCATTCTGGACCTACGGCGTTTGAATTTTTTCCTTTACAAAGGGAAGTTCAAGATGCTAACGATGAAGGGCATCATGTCTCAGGTCGAGGGAAGACCGGCGAGCGGGGAATGGATGGAAGAGTTCCTCTCTTGGCATATAAACTGCCTGGAACTCAGGGCTGTCTTCCTGGCTTTGATGTATTTTCTCCCCGTTCTCGGGGGGCATCATATCATAGTCAGAACGGACAATATGGTGGTTGTGTCCCACATAAACCGTCAGGGAGGTTCACGGTCACGCACCCTAGACAGGCTTGCACGCCGTCTTCTCCTTTGGTCCCAGGACAAGTTCCTTTCGTTGAGGGCGGTTCACGTTCCGGGAATACTGAACCTTGCGGCCGACTTTCTGTCCAGGCAGAAGCTCAGGCCGGGGGAATGGAGGTTGAACCATCAGACGGTATCCCAGATCTGGGATCTGTTTGGCAAAGCGGAGGTGGACCTCTTTGCTTCTCAGGAGTCATCCCAGTGCCCGCTCTGGTTCTCCCTGAGTTTCCCGACGTCTCTGGACATAGATGCGTTCGCCCACCTGTGGCCGAATGTCATGCTGTACGCGTTTCCGCCAATAAAGCTGATTCCAACAGTACTATGCAGAGTAAAGGTGAGCAGTGCCCGTCTCCTTCTCATAGCCCCATTCTGGCCCTCCCAGACGTGGTTCTCGGAGTTAACTCCCCTCTTGTATCGGTCTCCGTGGGAGATTCCAATCAGACGGGACTTGTTGTCCCAGCTTCAGGGCAAGATCTGGCATCCTCAACCAGAGCTCTGGAAGTTGTGGGTATGGCCCATACAGGGCCAAGGGCTGTGACGAATGATTTGCCTGTTGAAGTCCAGGAAACCATAGCCAGTGCCAGAGCCCCTGCTACTAGGAAGCTGTACTCTTCCAAGTGGGGCATCTTTGAATCCTGGTGTTTGGCTCGTGCGATTGACCCAGTTAACTGCCCTGTTGGTCCAGTGCTGGAATTTTTGCAAGAGAGGCTGACAGCGGGGGCAGCTGCTACCACCCTTAGGGTTTACGTAGCGGCTATTGCAGCTCGGAGAGAGCTCGATGAGATCCCCCTGGGGAGACATCGGATGGTCTCCGCCTTTATGCGCGGGGTCAGACGGCTTAGGCCGGTTCGCCCCACGGCAGTTCCTTCTTGGGACTTGTCAGTCGTCCTCGAAGGTTTAGTGATGGCCCCTTTTGAGCCCTTGGAGTCAGCTTCGGATCGGACTCTGACTCTTAAGGTGACTCTTTTGTTGGCGCTTACGTCACTAAAAAGAGTTGGAGATTTGCAGGCCTTCTCTGTTAGTGAGACGTGTATGGACTTTGCCCCGGGTCTAGTTAAAGTGACCCTGCGGCCGAGGCTGGGTTACATTCCCAAGGTCTTGTCCACATCGTTTCGATCTCAGGTGGTCACGCTTCACTCATTTCATCCTCCTCCCTTTGCCTCAAGTGAGGACGAGAGACTCCACATGCTCTGCCCTGTTAGGGCATTGAAGCTGTATGTGGATCGCTCCAAGGATTGGAGGAAATCCCCCCAGTTGTTGGTCTGTTTTGGTGCTGGCCGTCGTGGGCTTGCCACATCGAGACAGAGAATTTATCACTGGGTGAGGGACGCCATTTCGCTGGCTTATGAGGCGCGGAACCTCCCTTCACCTCTTAGTCTCTGGGCGCATTCTACTAGGGACGTAGCCTCCTCTCAAGCTCTTTTTAGAGGGGTATCCCTAGAGGATATTTGTGTTGCGGCAGGATGGTCCTCCCCGCACACCTTTGTCAGGTTCTACAACCTTGACGTTGATACGGCTCCAGATTCTCAGATCTTGTCTGTTTGAACCGACGGTAGGTTGTTGGTTCGTTATTGGACCAGATGGGCAGCATTTTCAGCTTGGCGTGTTTGGTATATCGTTCCCAAAGCGTCAACGCAGCGTTGAGTTACCTATGATAGAGAACGTCTCGGGTTACTCACGTAACCCTTGTTCTCTTAATAGGGAACGAGACGCTGTGTATGCTGCAAAGCTCCTCACGCTGCCAACAGGGTTCTTTTCGGCAGAGAAATCTGAGGAGTGGATGGCGCGTTCGCCAGTATGAGCTGACGACGTCATTGCGTCAGAGGCGGCGTCGCGCCACCAGCCAATGAATTGGCGTGATTCTATAGAGGCTTCAGACATTGGTCACGCAGAGGGCGTTCCCAAAGCGTCAACGCAGCGTCTCGTTCCCTATTAAGAGAACAAGGGTTACGCGAGTAACCCGAGATGTTTTGGTCTATGATGATGAGTCTAAAAATGTATCTGAGAAAAAAGGCTCAGTTATGAGGAGAAGAGTAAGTCAAGGTCACTTTCACACATTCATTTACTTCAGCTGTTGACTAACAGAAACTTCCAGCCTTTTGCTATTACCATTTACTATAAACCTGAACAGTAACCTTAAAGGGATCATTCAAAAGTCATAAAAATAAAATATTTACAAAAACAAAAAGATATTTTGAAGAATGTTGTTAACAAAACAGTTGATTATGAGAGGTCGTACAAGCCATAATTAATCCCGGTGCTCTCACACACTTACATTCTCCTTTTGCATAAATATATTTATATTATCACACTTGCATTCTCCTTTTGCATACATATATTTCTATTCTCACACACTTACATTCTCCTTTTGCATAAATATATTTCTATTATCACACTTGCATTCTCCTTTTGCATACATATATTTCTATTCTCACACACTTGCATTCTCCTTTTGCATACATATATTTATATTCTCACACACTTACATTCTCCTTTTGCATAAATATATTTATATTATCACACTTGCATTCTCCTTTTGCATAAATATATTTCTATTCTCACACACTTACATTCTCCTTTTGCATAAATATATTTCTATTCTCACACACTTACATTCTCCTTTTGCATAAATATATTTATATTCTCACACACTTACATTCTCCTGTTGCATAAATATATTTCTATTCTCACACACTTACATTCTCCTTTTGCATAAATATATTTTTACTCTCATACATTCTTGTTTCACATACATGTGTATATATACACTTTTACTTTTCAACACGTGTTCTTTATTCTTCTATACCTACATTATAACTCATATACATTTACATGTATGCATTTAGCAGAAGCTTTTATCCAAAGTGACTTACAGTGCATTCAAGCTATACATTTATTTTATTATCAGTATGCGTGTTCCCTGGGAATTGAACCCACGACCTTTTGCGCTGCTAACGCAATGCTCTACCACAGTGACATATATTGTCACTTTCACATATGTACATGCTTCACACTCATATGCATGCATTTCTGATCTTTTTTCCATCCATTACTTCCTCTTTAAGCAGAAACTGACTCTCAAACCAGGAAATACATACATAAGACTTGTTCAGCTCATCCTTACACAACTATACAATTATGATATTAAAAGCCATCCTGTTTTCTATTCAAGTACATTTTTTATTTGTATTTTTTTCAAATATCATTATGTACCCTTGTTCTACAGATCTGTGTTCAAGTGTTATGATGCTGATTTTGATAGTAATGACAGGGCTCGATGCTAAGGAAGTTTTCTTCTGGCCTGGTTGGGCCAGTGGTTCAAATTTTTCACAGGCCTTGACACAATCAATCAATCAATAAGACTCATTGTTTTCTTGACTGTAACCTTGTATTGTAATAAATGATAGCCATTTTGCACAAATAGGTACAATAGTTCAAAGATAAAAATGAAATGAACCATGCTTTAAGTTTTGGCATGTCTAATTCTATTCCAGTTAAAGATGCACTGATCAGGATTTTTTGTGACCTAATCTAACTGCCGATTTTAATTTATTTATGTTTTTAAACAAAATGGCTGATTCCCATATACTCATTGTCAATTTATTTAGGTATTATTATTATTATTATTTTAAATATGTTAATTGTTTATTTTGCTCCGTTACTGGCCAAACTAACCTTTAAAAAAATAATCTGCAACATAAAGCAACTACATAAAACAAAAACATCAGACGGGCTTAACTAATATTTTAATATTTCTCTTTATTATTAGGGTTTTATTACCTGAGGGAGATTAAAGATCGGTCATTAATTCTTATTCACTAGGATCAAGTTTTTATTAATTTTTTATGAGAGGCAAATAACAGCCAGTTTGAACATTTATAGTACATGTCCTTTACTTTTTAGTCATTTAGCAGACGCGTTTATCCAAAGCGACTCACAAATAAGAAAAAGTAACTAAAATTATAAGTTAAAACTCTATAAATACTAAATATACACATTTAAGAAAATGAAGAAATTAAATAAAATGACAAATACATACAACAACATTTCAAAACTTAACATTTAAATGAAAACAAAAAATAAAGCTAAAAACAATTCAAAATATTAAAACAACAAAAGGTACGAGTATAAACATGATTCCAACATGACACTAAGCCAAACACCCATATATATATATATATATGTTATTTTATTTCCATGCAGTATGTTGAAGTAACGTTACTAAAATAACTCCAATTTATTAAAACTAAAGAAAATACCTATAAAGACATAATAAATTCAGACATAATTTATCTAAAATTTAAATAGATAACAAATCAAACGGCAGTAGTTTATCAGTAATCCTAAAAAAAGAACACATGCTAATAAACAACAACTTACACATAGTAAGAATTGGTTATAAAACTAAAACAGAAGTGAAACAAGCAGTAAGAAAGAAGATAAATAAAAAGGCCTAATGACAATGATGAATTAATAATATTCAGAAGAGGATCTATGACTTCTGTCGTAGAAATCTGTCTTTTGTCAATAAAATTCAAATTAATTTGTTTGAGAAATGATTCGTAATAAAGTCTTGACCGTTTTTTTTAAGATGGTAAATGAAGAGCTTCAGTTACATTTGGGCATTGTAGATTTAACCAACATGAAAAGCCAAACATAAAATTATACATAAATTATACTTTTCACAGAAATTATTGTGATTCATCAAATGACCTTACTCGTCTAAAAAACTGACATCAGATCAGATATCTCTCTCACACCATTCCTCCCGGATAAAAGAGATGGAAATCTGATTATTTGAGGGAGTTTTTGTATTGAGCAATCACAATGTAATAAAATTCAGTTCCACCCACATTTAAAATATATTTCTAGGAGCGCAAAACCAAAAACTATTATTTATTAGAAAGATATTTTCACCAATTAATCTTAAACGCTCCATTCAAAGTCTATATGGCCTGTAAACCCCCTCTTTATAACCGTTTACTAATAGTCTACCCCTGTGTCATGTTGATTATTGAAGGCCTCGGGGCTGAACCTGAAGCCGCTTCTGCTCCTAGCGGACCGAACAGAAAACTGCACTTCCGGTTGAACCCGTGCGACAAGTAACACTCACCACCAGAGAGCACCAAAGGGTTATCCTATGATTTTGTTTTGTTGTTGAATTAATTTTATTGAATAATATACAAATTATCTGATGTGCTTATATAGGCCTACAATAAATACGATATATTTGAAATGCATTTTTATTGTAATGGGAGCATTCACATGAGATAAATCAAATAAATTAAACCTCTTAATTAATTTAAAATAGTCTTCCTTAAACCATTTTCTACAAAACGTCCTACATGGAGCATCAAGGCTCGATTAAATTGATGATTCGTATTTTATTCGTTTAAAATATGCATGTTTATTATCTACTTTGAACAACACCTAGTATAAATGAAACTGCACAAGGGTTTCTGTAAAGGTGGTTTTTTAGGGTAGTAATATGTATCCCTTTCTGTTTAATTGTGATATTTGCATAGCTATGTTGTGCTTGTAGACTCATACTGATTATTTTGCGTACTAGATCGCCATTGGTTTCACTAAATCAAATAATCGTATTTATTAAAAATCATACATACACATTTAAGGTTTAAAGAACATCTGATAGAGATAAAAAAAAATATTTAAAGTTGCGAAAAAGCGTGTCTTTGCACACGTCCGTCACTCAAATCTCTCCGTGTGAAACCGTGTGAAAGACAGAAATGGTTCCTAGTGCGCAAATGCGTTCTGTCTTATCAAGTTAATGATTTACTCAAACAGTTCACAGAGTTGCTAGTTCAAACAGCGATATGAATTAAGTTGTGACATAAAAAATCCATGGCTTGACGTTCCCCGATACCAAGTGTAAAAAGATGTACTATTACATAGACAATAACTATGCGGTAACCAGAATGCAAACACAAATGTCAGATATTATTAAAAGCGGAAACTAGAAAACATCAAGTGCAACCACAAGGGATTGTTTTGCAATGACTGTCTGGCAGCCTATACCCCCAAAAACCCTCTTCCGACCCCACCTACTCTCAACAAGTTCAGACTGGCAGAGAAACTTCACGCGCTTCGTTCTTTCTCGCTCTCCGTGATTCCACTGAGGTGTAGTTTAGCGTTTCTGCCGCGCATCTGTGCTGTATAGACTTCGATGTATATCTGTTACATGCTGCATTGATTTCTGAAGAGTTTGTGAAGGGTTTAAAGTCGCCGAGATGAGTGAAGCAGAAGACAACGACGTTCTTGAGCTGGACTCAGAAACAGAAGACGGAGACGTGGAGATGAATTTAATGACGGATGTGGGTGAGTTTCACTATCTTTACTTGTTTTTTGCTGTCTTTATAGCTTGTTCTTTTACAAGACTCCGAAAAAGAGGGCATTTTACTTTATTTTTCGCTGCAGTATGTCTGTTGAGCTTATCAGAAGTTATAAGTTCGTATTTTAGAGATAATAACACATAACGCGTCCAAAATGATTCAACAAACAGTGAATATAGAGACTTGAATGTATTTGCATATGGAAGATGCAAAACAATACAACTCGACATAACCAGTAATACATCTCACAACCATCCTCCCAATGAGCATCTAACTCTCTCCTACGTGATATTAGTATTATTTTATATTATAATGAATTGCATGCAAGTGTTTAGTGTGTGTATGTTGATGTGTGTACTGTGTGTACTGTAACTTACCCTGTTAACAAATTTGCTCAAAGTTTTTTTTTTTACTATTTAACAAGTTTTTCTTGGTTATGCGAAGGTTGAGAGAACATTGCATTGTATCTTTTTGCAAACATTATAGGAATGTTACTTTCGAATGCTCTTAGAACGTTCTGAAAGAAGTATCACTCAAAGAAACGTTACAGGGACGTCCAGCTAAAACGCTTCAGGCCTACATGAAAGATGTTATTAAACACGAGATAACTTGATCGAATGTCGTATTAATGTCATTGGAAGAACGTTTGTTCATAACTTTGAGAGAACCTTGCAGAAATGTTCTAAGAACGTTTTTTGTGAGCTGAATTATGATGTCACCGTTAATTTGCTTCCCTTTTGATTCTGTTGCTTAGCTGCATAAACATGCAGTAAAAGTGATTATTTTATCAATTCATCAAATGTTTGTATTAATAACAGTTGTTATTAATATATAGCCTAATATAGATCAACTATACACACATACACATGTGTCTGAAACACTGAGGATTTACTTTAGGATGTGTTTTATGGATAGTTTTATTTCTCCTGCTGGAAGGGAAGTCTGTTATGGAGGCGTTATTCATAAAGTCAGTCAGATGTTCCTGGACAGATGAGTTTTTCTTGTACAGGCTGTTTTTGGGCCGTTGCTATAGACTTTTTCCGCTCAGCCAAGCAACATCTGATTTGAGTTAATATTTTTCCCATTATGCTTTGCTCTCCGCCTGGTTTGTTTTGGTTGGGGTTTCCCTTGTGAGCAAACATTATATCAGAGAATGTCAAAGTGTTCACGTGCTGTGTGTGGAATTAGTTTGATTAGTTTGAGTGTATTAATGTTTGATGCTTCATGTCATTAGCGTTGAATTTAAAGGAATGTCCTCACCCTCAGGCCATCCAACATGTAGATGAGATTGTTTGTTCATGGGAACAGATTTGAGAAATGTAGCAATACATGACTTGCTCACCAATGAATCCTCTGCAGTGAATGGGTGCCGTCAGAATGACGAACAGCTGATAAAAACATCACAAGTAATCCACACCACTCCAGTCCATTAATTAACATCTTGTGAAGCCAAAAGCAACGTGTTTTTTTTCAGCTGTTTTGGACTGTCATTCTGACGGCACCCATTCACTGCAGAGGATCCGTGACTCTTATGTATTGCCTTTTGACTGCTTATTGTAATATTGTTTATATGCTTTTTTCAGTTTATTCTGAAGAGTTGCCAACATACAAATCTATGCCAAAAGGTCAAGCTGTGCCGAAAGTGGAACGGGTTTGTTTCTATTCAATCCACCTTGATAAACAAAGGAAAATATTATTAGACAAAACTTACCCACACACCCACACCCACACACACACATGTTTGTTTTTGTGAATTGTAGTGACCCTACATAGGCGTGATGGTTTTATACTGTACCAACTGTATTTTCTATTGCCCTACTCTTAAACCTACCCCTTAAAGGAAACTTTCTGCATTTTTACTTTCACAAAAAAACTATTTCTGTATGATTTATAAGCCTTTTGAAAAATGGGGACATGGCATAATGTCCTCATAAATCACCTTCTCCTTGTCATACGTTGTCATACCCATGTCATTATACACATTTGTGTCCTCATATGTCACAAAAGCGCGTGCGCACACATGCACACTCATTTTAAGTTAATTACAAGTTTCAGTGTTTGTTTATAAGTGGAACATTTATCTGAATTAATTCAGTAGCTCACAGCTATGTATTAATTAACTTTTATGACATTTGTCACTTAATAGAGATTATTTTGAGCTTTCTGTAACATCAGTTTTCTGTTCACAGGCTGAATTCAACGGTAACCCTGATTCTCTATTTTTCAACGATGGAAAGAGAAGGATTGACTTTGTTTTGGTCTATGATGATGAGTCTAAAAATGTATCTGAGAAAAAAGGCTCAGTTATGAGGAGAAGAGTAAGTCAAGGTCACTTTCACACATTCATTTACTTCAGCTGTTGACTAACAGAAACTTCCAGCCCTTTGCTAGTAATCTGAGCAATTACCTTAAAGAGAGCTCAAAAGATACAGAAAAGAAGATATTTTAAAGAATGTGTTAATCAAACCATTGACTTGCATCGTTTTTTCCCCATAATAAGAAAGTTAGTGGCTTCTGTCATTCTGAATGGTGAATTCTTTATCAGATGAATCGCCTTCGATAATGAACGCGTAGCTTGTCAGTGAACTACGGCTCTGTGTATTAAATGCTGCTCCATTTGAAAGCAGGTGATGGAGATTAACCGCTAATCACAGAACCGGCTTTACTGAACGAGATGCGTGTGACAATCGCATGCGATATATCGCCCAGACCTATATTGAAGTCTTATGAAGAGAAATGATCAACCTGTGCAAAAATATTGAACATTATTTACATTACAACAATGTCATTCATTCGCCTCAAAATCTGTGAGTTTTATCTACATTCCTTCTTTTTTCCTCAATTATTCTCCAGCAAAGACGCAGAGAGTTTTTCGAAGGAAGCCTGGTGAATTTAGGTGTGGAAATGGAAGCGACACAATCCGTAAGTGATTTAATCACACAGCGTTTAATAAGACTTCCTATAGAGATGTTTTCTTTCTGTTTCTGCACTCCTCCTGCCTAGGTTTATATCAGTTTTACCCGTATATATGGACTTCTCAGGAAGGATCCTGTCTGAACCTGTGGTTATGATCTGCAGGAATGTTATTGTCTTGGATGCACGTATGTCTTCCTGTAGCACTGATGGGAGAGTTTCCTCCCTGTGTTTTGTAGGTAACGGATGAGAAGCTCATCTATGTGAAAGTGCATATGCCTTTTGAGGTTTTGTGCACATACGCTGAAGTCCTGCACATCAAACTGCCCATCCAGCCCAACGATCTGGCCTCGCAGTCGTCTGCGTACAACTGCTTCACGCGCCACTTCTACCCCAGCGAGGACGTCATCGCCAAGGAGCCCGACTTCTTCACGGCTCCTTTCAGGAAGGATCAGCTGAAGTGTTTTTGTGTGAAGGACAGAGAGCAGTTCTTCACGCCGGCCATGAGGAGCAGAATGGTGCGTTGAACGTCTCCGAGTCGCTGTGTGTCTCGCTGTTCACCTGTGTTTTACTGATATGCCGTGGGTTGCAGGCGTACTACATCCTCAGCCGAGCGCCGTATGACGTCAAAGGAAGCATGAAGAAGTTTGGCATCAGTAAGCTGCTGGATGGAGGCGTGTACAAGGCTGCGTATCCATTACATGATGTAAGAACCATCCGTGTGCTGGTTAAACTAAATGAAAATGGAAATGCTCAAACTAAAAAATAAAACACTAATACACTAATACATGTGTATGTCAAAAGCACTAAATAAGAATCTGAAATTAAATTAAACTTTTTAAAAGTAACATAAAATATTAATATTACATTTCTTAGTTTATTATTTTGTCATTTTTACTTTGCAAATAATTATGTATACATTCATTCCACACAGGATATATTTCAAGATGAATGCACATTAATAGAGAGGCGAAGGGAAGGAAAAGATGAATGTTATGATGGAGAGGATATTATGATAATCTGCAGGCAGTGCAAAAAGACAGCCTTTGAAGTGTTTATCATTCAGTTGATCAGTGAGTCTAGAATCGCCATACAACAAGATAACATCACATCCTGGCACTTTCTTCTGAAGAAAAAACAAAGATATTCTTTTAAGAAAAGAACTCCTGGAATATATTTTAGGATTATTTTCATGCATCCAGCCCCTGTCCTGCATTTAAACTGAATGTAGTTAGTGTAGTGTAAATGAAGTGATGCTTGAGTATTAATGTGCTTTTGTGATTTCTGTAACAGAGCAGATTTAATGTGAAATCTAAAGAGCCTGATTGCCCTAATGAGCGCTTTCTGCTGTATAATGAGTGGGCTCATCCCAAGAGCTTCTATAAGATGCAGCCGCTGGATCTGATCAGGTGTGTTTGTGTGTCACTCTGTTGTTTCTGGTTTTTCTTCTGACCCCCTCCGGATGAATGAGCTTGTTAATATGTTCCTCTGCTTTCAGGAAGTATTACGGTGAGAAGATCGGCATATATTTCGCCTGGTTGGGTTTCTACACAATCATGTTGACTCTGGCCGCTGCGGTCGGACTCGGCTGTTTCATATATGGATACAAGAGCAGAGAGAGCAGCACATGGAGGTACAGCAGACTTTTATCTTTCAAGTAAAAATTTTTTTTTTATATTTTTTTTTTGTAAAAAAATTACAATAATAATTATTATTAGTAGTATTACCATTATTATTATTTTATAGACATATTGAATTTTGGCCATAACATTAAAAATAAATTATATAAATAAAATGACAGCAAATTATAAAAAATAAATAAATAATACCAGTGTGAAAAATGATTATTTGTAGTTCTTTTCTCATTTAAAGTGAAATATTAATATTACTTTATTATTATTATAAAAAATAGCCATATTGATATATAAACAAAATGTTTCCAAAATTAAATATTACATTTTATGATTATATAATTTAATAATAATATAAAAAATCTAATAAACATAAATAGTAAAAATAATAATAATAGTAATAATAAAATTACAAAAGTATGAATAACAAAATAAATAAAAGTAAGCACAAATTAAATTGAAAACTGAAAAATATAAAAATAAAAGCTAATTCAAAATGTTACTAGAAACTATAATAATATATAAATAATACTAATGTAACGACAGTTTCACTTCAGTATCATTGACATACTTTTATTTTTGATTGTTTTTACTTTTTATAGTGTACATTTTTATATCAAAATTTTTTAGTTATTTTTGTTGTATGTTTCTATCATTTTTATATTTTTTAATATTTATTTTATTGTTAAATTAAAATCAGAAATGTTGCCTTGGCATTTTATGATTGTATTGATATGTATATAATCACAAAAACATGGCCAAAAAAATAATTAAATAATTAAACGATTATAGAAAATATTACAACAAATTAAATTGGCTAAAAATACATATACATACAGAATACCACTAACAGTACAGTACTATTGTGAATTAGAAAAAATAAATATATATATTTTATACACATTTATAATATTAATTCACAGTATAAATTGGATCCTTATACATACAATTATATAGCAAATTGTGCAACCTAGTAAACAAACTCATCAAACCGGATTTTTCATTACAGTTTGTATAATTGTTTAGTTTTTTTTCTCAAATGGTCCAGTCTTACTTGTGTAATTATGTACTTTTGATTTTGACTGATTATGATATTTTTTGGCAGCAAAGAGGTGTGTGACCCTCAGATTGGTGGAGAAATCGTAATGTGTCCGCAGTGTGATACCGTCTGTCCGTACTGGAGGCTGAACACCACGTGTGAGTCGTCTAAAGTGAGTCAAACATACACAGACCCACAGCCTCTCCTCTGGAGGATTGTGGGATTTGATGTCTGATCTCAGATTTAACTGATGTATGTTTTGTGAAATGCTCTGGAGCTGAGAATGTGTTTCTGTGTTGTTTTCCTCCACAGAGACTGTGTATATTCGATAACCATGGGACATTAGTGTTTGCAATCTTCATGTCTGTTTGGGGTGAGTGATGTCATACGCTGTCACATGCTAATGTTTCCAAATCTTTGTCTGCATTGCAGCTTATTCTGGTCAAGAACCAGCTTGCAGCTTGATTAGTCATGTTTGTTAAATGTTTAGTTGCATTGCATTTGCTTTGTTTTATATGCAATATGTTTCATTGGTAACACTTTACAGTAAGGATCAGTTTGTTAACGTTATTTATATCAAACCATATTGCAGATACGTTGTCAGATTTAAGTTGAACCGCGGTCCTAGTGCATGCCGAACCGTGTGTGGAGAACCGTACGGTTAGTTTTTTCCGCGAACCTAGTACCTGCTGCCACTGCCAGACAAAAAACCAAGGACAGCTGTGGTTAAACGAGATAAAACGAGCGGACTGGACAGAAACGATCGTCAAAAATGCTTTTCTTATCAGAAAAGGTTCAATAAAGTATTGTCTTTTGTTGTTATGGGCGCGTCTGAAGATTGCTTGCATCTCACGAATATGCTGTGTATGAAATAATGTGTAAAACAGCAAACTGATGATTTATATATAATACAGTGTTGTGATTAATTGTGATCCACCTCAGTAACAGTCCTGTCAGATCATCCATCCTTTGAGTGAGAGTGTAACATTACAGGTCAGTCGATCTGGTTTTGTCCGTTAAAGTGAACCTTTTCGACATGTTTCCGTGTTGTTGATGTTCATCAATGGCATGGACACGATGTTGTCTGGGGGTTTGGAAGAAGGACGGTGGGCGGTGCTTGGGATGGTGACTGAGTAGTTCTGACATCACATTAAGGAAGTCACAAGGGCTTGTGAAAAAGCACAGCTACTTTATGCAGGCTGTGTGCACTTTACTGTGGACTGACTTACATATCCCCTAGACCTCTGTTATCATGAAAAAGTATTTGTGTTGCCTTCCTTCTGATCTCAACATGAGGAAAGAGTGAATAAACGTTATTTTTAATGAAGATCCAGACCACATCAGTTAGAACCTGGTGCTTTGTTCATGTCATTTTACTGTGGTGGATAACGTTAACAAACAAAGCACAATTTGACCTTGTAATTTTCAGAAAGATTGAAACTGAAAGACGATACTGTCCAACTATATTGGATCTGACAGGAATGCTGCAAAACAAATGCGTGTAACTGTTTTCGTTAAGTGGACCTCAGAAAGCAGTACAGAGGCAGTTCATGACCCCTTTAATGCATTCATTTACTAATGGGACTTTCCTGTTATTACTGTAAGCTTGTAATGCAATATTTATTATTTTGTAATGCAGTATCATTGTGTTAATCTTGCCGTTTTGTATGCAACGTGTTTCGTCTTTGACAGTGACTCTGTTTCTGGAGTTCTGGAAGCGCTATCAGGCCGAACTGGAGCACGATTGGGACACGGTGGAGTTTCTTCAGCAGGAGGAACAGCCTCGTCCCGAATACGAGGCCAAATGCATCTATGAGAGAGTGAACCCTGTTACACGGGTATGAGTTTCACTGCATGCAGCGCCTCTATTCAGATGAATTCATTGTTTTTAGGTTGTTGACATTAACAAAGAGCTTTTGTGTTTGTTTTGTACAGGAGGAAGAGAAGGTGCCGCACACGGCCTGCGGGAAGTGCATGAGAGTGTCGTGTGGCATCGGCACTGTGTTATTCTGGGTAATATTGAGCTTTCTCTTTCATACGTGTAATTAAATATTTAAAAAGGCATCTAAAAATCAACACGAAGTAATAATAGAATACTTGGCCATAGGGCTGTCAAAATGGCTGAAAAACTAAATTAGAATTTTGTACCGAAATTCCAAAAATGTATTTAAAAATCCAAATTCGAATTATCTTCTAATTTAAAAGGCATAATTTCTGTTAGGGGAAAAAAGCTTTTGGCTTCTCTCCTGAGGCCACAAGAAGGCGCATCGAGCAAAATATTACTAATCTAAAAGTGACGTGACGCGACATACGGCCAAGTATGGTGACCCATACTCTGAATTTGTGCTCTGCAATTAACCCATCCAAAGTGAACACACACACACACACACACACACACACACACACACACACACACGTCACACACTCAGAGCAGTGGGCAGACATTTACGCTGCGGCTCCCGGGGAGCAGTTGGGGGTTCGGTGCCTTCCTCAAGGGCACCTCAGTTGTGGTAACGGGGGTGGAGAGAGTGCTGTACATTCACTCCCCCCACCTACAATTCCTGCCGGACCGAGACTCGAACTCACAACCTGTGGATTACGAGTCCGACTCTCTAACCATTGGGCCATGACTTCCCCCAAGAAGGCTGTCTTCGCAAAGGCCGGGAATCAGACCCGGGTCTCCCGCCCCTACGTGGCAGGCGAGAATTCTACCACTGAACCACCAATGCCCCATCTCGCTAACCTATGGTTCTTCAAAGCATAAAATAACAAGACTATCTTTGAAAAATGTGCATAATGTTTAAAATAATGTTTATCCATATATAATCAAGTTGTTTAAAGAATTAGAAACAAAAAGCATCATGAGTACCCATCACAGTTTAATACAAAGCACAGAAAACCAATCACAAAGAGTAACGTTCATTTAATTTTTATTTTTTAAACATGAGATGTAGAGGAATGAGGAGAGATACCCGTCCCGCCATAAAGTTTTGAGACATGTTTTTTCAAAGTTGAACTTACAATAATTTTAAATGGCTTTCTAAATATCCGACTCTCTTTTGTGAGACGCAAGTGCAACGGTGATAGATGTCCCTCTAAGAAATATGCAAAATATGCATTCTGTGTGAACGGCTTGGTTCCAGTTTTGACGTAAACAACATAATCTTCGCATTGATGTTCTCTTTTTCGGCAGTATTTTAAATGAACAACGTATTCAGTGGGTTCAACTACATAGGCAAAAAGAAGCATTAAAATGCAATGACATCTCCCTACATCTTCATCGCATCTCGTGCGCCACTGAGAAGCAGCCTGACGCACACCTTAAATTAGAATGCAACGTTTTGTGGATTTTTATTTTTAATTTGATGAATATTCTAAATTTAAAAAAAATTGCCAGCCCTATTGGGCCATATGATTTCTATATGATAATCACATAATTTTTCATCCAAAAGATTTCATTTTAGATTTCTGTTTAGAACCTCTGTTGTCCAAAAATTGTAAGGGTTTGTTTAATTTTCATTTAATTGATATAAACATTAGATGTTTTATGTCTTTATTTAATTACCAGAAAATAACAAAATACACATAACAGAAATTCTGAAAAAAAAGAAAGAAAACAAAAGTTATAAGGTGTTTTTTTTTATTAAATTAATTCATTTTTGATTATTAAAATATAATTAAATTCTTAAAATGTAATTAATTTTTTTTAATGGAAAACAGAATTTTGGGCCATAATTTCTTTATTACTTTTAATAAATTGTTGTTGAATTGTAGAAGTTTCATGATTTGAATTAATTAGACTTTTTGATTACTATGATTTAATTTAACCATTGAAATGGAGGACAGAATAATTACAACACACACAAAAAAAATATATTTTGGAGAAAAAAAAAACACTTGGGAAAAAATAAACACTCGTAGAGCCCTAAAAACAGTGCCTTGCGAAAGTATTCATACCCCTTAATTTTGTCATGTTTTGTTATGTTGCTGCCTTATGTTAAACTCTTTTAAATAACTTTTTTCCCACATTAATCTACACTCCATACACCATATTGACAAAGCAAAAATAGAATTGCAACAACTTCGTAAAATGTATTAAAAAATAAAAAAACTGAAATAAGTACATTGCATTAATATTCTTACCCTTAACTAAATATTTAGCTGAAGCATCCTTTACAGAATTTGTTTCTGAACTATCCCCCAGAAATGTGGCTTGACGCAAACCTGTTTCTGAGCTCTACAGGCAGTTATTTTGACCCCAGGGCTTGGTTTTTGCTCTGATATGCATTATCAGGTGTTAGATCTTTTAAGACGTGTGTGCCTTTTCCAAATCATACCCATTCAATTGAAGTTGCCACAGGTTACCTACACTCAAAGTGTAGTAACATCTACGAACAATATGAATGCTACTGAGCTAAATTTCAACTGTTCCAGGTAAGGGTATGAATAAATACGTATGCAATGGAATCAATTAATGATTTTAATTTTTGATACATTTGCAAAGATGTTAAAAAACTGTTTTTTTGCTTTACCATTAATGATGTATGGAGTGTAGATTGATGTGGATTTTATTTTATTTTAAAGCAGTTTAACATAAGGCAGCAATATAAAAAAACATGAAAAAATGAGGCGCTGTACGTCTTCTGCAGGGCCGTGCAGAGACCTTTGGAGGGGCAGGTGCTCAAAATATAAAAGGGGCACATGAAACAAGGCTTTAAATAGGGCTGTGCACAAAATATCATAACAGCAATTAGTGACGCATTCCTTGCTGATTATTGATGCGGATGCTTCTGTATTGATACAGTAGCAAATGCATGATGCAGTTTTGAAAAAGAAACAGAACAGAAAATCCTGTATTCTAATCCTGTTCTGAATTTGAATGATAATGATAATTAAAAACAGGATTGATAAGTAAAATTCGGAGAATGAGAAAATCAGTATAGCCTTGTTTTACCAGTGTTGAGGTAAATACTTTAGGCACTCTACATTTTAAATAAATACTGTAACAATAAAAGTGTATGAATAGATTTCTTCAAATGACATGACCATTCCACCCCCATGAAACTTTTCTTCAAATAGCACGAACGAAGTGAACACATGCACCTTTGTTTATGGTGCTGCTGCTGTGTATAACGTTAGAAGTGGCGTTTGCTGCAGGCTAAACACAGCGATTAAACAAAAGCTGTGCAATGCATGTTCTCTTCACGTTGTTCTTGTAAAATAATAATAATGATAAGTAAACAAGTACCACTCCGCTGTTACTTAACAACCGTGGCACGATATTGAAGTGGTGCTGAGCGTGTATGAGGTGTCGGTGAAAGGTTATCATGTGGGTGATTTTATTTACGCTAAATTATTAATCATAATTTTACTAATAGTGATTGTTCACAGAAGGTTGTTTAATAAAAAAAAAAAATTGCCTTGACAAAAGGGCACTTTGGGCATCATGGGGCAAAGGGGCAGGTGCTCAAGCACCCTCCCCCCCTGCACGTGCCTTCTTCTGAGATCACTTGCGTTCACATCACGCATGTAAAAGGCTTGCAAATGTCATTTCGTGTTGATTTGAGAGCTTGAATGTATCATCTGTCTGTCTGGTGCTTTTGTTGTAGGTTCTGTTGATCATAGCGTCGGTGGTCGGCGTGATCGTGTACCGTCTGTCGATGTTCATCATTTTCTCTATAAAGCTGCGAAATGAAATGAAGAATACTAAGGAGCTGGAGCCATTCAAAGAGTATGTCACCCCTCAGATGGCCACGTCCATCACAGCCTCCATCATCAGCTTCATCATCATCATGATTCTCAACAACCTCTACGAGAAAGTGGCCATCTGGATCACAGACTTCGGTAAGTGACCCCCTTTTATTATTTTAAGTATAATAATATAAATAATGAGTTTTTAGTAACATTTTTCTTTTTTTTCTTTTTTTTATTCTTTCATCCTTTTTTATTTTTTTATATTTAGGATTACTATTTAGGTTTATTATTATTTAGGTGTATTTAGATTTTTTTTTATTTCAGACAGTTTTAGTCCGTTTTTAGTTTTTATTTATTTCCAGATGGCGATTTTATTCCTTCAATGTAAAATTGTTATTTGCCAAGGCAACATTTCTAATCTTCATTTACATTTTTCGTCTTTTTGTTTTATTTCAAACAAACAACATTTTCTAAAAAAAAAAAATTGTATTTTATTTTCCTTAACAGTAATAACCCTGATTTGCATGTTCTTTTTTATATATATATTTTTAATTTTTTCATATTTTTTTTTTCAATTTTCATTTGTATTATTTATATGCTATTATAGTTTTAATTACTGTTTTGAATTAGCTTTCATTTTAATATTTTTAGTTTAATTTTTAGTCATTTTAAAGGTTTTTTATTTAAATATTAGTATTTATGTTTAATTTTTATTTCAGTTTTAATTTGAGCTTTTATTTATAATTTTTTATTTCCAGTTAGTAATTTTACTCCTTCAACTTAAACTTTAATTTAGTTGCAAAGGCAACATTTAACAGTTTTTTTGGCTTCATTTCAGCTTTATTTAAATTTTTGATAACAATAATAACCCTGATTTGCATGTTCACAATTCTCTAATGCCAGTTAAAGTTCTCATGGCATGCAGGTAAACAAACTAAAATATTGAATTATTTTAAAACTGTTTATTCATTTATTGCAGTTTGTCATTTTTATGATTGAATTCATTATTAGCTTTCGAAACCCTGACGTATCATGCCGTTTTTATCACGAACGCTCATTCTGTGTGCTGCAGAGCTGCCGCGGACCAAAACCGAGTACGAGAACAGCCTGACGCTGAAGATGTTCCTCTTTCAGTTTGTGAACTATTACTCGTCCTGCTTCTACATCGCTTTCTTCAAAGGGAAGGTGGTGGGCTATCCGGGACAGCCTGTCTACTGGTTTGGTGCGTTCCGCAATGAGGAGGTGAGACGAAGAGGTACTTCAGGCAAACGTTTGCATGAATTGATCTACAAGTGAATGTAACATGTTCAATGTTGTGTTCAGTGTGATCCCGGCGGCTGTCTGACTGAACTGACCACACAGCTGTCCATCATCATGACTGGAAAGGCCGTCTGGAACAACATACAGGAGGTCATACTGCCGTGAGTTTCACACAGAAACCTCAAATGCTGACATTATCACAGAAAATCATCCAATCTGTCGCTCAGTGTGTAAAAACATGTTTACGGTAGTGCAGTTACAATAGACGTCTGTGGTGGAAGATGTGATAAAATGACTCCTGTCATGATCTAGTAAACGCTTTGGAGTGAGTGGAAATCATTTTCTGTGCTAATTGACATTTTGTTTATTTTTTATCATTTTGTTATGGGCTTTTGGCCTTTTTAGTACTTTTTTTGTATATAACTGTTTAGGTTAAATGTGTATTTATTTAAAGTTCGTAATTTAGTGCTTCCACTTAAACTTATCCCAGTTTGTAAAACATTTTTATTTTAATTCAGCTGCATTTCAATTAACAAGTAATGTGTTATTCATTTTTTATAGTTTAATGAGACCCAATTTTGTTGTAGTAAAGTATACATTTTATGCATTTGTTTTTATATTTTGTGTTTTAATTTGAAAGTTTTAGTAGTTTTGATGCATTTTTATTAGTTAACCATCTATAATAGTGCTGATCAAGGTTATTATAGTTTACTTGAAATAATATAAATGTTAACTGAAACATAAATAAACTAAAACGTATATATATATATTTTAAAAAACTTGATTTAAAATCAAAATGAAAAACCTAACTTAATTTCAAATATTAATAAAAACTATAATCATAGCAGCGCCAGCGAGTAAGAGACTTAAAACCGCAGCGATTAATAACCAGTGGTGTTTCTAGGTGGGTGAAGAATCTGATGTTTCGTCGTTGCACCCAGGTGGGTTCAGAGAAAGTGATTCCTCGCTGGGAACAGGACTATCAACTCCAGTCGATAGGAAAGCTTGGCTTGTTTTATGAATATCTGGAGATGGGTGAGACGTTACACACACTTGAACCATGAGATGCTGCAGTATATTAACACATTTGTCTTATAGTTCATGCAAAAATGAAAATTTGCTTTAATTTTTTTCTTCAGTACAATAGTAAAGAAGCTGAAATTGTGGTCCTTGGTGATTCATAAAATGCATGTCAATAGCTATGTTTCCATCCAAAGATTTGAATTAAACTTATGCACAAAACTGGAATAATGCATAAAACATATGCGAATAAAGCACCGTTTCCATCCAACGAGTCAAAGAGAACAAAATCATCACTTCCTGGTAAACTGGCACTAAATATCCCTAAGAAAACTAGGAGAAGCCACTGAATATGATACATTTCATACAGCCTATGATAAATTACTTGCGCCTCAGAGCGAGCAGACGAAACTCAATAAATTGCTTTCGGAGGGAACGCGGTCGTGTCAGACAATTACACAGAAATACTTTGACGCCAGACTTTGCTCAGGCAGAATGGCCATAATAACATATAGATGCTGTGAACGAGATCGGTCCGCTGCTAGTCGAGTTATCCCGTCTCGTAACGCAAAGACTGACTTTTCGATGCGCATGGGGGGAATTTATTCGGTTAATGTGTTTTTTCCGTCGTAGTTTATGCACATTCTTTCTTATCTTCACATCTTGGCGTTTCCATCAAACGTTTTTTTATGCAATATTCCAAAATGCGTATAAAAATAGGTGGATGGAAACATAGCTAATGTTACCGGCACTTTGAGAGTCAAAAAAGTAAATACAAGCAACACAAAATGAATGATATATTGAGGTCTTATGAAGAGAAATGATCAGTGTGTGCAAGAAACTGAACATTATTACCTGTAATCTGGAGACTCAGACAAACAGGGAAATCTGATTGTTTTCTACGAACTGGTTCTTTTGGACAGTTCGTTTCAATGAAGTGGTTCAAATACCTGATTCATACCTGATTCAAATACACATACTAATTATATTATTAATGCACCCAGTAATGATGTGAAACATGGATATTTTGCATGTTTAAAGATATAGAAAATAATGAACTAGTCTTTATCAGCTGTCCAGTATCTCTGGTCCGAGTCTATGGGTGAATCCCATTTCTCTGTCTTACCCCTTCCCCTTCGTCTTACCCCTAGCCCTTGTCCCTCGAAACCGAGTGGTGAGCACTAGGGGTGAAAACATCCCCCTATGAAATGAGACGGCACTTGGTCACTGTTACGTCATCATACATCGTCGCTAGCTGCTGCTACGTCACCAGAGGAGACACGTGTTGATCACAAACTCTCCGTCTAAAAGTGTGTGTTTGATCACAAACTCTCCGTCTGCAAGTGTGTGTTTGATCACAAACTCTCCGTCTAAAAGTGTGTTTGATCACAAACTCTCCGTCTAAAAGTGTGTGTTTGATCACAAACTCTCCGTCTAAAAGTGTGTGTTTGATCACAAACTCTCCGTCTAAAAGTGTGTTTGATCACAAACTCTCCGTCTAAAAGTGTGTGTTTGATCACAAACTCTCCGTCTGCAAGTGTGTGTTTGATCACAAACTCTCCGTCTAAAAGTGTGTGTTTGTCGATTGCATGGGTTTAAGTGATGTTTTCTCTCGTCAGAGAAACGCGGGACTGTTGTGCAAATCAGCAATGTAACGTTAGCGTGGAAAAATAGCGATTTTTAAAAACGTTTCAATTAAGAGCATGGTTGCAAATATATATGTAAGTTACAGGACTGTGTAGAGCACAAAACAAGACTGTCGTAATTTTAAATAAATTATTTAAGCCGCAAATACTCTCGTGATGATCTGGATCAGTGTGTTCTGGGTACCCCTTGGTTTCAAGTAAGCTCACGAAAATACTTGGTTTTAAGGGGTATCTACCCCTTACCCTTACCCCTACCCCTCGATCAAAACCAGAATTGGGACTCTCACGTGAACGCGCATAACTAAGGGGAATGGGGAAGGGGAAGGGGAAGGGGTAAGACAGAGAATTGGGATTCACCCTAACTGTTTCCTCAGTTAGACTGTAGGGGTAAATGGAGCACTGAATCAGTTCATTCATCATAGGGTCAGGTATGCAGATATTTTGGCTAAATTCGAATCAGAGTGACTGTCAGGCGTCTGAAAGTGAGTTTTGGTTGAGGAACTTGTAGATCTGTGCTGCTCGAGGTGTGAACTGTTTCAGACGATTCAGTCTGATTTAAAGAACTGGTTTATTCAGTTCACTATAAAGAACTAGTTCAAAAGAACGATCAGTCAGGAGACTGTGGATTACAGGTAATAATGCAGGTTTATTTTCTTGCACAAACTGATCGTCTCGCTTCCTATATCATCAGGAGTGATAGGGATTAATTATGTTGCCTGTATACTTGTTTTCATTCTTGGAGTGCTGGTAGCCATTGACTTGTAGTTTTTGAATCACCAAAGACGATGATTTTAGCAAAAAAATCACCTAAAAATATGCTAAATTCACCTTGACTTGACGGGGAGTAAATTAACAACACATGGTCATTTTTTGGTGAACTACCCTTTAATTTTTGGTTTGTTTGCTTGCAGTGATCCAGTTTGGTTTTGTGACTCTGTTTGTGGCGTCCTTCCCGTTGGCTCCTCTCCTGGCGCTGTGTAACAACCTGTGTGAAATCCGTGTGGACGCCTGGAAGATCACGACTCAGTTTCGGCGGATAGTTCCAGAAAAGGCCCAAGACATCGGCGCCTGGCAGCCCATCCTGCAGGGGGTGGCGATTCTAGCGGTGGCCACAAATGTGGGTTGAGAGGAAGTCGTTGTTTTTGCATCTTGTGTAATTGAGGTCACGTTCACTCACTGTGAGTCATTCCTCTCCAGGCTGCCATCATTGCCTTCACCTCTGACATGATCCCTCGGCTGGTTTACTACTGGGCGTTTTCTGTCAGCCCTTATTCTAATGGATCTGACCACACCATGACGGGCTTCATCAACAGCTCGCTGTCTGTCTTCAACATTAACGACTTCAGTGACACAAAAAAACCTGATGTTGACATACCGTCCTGGTTCAACAACTTCACCACATGCCGGTGAGCTCGTAAAACAACCCGCTGTAACTGCACTAAAATGCTTTCAGTTTATCCTTTTATAAGCTTGCCTCTTTTACAAGCATTCTTCTGCATGCTTCTATGGGAATGACGGTTTAATACACCGCATGCACATCTATTTAGAGAAGTCAAAATACAGTATTATAAGTGACTTGCATCACCTGTATGTTTGAATCATTGATATAACACTACCCAAACACACAAGACTTCATAGATGTGCATAGAAAAGAGCAAAAGTTTGTCTAATATGGTTCAGTGAAAGGTTATTTAAAACCAAAACAAGATTTACAACCCGATTTCACAGGAAAAATATGTACAAAGATCTTTTTAGTTCTGTGGAAAAGCATCCACTGGTATGATTACTAAATGATCCGAGCAGTTTTTAGTGAGACCCAGTGTTGTTTTAGTGTAATATTAATAAATATTTAATTACTTTTTTATATTTGTTAATTTTAGTTAACGTTTTAATAAGCATATTGTGCTTTTTTATAATAATCCAACAAGTTGCACTAAATAAAAATGAGGTGTATAATTTTGTATTTGATTTACTTTTTAGGATTTAATCATTATTATTTAAAGAATATATTTAATATAGTTAAAGTGTATTATTTAAGCATTATTTATATAAAATAATCTTAATTTTTTGTACTTCTAGTTAAGAGTATTAGTTAGGATTCTTTAAATTATCTTTCATATTTTGGCAATGCTTTACAACAAGGTTATATTTGCTAGCTGTATTAGTGGTGTTATAAAAAGCTCAGTTTGTTTGTTTTTAACTGTGACTCGTGTATTAATTGTGTCCTCTTATGTTTCAGGTATCGTGATTTCAGGAATCCTCCCGGTCATCCTAATCAATACGAGTACAGTATATATTATTGGCACGTTATTGCTGCCAAACTGGCTTTTATGATTGTGGTTGAGGTAAGTGACTAGATGTGATACCACTAATGATAACCTAATAAAACATGTTTGTTCTGTTGTTGTACATATGCGGTTTTCTTCTCCTCGCAGCACGTTGTTTATTTCACCAAGTTCATGCTGTCCTACATGATCCCGGACGTGCCGGAAGCTCTGAAGGAGCAGATCAAACGGGAGCGTTACCTGACGCAGGTCATCCTGCATGAAACCAACATTAAACACTTCAAGGAGCTCATGAAGCCCGTCTCTGACAATCTGCTGGACGAGATTGAAGAGCCAGAGTTGGATCTGAAACTGTAAATGCCAACTCATGTCAAACCTGAAACGACATCCGTTACCGTCCTTCACCTTAATGCCTGAACCGCACCCCGTTTCAGACTCGAATTCGGTCTTAAACCTCAAACAAACACGACCAAGAATGTTTGCAGTCATTTCCACTTCATGCTGAGTGCTGTATAATATGCTCATGGTATCTGAATGAAGCGATTCACTTGCTGCAGATAAAAAAGGAGCATGATCTTTAAACAATAAGTTTAATGTATTTTCAGAAATTGCTCTTTAGGGGTGAGAAACGTCATTATAAGCTTCAGTTGGTTGCAGACGGCCCCTAAAAATCAACAGCCTTGGTTCTGACAATCTATTCAATGCATATTGTTACATATTATATATTATCAAAACCAGATATGTGATCTTAAACCACTTTTTATTGAACTAATGCACATAATCTGGTATAAATCAATGAAATATATTTGTATTTGAAGTATTATGCTGATAAATCAAGTTGTTTTGTAGAGTTTGTTAAATAAATAAAATAAACAGAGCTCTTAATGTTTTTTTTAAATAATCTATACTAACAAAAAAATGTAATGCCATGTTTTTTGGACAATCATGTACCATGTTATTTGTAAAACTATATGAATTTGGTGTTTATAAGTAAGGTTTATTATGGTATTACCTTGGATAGCATAATTGTACTGTCACATGACAATGTGAGCATAAGATGCCATAAATTATGCCTTAAACCAATTTGTAAAATACAATGTTTACATATATATATGTACGTATATTTTCACATATTGACAACAACATTTTTATATAAAAAATAAATGCTGGGTGATGTACAATACTGACTGTTTACATCATTTCAGCAAACATACGTTATTTTAATAATTTGCTTCAATATCTATCTGTATTACTTACAACTTAACAGTAAACGTAAAATACACGCTAAACATTGTGTACATTAAGATATTAAACGTGTGTGTTAAATTTGTTTTTATTTGTGCATTTTCTGTTTTAAAATGTTTTTGTCCTTTTTAGGATTTTATAATCTAGTCTATATAATATACATTTTTATTTCAGTTTTAATTATTTTAGTACATCAGGTGAAACTAAATGAAAATTAGAAATTAAATAAAAAATACGTTTGCGTTATCATCAGTAGTAGTTTTGTTTTAGAATAACTTCAGTTTTCGATCTAGCTCGTTTTATTTCTGTGGCTCGGCGCAGGTTTGACGTCATCAAGGCGCGTCTCACTGACTAGACTATTGCAGCTCGGGGAATCCTCGTGTGTTGTTTTATCGTCTTAAATCTGTACGAATAAACCATGAGCTCTCAAATAACGTGTGTCGGATGGGTGAAGCGCGGAGTCGCCAAAGAAACGCCGGATAAAGTGAGTCTGTCACGTGATTGTGTTTATACCGCATGTTTCTGCGGAATCGCACACGTGTTTGGGTTTTAACTCGAATGAAATCATCGTTACAGGTTGAGTTGAGCAAAGAAGAGCTACAACGCATCATATCGGAGGCTAAAGAGGAGTTAGGGTGAGATTAGAATCGCTTACTATTGTTTTATAGCAGACTCGAGTTAAAGCGGGTTGTCAGTAAAAACTCATTTAAAACCAGCTGAGTGGTGATAATGTCTGTAACAGGGGCGTAGCCACGGGTGTGCCAGGGTGTGCCGGTGCCACCCACAGTGGCAGCTGGCACACCTAAAAACAGATGCAGAATTATTATTATTTTTAATTGTAATAAACATGGGCAGCGCAAAGGAGGGGCTAGCAGATGCTTCAGCACCCCCAAGAAAGACCAAAGCACCCATAAGAAATGAAATAAATTAAAAACATTTGACTTATTATTACGCATTCATAACTCGTGCATTGCAATATAACGTGACGTGATTAGCAGGCGCGCTTTTCGAATTGTCAGCATTTTATTTAAAAAATGGATCGGTTCCTTGTGCCAAGAAGGCCTGTCTCCGACTAAAGATTTCACTAGTCACACGTAAATTGATTAATATAATAACTTAGGCTACTAACCATCCTTTAATATATAGGCGTATAGCCTATTCCGCGCCCAAGCGCGTTTAAATCTTGCAACGGCAAAAGTAGGCTAATGATTATGAATGTTGGGGGAAAGGCAAAAGAACACATTTTAATTATTCGTTAATAAACTAGTGATTTCTTCTCAGTCAGTGTCGGCTGAAAAGATAAAGTTGCAGAATGCGACGCTGACTTTAATAAAGAAATGCACCTTTTCATTCCGACTACGTAATTAGTCTTGTTTTTCTTCTTTCACAGAAGCGCTGCAGGTGCGTGATGCGACGATGTGTGAATCTTCATGGTCTGTTACGCTGCTATTCGCGCCTATAAAGCAAAAGCCCAGAATAAAAAAAATTAAATAAATCTAATACATTCTAATCTTACTAGTCAGTGATCGACTAATATACTTTCAGTGTAAATGAACAAAATGGTGTGATTTTACAGTTCTCCACAATATTATTTTTGCTGCGCGCAAGTTCAGGCTAAAATAACTTGTGTACATGAGCTGAGATCAGACATGAGATATGAGGGTAGCCACCGCTCATGTCCATATTGATAAATTCCAACTTTGCGTTGAAACGACTGTACGCCCACTTTTCTGTCTTACCTTCGTTTTGTAAATGAGGCCCATTGTTTTTATAGATAGCCTAATCAGGATACAAGCACTAAAACATCTCACAAGGAAACCATTCTTAGTAGTAGACTAACACAACAGCAGCAGCATTAATGTTTCATTTCTTTTCTATAAGCATTTAGACGCTCGTGACAATATCTAGTTTGTTGCTTGTTTTCTTTAGTCTTAAGAAATTATACATCTTTTACAGCACCGGTCCGCTCGTCTCCTGATCATTCGGCTTCAGCGTCTGATCTAACGTGCGCACTTCCGCACGAACATTTGCTGAACAGCGATCCCTGGTCACAGTTTTCGCTAGGTCACCGATTTCGGCACAACACCAGCCCTGCGTCCCAATGTGCATACTATCTACCCCAGTGGTTTTCAATCCTGGTCCTGGGGACCCACTGCTCTGCACATTTTGTATGTCTCCCTTATCTGACACACTCAAGTCAGTTCATGGATCTCTCTCCTAACGAGCTGGTGATCTGAATCAGGTGTTTAAATAAGACATACAAAATGTGCAGAGCAGTGGGTCCCGAGGACCAGGATTGAAAACCACTGATCTACCCTATCTGCCCTAAATAGTATTGAAAATTACCACTATAACATAGAATTTAGTATGGATAGTATGCACATGAACGAAATGGTTAAACTAACATATTAATACCGCATTAATCTGACAATAAATGTGGCACACCCAGTTTTTCTGATGCACACCCAGAGTCTCCTTTCTGGCTACGCTCCTGGTCTGTAAGTTAAGTTTATGACACTTCTGTCTGATTTCTCCAGGGATCCCGGCGGTGAGGAGGAGGATGAAGGTGTCAGTGGTCTGGATGTCAGTGAAGAGGCATCAGCTGTTCCGTCTGCTAGTGAAGAAATAAAAGAGGAGACAGATGATGGGGAAGAGGATGATGAGCTTGCAGAGTACGGACTGGACAAATATGACGAAGAAGACATAGGTATGTCATCCTTAATTGATTGATCTGGCTTTAACTCATCATGACATGTTTACATTTTTGAACGTTAAAATACTAAAACAGTCTCTCACTAATCTCTCAACCAATGGGGTGAGCTTAGGGCGGGGCTATATGTTCGCCTGACCAATAGAATGCAGCAGTGTCCGCCCACTTGTTTTTAGCGTCGCTGGTTCCCTTTCGAGCTGTCACGAGACATCACAGAGAATTCTCCGTTATGGGAACTCCTTCCCTTCAACCTTTCCTGAAGTCCTATTGGCTCACGCCAGTCTAGATGACTGGCCAATTGTCGCAAAGCATGCAAATATGACGAGCTCGAGACAGTATAAATGCGATGCCCGCGACAATTAAGTCAGAATCTTCTACTTCACCTGTTGAATTCATTATGGCTACAGTTTGCAAGATCTGCGCGAGACCAATCGGAACCGCTTGATCATCACCTTCACTGCGTCGCCTGCCTGGGCCTGGCCCACGCCGAGGCGGCGCTGGACGAGTCCTACTGCGGACATTGTGCGTGCTCCGGGCCCGCCGCGATATGGTTCGCGGCCTATTCGGGGTGGGGCTCACTGCTGCAAGTGTGCCGCTGGTGGGCCCCCCTCTCCTGGTGGCGGGAGCGCCGTCTTGCCGCGCCGCCAAACTCAACGGTCGCCCCATTCCCCGGTTTCCTTTCCCGAGAACTGTTTCCGCCCCCCTTCTAACATCGAGGAGTTCGTATCCTTTGGCCAGGAGGAGGGGGATGACGCCATGTCCATCTCGGCCTCGGAGAGGGAGGATTGGGCGGGATCAGAGCCCAATCATTTAGACAGCTCGGGGCCTTCAGACCTCCAAGAGGAGCTCATGAGGGTTCTGTCTAAGGCTGTACAGGAGTTGGAGCTTACCTGGACTCCAGGTAAGCTTGACTCGTGGTATTTCAGGTCCACACGGAAAGCTGACTCGAGGACGTCGGTCCCCTTCTTCCCCGACGTACACGAGCAGCTGGTGAAGACGTGGTCTGCACCCCAATCGGCGCGCGTCCACTCTAACACACAGGCCATTTTTTCCCACGTGGATGGAGCGGAGGCCCACAGGTATGTGCGCTCTCCCCCTGTTGAGGAGACCGTTGCTGCACACCTGTGTCCTGCAGCAGCAAAGACCCTAGTCTCAGACATCAGCCTTCCCTCGAAGCCGTGCAGGACCACTGCCCACCTCGCTAATAAAGCTTATGCCTCTGATGGCGAGGCGGCGTCCGCGATGCACGCCATGGCAGTGCTGCAGGTGTTTCAAGCGAAGCTCCTGCAAGTGGCGGAGGGCGGAGCTCTCACTGCTGAGGCTATCAAGGATCTGCGCGCGGCGACGGACTTCGCGTTGATGGCGACGAAGCGAGCGGCCCAGGCCGCGGGTAAGGCCATGGGATTTATGATCGTCCTTCAGAAGCACCTCTGGCTAAACCTGGCTGACCTCAAGGAGGCCGACCGTAAGGTGCTGCTGAACGCTCCTGTAACTCCCTCCGGCCTCTTTGGTGATGCCGTGGAGTCCATAACTGAGCGATTCGCGGAGGCTCAAAAGCATGCCAAAGCCATGAGTCACGTTATGCCGAGACGCACCTTCCAGCAGCAGACGTCGAGATCCAGATCTTCGTCGGCGCCTGGCTCTGTCCAATGGAGGGATATCCCCAGGCCAGCGCCTGTGGTGGGGACTGCTACTGCTCCTCGACAGGAGCCAGATGTCCGGAGGAAAGCGTGGGGTCCCGGTAGGAAGCGCCAGGGTCAGCGGAGGAGCCCGCGACGCGACTCTCGCCCGCCGCCGGCTGCTAAACTGTCTTCCTGACGATCGGAGGAGAGGAGGAGAGCGCGAGAGCAGCCCAGCTCCCAAGCGCCAAAAGTTCAGTTGCTCAAATGTTTGTGTGTTGGGTGTTCATTCAATAAAACTGCATACATTCTCACAAAAAGAGCTTTCTCCTCCTCACTCAATAAATGCGGCTCCCCTTGCCCTGCCTCAGAGCAGTGCATGGCCGCCGCCCACACAAGTTATAGCCGCGCATCCAACGACCAAGCCGCTAAAGCCGCTATGTCAGTTCATGAGCGCGTGGAAAGTTATTCTGGGAATCTCGCGTTGGCTACTCAGCGTGATAGAGCGGGGATATACTCTTCAATTCAGATGCAGACCACCCCGTTTCAATGGCGTGGTGCAGTCTCTAACATCGCCTCGAAATGCCCAGGCTCTGAGACAAGAGATAGGCTGTCTGCTCGAGAAAGGAGCAGTAGTAAAGACGTTTATATGCCTTAAAATGGGGAGTGTTTGTGAAATGGTGCCATCATTTTACATTTATGCATTTAGCAGACGCTTTTATCCAAGGCGACTTACAGTATATTCAGGCTATACATTTGTATTGTCAGTATGTGTGTTCCCTGGGAATCGAACCCACAAACTTTGCGCTGCTAACACAATGCTCTAACCACTGAGCCACAGGAACACCCATCAGGCTCATATCGACCCGGTTACTTTCACCGTGTCGGATGTTCTGAGTTTCCTGCAGTACAGGCTGGATAGTGGATCGTTACCATCGACACTGAAAGTCTATGTGGCAGCCATTGCCGTGTTTCGTTCCCCGCAGGGCGGACAGTCGATCGGCAGACACGCCATGGTGGTGAGCTTTCTTAAGGGAGCGAGAAGACTACACCCTCCGAGACCACCTTCAGTCCCGCCCTGGGACCTAGAGGTGGTATTAAGAGCTCTTTCTCAGCCACCATTTGAGCCTTTAACATCCGTGGGTTTGAAGGAGCTATCTCTTAAAACTACACTCCTTCTTGCCCTCGCTTCAGCCAAGTGCGTAGGGGATTTACATGCTTTTTCTGTGGACAGTGACTGTATTCGCTTCGGACCCGGTGACTGCAGCATCACTCTCCGGCCGAGAATGGGATACGTCCCTAAGTCACTATCTACCCCCTTCAAGACGCAGACTGTTTCTTTGTCTGCCCTGTCTTCCGAGTCAACAGCCTCGCGTGAAGCAGACGCTCAGACCTCGGTGTGCCCTGTCAGGGCTTTGAGGATTTACATTGACCGTTCGGCCAGCTTTCGACAATCTGACCAGCAGATTGTCGGGCCGGGCCGTTTCAAAACAGAGGCTTTCCCACTGGATTGTAGACGCTATTACAGCTGCTTATACGAGCCAAGGTTTGGAATGTCCTTTGCACATTAGGGGCCACTCAACAAGGGCTATCGCTTCCCCGTGGGCGTGGTCGAGAGGTATGTCTATTCGGGATATATGCGTTGCAGCCGGCTGGTCTTCTCAGAATACTTTCGCCAGGTTTTACAAGCTGGACGTTCAGTCCTTTGCCTCCCAAGTGCTGTCGGTGAGTGGCTGATGCATGTTTTTTTGCTACATTGTCATGTGTGTGCTGCTGTCTCGCACAGTAAGTTATTACTCTGCATGGCCCTCTTACCAATATGGTTGTTCTGCCCTGTACTCAGTGCAGCTTCCTGTATTTTGTGTTTGATTCTCTAGTGTTACCATTATCATGCTAGGTTGTGTTTTTGCTGCACAGTTATCTCTGTGCAGCTCCTCACAGTGTTTTGTTGTGCATGTTTGCCCTGTTTTCAGCGCAGCCGACGTTATTTCTATCCAGATATGCAAATTTTGTATACCTTGGGTTTAGACGCTTATTGGCTTACCGCCACCTATCAGCTGTGAGCTCGCCTAACAGCGTCACTATTGGTGGGAAGTGTGTATGTGCGTATTCTATCTTCGCTGAGTGTGTGTCTGGTACAGGCTTCGTAGCCTCTCTCACGGCGGGATTGAATATCGTTCCCATAACGGAGAATTCTCTGTGATGTCTCGTGACAGCTCGAAAGGGAACGCTCCGGTTACTATGGTAACCTCGTTTCCCTGAGAGCGGGAACGAGACATCACGGTAGTCGCCGTGCTCGCTGCTCTCCAGCCTAGCGGTGTTCAGTATCCGATTCTGACATAATTGCCGCGGGCATCGCATTTATACTGTCTCGAGCTCGTCATATTTGTATGCTTTGCGACAATTGGCCAGTCATCTAGACTGGCGTGAGCCAATAGGACTTCAGGAAATGTCGAAAGGAAGGAGTTCCCATAACAGAGAATTCTCCGTGATGTCTCGTTCCCGCTCTCAGGGAACCGAGGTTACCATAGTAACCGGAGCATTCTGTACGCATTCTTTTCATTCGTTTGAGTTTTATAAGCCAAAACAACCAGCTGCAAGGTGAATCCCAATAGTACAAAGTTGGATTTGAAGCAAAAACGTTTTTGAAAATCGGACAAAAAGACAAAGACTTTATTGTCTTTATTGAGGGAAAGCGATACAGTCACATGAAACATTTCTAATGGCAGTGAATTAAAAAGAATGGAGAAATCTAAAATTATACATTTAAGGTTACTTGTGTATATATGGAAACAATATATTGTAGGTTTATTGCTGTGCTTCATGTGAGTGGGCGGAGCTCAACATTTCGTTGGCTTGCACCAAACTCTCTGATTGGTGGAATCTTCTTTACAGCATTGTGGGTAATGTAGTTTTCCATCAGGGATTCCACTCTTAAGCATATTTATTTAAAAAATAAGTAGAAATAATGTGGGCTGATGGCTTTAACAAAAGTATATGCTATTGATTAACAGCCTCTGAGCTCACAGTAGATCTGTGTTTAACAGTTTTGAAGTTATTGTTAAAAATCAATTCACCAAGGGAGAAAATAAATGGCATGTTTACTTTCAGAACCTGATTATTGCTCTCTGTAGTAGACGGGGGAATGAAAGAAACCCATTTGATGATGATGAAGATGGTGCAGTTACTCAATTTGTGTTTTTTCTTTTATGCAGCTACGTCAAATCTTGGAGACAGTCTGGCAGGACTGACAGTGTTTGGCACTAATGAAGAGGACCCGTACATCACCATCAAAGACACAGTGAGACACACTCAACTTGAAAAATCTAACGTTTTCTAGTTCATCTGATGGATCTGTGTTTGTAGGATCAGTACGAGCGGGAGGATTTTCAGATTAAATCCACTGATAACCTGATTCTAGCAGGACGGGCCGAGAAAGACTGCTGTAACCTGGAGGTTTACGGTAAGCAGTGTTACTGAGATACTATCTAACCCTGCTCTGGACTGAAGAGCTCGTCTGATGTTGATTGATTTTGTGTGTCAGTGTTTAACTCCCAGGAAGACTCTCTGTATGTGCATCATGACGTCCTGCTGCCAGCGTATCCGCTCTGTGTGGAGTGGCTGAACTTTGACCCCAGTCCAGAGGAAGGACAAGGTGAACATTTGAATTTCAGTCATCAGATATTTATGTAAATGTTTTTGGGTATTAAGCGTTTAAAGGATACAGAAATAAAGAGGATTCGATGGTTTTCAAAATGAAAGCAAAGCAAAGAAGCTGCTATATCATAATAATATTATTGATTTCTGTGATAGTCAATATCTAGCAGGGGGGCTGATATAAGGGAAGATCTATGAAATCACAAAAAAAACATGCATAATTGTTGAAATTTATAGTTATTTTAAATAATATGCACTAAATTAGAAATAAGTTGAAAATTATAATTAGGACTTGATTAAACGATTTCTACTTCAGATGGCATCTTTTTGATTCTGTAATCCTATTATAATTTTTTCACAAATAAAGAAATAGTTCAAAACAAATAAAAATGGATTAAATACCAGTGCACTCAGTAATCTGAAGTTTGTGCAGTGGGAAGGTTTGTGAAATGAAATACCTTATATCTGATCTGTAAATGAGAAAGTATTATAGCATTTACCAATCTGTTACTAATAATAGAAAAGCAAATGCTATAATACTTTTTTGTACACTGTTTACTTTGTTTAAAGTTCTGTAATAATGTATTAGTCTGAACTGTTCAACAGAGACAGTAGCACTGTCAAAATAAAAGTCCTGCTTCAGACTTATCGCCTAATGCCGGAATATTATTATTTCTAGATTTTATTTATTTTTATTACATTTGAGATTTTTTTTAAAAAAATTAAAGCTAAATTTGTCCTTTTTTAATATTTTTTCCATTTGTTCTTGTGATTTCATATAATTATTATTATTAATTGTAATGAATTAAAACTAAAACCACAAAAAAAGACTGTTGCTTTAAATAAAATAAAATAAACAGTCAAATAAAAGAGTGAAAAACAATCTTATTTGCAGAGCCAGTATTTCTCCGTGTCATGCAGGGTTTGATGCTGTGTTGTGCTGCAGGGAATTACGCGGCCGTAGGGAACATGACGCCTGTGATTGACGTCTGGGATCTGGATGTTGTGGACTGTTTGGAGCCGGCCTTCTCACTCGGCAGCAAGAAGAAGAAGAAGAAGGCAAAGAAGGTGCTTGTTTGTACTCCAGTCGCTTACATGGTATTTTGTCTAGTCATTAATGTGGAATGTAGCGTTGTGAAAGCTGCTCTTTGTAAGGGTCATTCGATGTTTGAGTGATTTCGTGGTTCAGAAGTGTAATGTGTTTGTGTTCTGAAGGCGGCTGAACCCATCGACGGACACACGGATGCTGTGCTGGATCTGTCCTGGAACAGACTGGTCAGGTGAGACCGCTGAGTGTTTCTGAAGAGCGGATGCTTTTCTGAGTCTGATGAGTGTTTCTGGTGCAGGAATGTTCTAGCCAGCGCGTCTGCGGATGAGTCGGTGATCCTGTGGGATATGGGGAAGGGAAAACCAGCGGCCACCCTCACCAAACACACAGATAAGGTACTGATTGAAAGAAGGCTCTACTACTGGCCAACGGCTGTTTATTTGATCAAAAATACAGAAAAATTGGGAAATATTTTTACAATTTCAACTAACTGTGTTCTATGTGAATAAATAGTCAAATATAATTGATTTCTGCGATCAAAGCTGAATTTGTCACATGATTCTTCAGAAATCATTATCATATACTGATTTGCTGCTCAAGAAACATTTCTCATTTATATCAATGTTGAAAACACTTCATGTATTTGTGTAAACGGTTGCTTAATACATTTTGATCTGATTTAATATCACAGGTTCAGACGCTGAATTTCCACCCGTTTGAGGCTCAAACTCTCCTCAGCGGATCATATGACAAGTAGGTCATGATGTAGAAAATGACTTGACCAATCAGAGCGCAGCACGGCTGAGCCTGACCAATCAGAGCATTGTGTGTGACGCAGGTCTGCGATCCTGTACGACTGCCGCAGTCCAGACGACAGCCATCGGATCTGGCGCTTCAGTGGGCAGGTGGAGCGCGTCGTTTGGGATCATTTCTCTCCGTGCCACTTCCTGGTGAGCGGCCGGGCCGTTTGGTGGATTTACTCTGACCTCTGACCTGTGATGTGAATAATCAGTGCTGTGTTGCAGGCGAGTACAGAGGACGGCTTCGTTTATTGTCTGGACGCTCGTTCAGATAAACCTGTGTTCACGCTCAGAGCTCACGATGGAGAAGTTTCAGGTCAGTCGCACTCGCAGTAATATATCCATTGCTTCAAATCAAATCAAACTGGGAAAAATTAAGCTCATTTGTTGCCAAGGCAACATTTCTCATTTTTATTTAGTTGCATTATTTCACTTAGAGTACTAAAA
The DNA here is from genome assembly GCA_027422405.1 of Ptychobarbus kaznakovi. Lineage (NCBI taxonomy): Eukaryota > Metazoa > Chordata > Actinopteri > Cypriniformes > Cyprinidae > Ptychobarbus > Ptychobarbus kaznakovi. The sequence goes on from CM049795.1 coordinate 44,836,474, forward strand.
TAAATCAAAATCATATAAAATAAAAATTATAATCCATGTAGACAAATTTAAAAAATTTGTTAATTAATAAAAATAGCAATAAAATGCTAAACAAAATGGCTAAATTTTGACTTAAAATTAAAAACGTATTAAACTGTAATAAAACAATTCATAATAAAAAACATATATTATTCAAACTATATTAGTATATCAGTGATACTAAATAATGCCATCTCTGTTTACTACAACTAATACCATAAAAAGGTTACTCTAAATTAAATACTGTTTAAATTAAATTAATCATTTAAAAATAAATTAATTAAACTTGAAATAAAATGACTAAAACTGAAATAAAAATAATAAAAAAACGTATTTTTTTATATAAAAAAAAAACTTGTAGACATTAATATATATATATATATAAACAAATATAAAATTGAAATGAAAACAGGAAATATAGTTAATAAAACATTTGCATTACTTGAAGTAAATAAAATGCTAAAATTTAATATTGCTAATTTATTTTGTCAATAGACCCTTTTCACACGACTGTGCTGACGCGTTTAACGGTCATCAGCATCGTAAATCCTCAAAAGTGTTTCAGATTTGTGTTTTTTTTTAAATGTATGTACATTTATAACACTATTCTTTGTATTATATTACCTGTGCATCAAATTACAAAAAAATAGTTTGTGCTAATGCGAGTGTGTTTCTAATGCAGCGTCTATAGGAGGACGGTAAATTTGAGATTGTTTGCTCTTCTGACTGCTGTTATCAGTCTTTCTCGTTTTTTTCCTTTTATTGAAAGTTATTAAAACACTATGGTAGAGTTTCTATTTTGCTATTTGAGCAAATGGGAATACAAAAAATATATTTGTGGTACGCTCCCATTCACTGCTCTTCATACTAACCTGACTATGACGAAGTCCGCTGCTGAGAAACCCGGAAATGTGAAAAGGGTCCATTGTAAAAAATACATAATCATATATCTGATAGTAAAATAACAAAAAACTTTTTTGAAGAAAAACAAATATTTCAGCTTATTTCATTTCAAGTTTTCATTTGATTTTAGTTGATGTACTAAAATAACTAAAACTGAATGAAATGAAAATGAAAACAACATGAATTATTCTGTAATAATAAAAACTGTAATGGTGTATCGGTAACGCTGTCTCTGATGATAATGCCGTCGTGATGTTTTCTCAGGGATGGATCTGAGCAGTCAGATCCGCGGCTGTCTGGTCACGTCTTCAGCAGACAAGCACGTGAAGATCTGGGACATCATGGGAGACAAACCCACTCTGATCCACTCCAGAGACATGAAGATGGTGCGTATCTGACACACGAGCGTCTCACCGAGTGGAAGCGGCTTTGTAACGCGACTGTCTCTCTGTCAGGGCGTTTTGTTCTGCAGCTCCTGTTGTCCAGATCTGCCGTTCCTCTATGCGTTTGGAGGACAGAAGGACGGGCTGCGTGTCTGGGACATCAGCGATGTCGCTGCAGGTGTGAATCTCAAGCGTGTGTGTGTGTGTGTGTGTGTCTGTCTGCACGTGTGTGTGTGTGTGTGTGTGTGTGTGTGTGTCTGTCTGCGTGTCTGTCTGTCTGTGTTTGTGTGTGTCTCTGTGTGCGTGCGTGTGTGTGTGTGTCTCTGTGTGCGTGCGTGTGTGTGTCTCTCTGTGTGTGTCTGTCTGTCTGTGTGTTTGTGTGTGTGTCTCTCTCTCTCTGTGTGTGTGTGTGTGTGTGTCTGTGTGTGTGTTGTTAACTGTAATCTGTTGTATCTCCAGTCACGGAGGTTTTTGGCAGCCGGGAACGTTTGGTGGCAAATACAGTATCCGGAGCGTCCGGCAGTGACATGGACGCCTCATAACCACCTGCATAATGCAAGACTGAATCATCGATGCACAGAAGACACAGAATCATGGATCAGTGCTTCATAATGAATATGAACAGCATCTGTCAATATACAGAACAGATTGATCTTTTGAAAAGATATCTTCTGATGTATATGTGCTGATATCAGAACTTTGCTGTCTTTGACAAATGTTTGAAGCCGCTTTCCTTTGAGGGGAATATCAATGATGATTGAAATTTCTCTCCATATTTCTTCTTTTAAAGAAATGTATAAATAATTATGATAAATAATTTCCAATATAAAACTTTGGAATCCAAGGCATTTGTCTTACTCTGAATTTCAAAGTTATGTCTGTCACCATTTAATGATTCCAAACTGATCAGTTCTGAAAAACAACTGTTTTCATAAATGATTGATTAAAACGATCTCTATGGTGGCGTCTCGCTGCCGTCCAGTGGCGTAATGCGGTACTGCTGGTGTTGATTTTATTCATTTTTTTGCTCCTTTAAAATATTATCTTTCATAAATGTTAGTTAAAACGAATTGGATTCATGATTTTATTTCATTAATGATTAAACTTTTTTTATCCATGATTTTATTTGATCATTTTGATTAAAACGATCTATGGTGGCTAATGATTAAACTTTATTTTATCCATGATTTTATTTGATCATTTTGAAAAACGATCTCTATGGTGGCGTCTCATTGCCCTCCAGTGGCGTAATGCGGTTGCTGCTGTTGAAAGTTTACTCCTTTAAAATATAATCTTTCATAATTGGGTTCAAACGAATTGGGTTCATTATTTTATTTCATCCTAATGATTAAACTTTATTTTATCCATGATTTTATTTGATAATTTTGATTAAAACGATCTCTATGGAGGCGTCTCATTGCCCTCCAGTGGCGTAATGCGGTACTGCTGCTGTTGATAAGTTTATTTTTTGCCCCTTTAAAATAATTTCTTTAATACATTTTTGGTAAAAACTAACTGGCTTTGTGATTTTATTTTATCCTAATGAATACATTTTATTTTATCCATGATTTTATTTGATCATTTTGATTAAAACGATCTCTATGGTGTCGTCTCGCTGCCCTCCAGTGGCGTAATGCGGTACTGCTGCTGTTGATAACTTCATTTTTGCTCCTTTAAAATATTATCTTTCATAAATGTTAGTTAAAACGAATTGGATTCATGATTTATTTTATCCTAATAATTCAACTTTATTTTATCCATGATTTTATTTGATCATTTTGATTAAAATGATCTCTATGGTGTCGTCTCATTGCCCTCCAGTGGCGTAATAAGGTACTGATGCTGTTGATAACTTCATTTTTGCTCCTTTAATATACTTTCTTTAATACGTTTTTGGTAATAACTAACTGGCGTTGTGATTTTATTTGATCCTAATGAATAAATTTTATCTATGATTTTATTTGATCCTTTTGATTAAAACGATCTCTATGGTGTCGTCTCGCTGCCCTCCAGTGGCGTAATACGGTACTGCTGCTGTTGATAAGTTTATTTTTGCTCCTTTAAAATATTATCTTTCATAAATGTTAGTTAAAACGAATTGGATTCATGATTTATTTGATCCTAATGATTAAACTTTATTTTATCCATGATTTTATTTGATCCTTTTGATTAAAACGATCTCTGTGGTGGCGTCTCGCTGCCCTCCAGTGGCGTAATGCGGTACTGCTGCTGTTGATAAGTTTATTTTTTGCCCCTTTAAAATACTTTCTTTAATACATTTTTGGTCAAAATTAACTGGCTTTGTGATTTTATTTTATCCTAAGTCAAAAGTCAAAGTCAGCTTTATTGTCAATTCTACCACATGTACCGTACATACATACAGAGAATTGAAATTGCATTACTCTCTTACTCCCTGGTGCATACAGATAACACTAAACACTAACAGTAGAACGCACAAATATACAAATAAGGACATTTAGAAAAAAAAATAATAATAATAATAATAATAAAAAATAGATAAAGTGGCATAAGGCACATGGTAAATAGTGCAAACCAGTGAAATACACAGAATGCAGAATATGAATGGTGTAGTGCAAAGAGCTTATTAAGTCTATTTTATTAAAGTGACGAGAGAGCAGTCTTTATTCAGACTGTCAGAAGAGGTAGTTAAATAAATGAGGTCAGTCCAATGCTGTACAAAGTGACTGGTGCTTGTCACAGTGTGTGTGTGTGTGCGTGTGTGGGGGGGGGTGGGTGTGGTGTGTGGGGGGCGGGGGGGTCAGAGTTCAGTGGTGCGTGGTGTAAGAGAGGGGAGGGGGGGCAAGGACGGGAGGGAGTTCAGCTTCCTGACAGCCTGGTGGATGAAGCTGTCCTTCAGTCTGTTGGTCCTGGCCTGGAGACTCCGCAGTCTCCTCCCTGATGGTAGCAGACTGAAGAAGCTGTGTGTCGGGTGGGTGGGATCACCTGCAATGCTGAGGGCTTTGCGGGTGAGACGGGTGCTGTAGATGTCCTGGAGGGAGGGGAGAGAGACACCAACGATCTTCTCAGCTGCTCTCACTATCCGTTGAAGGGACTTGCGGCAGGACGCGTTGCAGGCGCCATACCACACAGTGATGCAGCTAGTCAGGATGCTCTCGATGGTGCCTCTGTAGAAGGTGCACATGATGGGGGTCGGGGCTCTGGCTCTTCTGAGTTTGCGGAGGAAGTAGAGACGCTGTTGTGCTTTCTTGGCTAGTGCTGCAGTGTTGTTGGTCCAGGAGAGGTCCTCTGTGATGTGTACACCCAGGAACTTGGTGCTGCACGCTCTCTCCACAGTCGCACCGTTGATGGTCAGAGGAGCATGCTGAGTGTGCACTCTCCTGAAGTCAACAACAATCTCCTTCGTCTTCTCCACATTCAGAGAGAGATTGTTGTCACTGCACCATCCGGCCAGGCGGCTCACCTCGCTCCTGTAGTTTGTCTCATCTCTGTTGCTGATGAGACCCACCACAGTTGTGTCATCCGCAAATTTAATGAAGAGGTTGGAGTTGTGTGATGGTGTGCAGTCGTGGGTCAGCAGAGTGAAGAGGAGGGGGCTCAGCACACATCCTTGGGGGGCCCCTGTGTTCAGTGTGATGGTGCTGGATGTGTTACTGCCGACCCGTACTGCCTGAGGTCTCCCGGTCAGAAAGTCCAACAGCCAGTTGCACAGTGATGTATTGAGCCCCAGCTGGACCAGTTTATGAATGAGCTGTTGAGGGATGATTGTGTTGAATGCTGAACTGAAGTCTATGAACAGCAATCTGACATACGTGTCCATTTTGTCCAGATGTGTGAGGGCTGGGTGGAGGGCAGTGGCGATGGCATCATCGGTCGAGTGATTGGACCTATATGCAAACTGGAAGGGGTCCAGGGAGGGGGGGAGGACAGATTTGATGTGTTGCATGACTAGCCGTTCAAAGCACTTCATGAGAATAGGAGTGAGTGCTACTGGACGGTAGTCATTGAAGCAGGATGGAGATGACTTCTTCGGGACTGGAATGATGGTGGTAGCTTTGAAGCATGTGGGGACAACAGCCTGACTTAGTGAGATGTTGAAAATGTCTGTGAAGACATCAGTGAGTTCCACTGCACAGTCTCTCAGTACACGCCCAGGAATGTTGTCAGGACCCGGAGCTTTGCGTGCATTGATCCTGCTGAGGGATCTCCTCACGCTGTCTGGGGACAGCATCATCACCTGGTCGCCGGGAGGAGGTGTAGTCTTCTGTGCAGTGGTGCTGTTTTGTGCTTCAAAGCGAGCGAAGAATGCATTCAGCTCGTTCAGCAGGGGGATGGTGCTGTCACAGGTCTGTGGTGGGGGCTTGTAGTCTGTAATGGTCTGAATCCCCTGCCACAGGCTACGAGTGTCTCTGCTGTCGCTGAAACGATGGGCTATCCTCCTGGAGTACAGTCTCTTGGCCTCTCTGATGCCGCGGGATAGGTTGGCCCTAGCTGTCTTCAGGCCCTCCTCATCTCCAGCTCTAAAGGCAGCATTCCGAGCCTTCAGAAGTCTGTAGACCTCCCCTGTCAGCCACGGCTTCTGGTTGGCCCGGACAGTGATAGACTTTGTGACCGTTACATCATCAATACACTTGGTGATGTAGGCAGTGACGGTCTCTGAGTACTCTTGGAGGTCTGTAGTATTGTTATATGTGGCAGCCTGCTTAAACATATCCCAGTCAGTAGTGTCAAAACAGTCTTGAAGTGCCTCTGACGACCCTTCAGGCCACACTTGTATCTGTTTGTGTACTGGTTTGATAACTTTAACGAGCGGTCTGTATGCAGGCATTAGCATGACAGTGATGTGGTCTGAGGCTCCGAGGTGGGGGAGGGGGAGGGCCTTGTAAGCTCCTCTTTGTGTGGTGTAAACAAAATCCAGGGTATTTTTTCCCTTGTTGGAAAGTCTATATGCTGATGAATTTTTGGGAACACACTCCTTAAGTCTGCGTGGTTAAAATCCCCAGCCAAGATGAGAAAAGCATCTGGGTGTGCTGTCTGCTGCCCACTGATGTGCTGGTACAGATCATTTAGTGCCTCACTCCTATTGTTGTTATTGGAGCTGGGAGGGATGTATACAGCAACGAGCAGTATGGCTGTAAATTCCCTTGGTAGATAGAACGGCCGGCACTTAATAATCATAAACTCCACCAGGGGTGAGCAGTGTTTGCAGACCACAACAGCGTCGCGACACCATGCATCATTGATGTAAATACAAAGCCCGCCGCCGCGTCTCTTACCTCCCTCGACGAGAGCTCTGTCTGCTCGATAGCATGTTAGCTGCTCGAGCTGAATGGCGCAGTCCGGAACGCTGTTGTTAAGCCATGTTTCCGTAAACACAAAAAACACAACAGTCTCTTACAGTCCTCTGAGTAGAGCGAAGTAGTCGGATGTGGTCCAGTTTATTGTCCAAAGAGCGTACGTTCGCCAGTACGATGGTGGGGATAGCTGGCTTGTTTGGGTTAGCCGCTAGCCTAGCTCGGATACCTCCGCGCTTACCCCTCTTCTGCTTCCTCTCACGCCGCTTGTAGCGCCTCCGCTCTGGGCGAGATGCAGTAGTGGGGGTCGGTGATGGTGTAGGCCTCCGGAGCAGACCGAGGTCCCGCAGCTCTTCGGCGTGCGCGGAGTTTAACTCTAACAATGTGGTTCTGCCGACATCGAGCAGAAACTCACGACTGTATGCGCGCTTGAAGACAGGTAGACAAGACGAATATGTACAAAAACATTGCGACTTACAAGACAAAAAACACGAAAACACCGTTCTGTCGGGAGAGAGAGAAGCCGCTGCGTCTGTTGTGCGCGCCGCCATCTTGGCATTAATGAATACATTTCATTTTATCCATGATTTTATTTGATCATTTTGATTAAAACGATCTCTATGGTGTCGTCTCGCTGCCCTCCAGTGGCGTAATGCGGTACTGCTGCTGTTGATAAGTTTATTTTTTGCCCCTTTAAAATATTATCTTTCATAAATGTTAGTAAAAAACGAATTGCCTTCATGCTTTTGTTTTATCCTAATGATTCAACTTTATTTTATCCATGATTTTATTTGATCATTTTGATTAAAACGATCTCTATGGTGTCGTCTCGCTGCCCTCCAGTGGCGTAATGCGGTACTGCTGCTGTTGATAACTTTATTTTTGCTCCTTTAAAATAATTTCTTTAATACATTTTTGGTAAAAACTAACTGGCTTTGTGATTTTATTTGATCCTAATGAATACATTTTATTTTATCCATGATTTTATTTGATCATTTTGATTAAAACGATCTCTGTGGTGTCGTCTCGCTGCCCTCCAGTGGCGTAATGCGGTACTGCTGCTGTTGATAAGTTTATTTTTTGCCCCTTTAAAATACTTTCTTTAATACATTTTTGGTAAAAATTAACTGGCTTTGTGATTTTATTTTATCCTAATGAATACAATTTATTTTATTTGATCATTTTGATTAAAACGATCTCTATGGTGTCGTCTCATTGCCCTCCAGTGGCGTAATGCGGTACTGCTGCTGTTGATAAGTTTATTTTTTGCCCCTTTAAAATATTATCTTTCATAAATGTTAGTTAAAACGAATTGGATTCATGATTTATTTTATCCTAATGATTAAACTTTATTTTATCCATGATTTTATTTGATCCTTTTGATTAAAACGATCTCTATGGTGTCGTCTCGCTGCCCTCCAGTGGCGTAATGCGGTACTGATGCTGTTGATAACTTCATTTTTGCTCCTTTAAAATATTATCTTTCATAAATGTTAGTTAAAACGAATTGGATTCATGATTTATTTTATCCTAATAATTCAACTTTATTTTATCCATGATTTTATTTGATCATTTTGATTAAAATGATCTCTATGGTGTCGTCTCATTGCCCTCCAGTGGCGTAATAAGGTACTGATGCTGTTGATAACTTTATTTTTGCTCCTTTAAAATACTTTCTTTAATACATTTTTGGTAAAAACTAACTGGCTTTGTGATTTTATTTGATCCTAATGAATACATTTTATTTTATCTATGATTTTATTTGATCCTTTTGATTAAAACGACCTCTATGGTGTCGTCTCGCTGCCCTCCAGTGGCGTAATACGGTACTGCTGCTGTTGATAAGTTTATTTTTTGCCCCTTTAAAATACTTTCTTTAATACATTTTTGGTCAAAACTAACTGGCTTTGTGATTTTATTTTATCCTAATGAATACATTTTATTTTATCCATGATTTTATTTGATCATTTTGATTAAAACGATCTCTATTTCCAAGCTACGGAACATGTTAAGTGTTTCTGATGCAGAAAAGTTAGTTCATGCATTCATGACCTCTAGACTGGACTATTGTAATGCACTGCTAGGTGGTTGTCCTGCATCTTCAATAAACAAGCTACAGATAGTACAAAATGCTGCGGCTAGAGTCCTTACCAGGTCAAGAAAATATGACCATATTACTCCAATTTTACAGTCTCTGCACTGGCTACCTATTAAATTTCGTATCAGTTACAAAATATTATTACTTGCCTACAAAGCCCTAAATGATTTAGCTCCTGCGTACCTAACTAATCTTTTATCACGCTACAATCCAACCCGCTCCCTTAGGTCGCAAAACTCTGGACTCTTGGTAGTACCTAGGATAGCAAAGTCCACAAAAGGAGGTAGAACTTTTTCATATCTGGCTCCTAAACTATGGAATAGCCTTCCTGAAAACGTTCGGGGTTCAGACACACTCTCTCTGTTTAAATCTAGATTAAAGACGCATCTCTTTAGCCAAGCATTCATATAATGCATCTCACAATCTTGTACTGCCAGTCTATCTGAACAAATGCACTTTATTATGCTTTAGCTTGGGTTATACTGATAATTTCATCCAGGGTTATTCCTGGATGGAGCCGCTGCTACGCTAATTGTCTTACTGTTTCTATGTTACTGCCACGGGATTAACATCCCGTGGTAGTTAGGAATTACACAAGCTTCAGTCTGGATCCTACCCTTTAACGATCTGTGATGACCGAACACCTGAGAAGAGACGATGACAACCCCTCCGAGATGAGCCCCAGAGACAGATCTCCAGTGAGGACCTCGTCACCTAGACATCCATCGGGGAAAGACCCCGGAACCAGTGGACCACTTACACTCTAACTTTGCTGCAGTTGGAATAAACTACTGATTTGTCTGGCCGGAGGGGAACTGGCCCCCCGACTGAGCCTGGTTTCTCCCAAGGTTTTTTTCTCCATTCTGTCACCGATGGAGTTTTCGTTCCTTGCCGCTGTCGCCTCTGGCTTGCTCAGTTGGGGACACTTCATTTCCAGCACAATCATCAACTTGATTGCACAGATATTATTTAAACTGAACTAAGCTGGACAATGCCATTACTAAATTCAATAATGAAATGCATTCAGCAGATAATTGAGTGTTAAATCCTGTCATTTTACATTATTGACAAAATTTGCCTATTTTGATATTGTGCAGTGCTTTGTTACAATTTGTATTGTTAAAGGCGCTATATAAATAAAGGTGATTTGATTTGATTTGATTCTATGGTGTCGTCTCATTGCCCTCCAGTGGAGTAATACGGTACTGCTGCTGTTGATAAGTTTATTTTTTGCCCCTTTAAAATACTTTCTTTAATACATTTTTGGTCAAAACTAACTGGCTTTGTGATTTTATTTTATCCTAATGAATACATTTTATTTTATCCATGATTTTATTTGATCATTTTGATTAAAACGATCTCTATGGTGTCGTCTCATTGCCCTCCAGTGGCGTAATGCGGTACTGCTGCTGTTGATAAGTTTATTTTTGCTCCTTTAAAATATCATCTTTCATAAATGTTAGTTAAAACGAATTGGATTCATGATTTATTTCATCCTAATGAATACATTTTATTTTATCCATGATTTTATTTGATCATTTTGATTAAAACGATCTCTGTGGTGGCGTCTCATTGCCCTCCAGTGGCGTAATGCGGTACTGCTGCTGTTGATAAGTTTATTTTTTGCTCCTTTAAAATATCATCTTTCATTAATTTTAGTAAAAAACGAATTGCCTTCATGCTATTGTTTTATCCTAATGATTCAACTTTATTTTATCCATGATTTTATTTGATCATTTTGATTAAAACGATCTCTACGGTGTCGTCTCATTGCCCTCCAGTGGCGTAATGCGGTACTGCTGCTGTTGATAACTTTATTTTTTGCTCCTTTAAAATATCATCTTTCATTAATGTTAGTAAAAAACGAATTGCCTTCATGCTATTGTTTTATCCTAATGATTCAACTTTATTTTATCCATGATTTTATTTGATCCTTTTGATTAAAACGATCTCTATGGTGTCGTCTCATTGCCCTCCAGTGGCGTAATGCGGTACTGCTGCTGTTGATAACTTTATTTTTGCTCCTTTAAAATATTATCTTTCATAAATGTTAGTTAAAACGAATTGGATTCATGATTTATTTGATCCTAATGATTCAACTTTATTTTATCCATGATTTTATTTGATCCTTTTGATTAAAACGATCTCTATAGTGTCGTCTCATTGCACAAATAACCTGCCTGATTTATCTCAACTGCTCTGTGTACCCATAAATACAGATGAACTAGACACAATTACTAGCAACATGGGAACTATTTTCTCCAATACGTTAGAAACTGTTGCACCCATCAAATTAAAAAAGGTTAGAGAAAAACGTGCTGCGCCATGGTACAACAGTTATACCCATTCTCTCAAGAAAGAAACTCGTATTCTTGAGCGCAAATGGAGAAAAAGTAACTTGGAAGTCTTTAGAATTGCGTGGAAAAACAGTATGTTCAGCTATAGACAGGCTCTAAAAACTGCAAGAACCGAGTATATCCGCAAACTCATAGATAATCACCAAAACAATCCAAGGTTTTTATTTAGCACAGTGGCTAGATTAACAAATAAACAGATGTCACCCGATCTAAATATTCCCTCACAGTTTAATAGTAATGACTTTATGAATTTCTTTACTGATAAAATAGATAATATCAGAAATACAATAACAAACGTAGATTCTACAGCGTCTAGTACTTCAGCATCATTCATCGCACCCAAAGAAATACTGCAGTGCTTTACAACTATAGGACAGGATGAGCTAAATAAACTTATAACTACATCTAAACCAACAACATGTTTATTAGATCCTGTACCGACTAAACTATTGAAAGAGTTGTTACCTGTAGCAGAACAACCGCTTCTCAATGTTATTAACTCCTCGCTATCTTTAGGTCACGTCCCAAAACCATTTAAACTGGCAGTTATTAAGCCTCTTATTAAGAAACCAAAATTAGATCCTTGTGAACTGGCAAATTACAGGCCCATTTCAAATCTTCCGTTTATGTCGAAAATATTAGAAAAAGTAGTGTCTGCTCAATTGTGCTCCTTTTTGCAAAAAAAATGATATCTATGAAGAATTTCAGTCAGGTTTCAGGCCCCGCCATAGCACAGAAACTGCACTTGTTAAAATTACAAATGACTTACTTCTTGCGTCAGACCAAGGCTGCATCTCGTTGCTAGTTTTACTTGATCTTAGTGCTGCGTTCGACACTATAGATCATGACATACTGATAGATCGATTACAAAACTATACAGGTGTTCAAGGGCAGGCTCTAAGATGGTTTAGATCCTACCTGTCCGATCGCTACCACTTTGTTTATTTAAACGGGGAGTCATCTCAATTATCACCAGTAAAGTATGGAGTACCACAAGGATCTGTCCTAGGTCCTCTATTATTTTCATTATATATGCTGCCCCTTGGTAATATTATTAGAAAATACGGGATTAGTTTCCATTGTTATGCTGATGACACTCAACTATATATCTCAACAAAACCAGATGAAACTTCTAAACTATCTAAGCTAACAGAGTGTGTTAAAAATATAAAAGATTGGATGACCAGTAATTTTCTCCTATTAAATTCAGATAAGACCGAGATATTACTTATTGGACCTAAAAACAGTACACAGAATCTCTTGGATTACAATTTGCAAATAGACGGATGTAATGTTACTTCCTCTACAGTCAAAAATCTGGGTGTTATATTAGACAGCAACCTATCTTTTGAAAATCATATTTCCAATGTTACAAAAACAGCATTCTTCCATCTTAGAAACATTTCCAAGCTACGGAACATGTTAAGTGTTTCTGATGCAGAAAAGTTAGTTCATGCATTCATGACCTCTAGACTGGACTATTGTAATGCACTGCTAGGTGGTTGTCCTGCATCTTCAATAAACAAGCTACAGATAGTACAAAATGCTGCGGCTAGAGTCCTTGCCAGGTCAAGAAAATATGACCATATTACTCCAATTTTACAGTCTCTGCACTGGCTACCTATTAAATTTCGTATCAGTTACAAAATATTATTACTTGCCTATAAAGCCCTAAATGATTTAGCTCCTGCGTACCTAACTAATCTTTTATCACGCTACAATCCAACCCGCTCCCTTAGGTCGCAAAACTCCGGACTCTTGGTAGTACCTAGGATAGCAAATTCCACAAAAGGAGGTAGAACTTTTTCATATCTGGCTCCTAAACTCTGGAATAGCCTTCCTGAAAACGTTCGGGGTTCAGACACAGTCTCTCTGTTTAAATCTAGATTAAAGACGCATCTCTTTAGCCAAGCATTCATATAATGCATCTCACAATCTTGTACTGCCAGTCTATCTGAACAAATGCACATTATTATGCTTTAGCTTGGGTTATACTGATAATTTCATCCAGGGTTATTCCTGGATGGAGCCGCTGCTACGCTAATTGTCTTACTGTTTCTATGTTACTGCCACGGGATTAACATCCCGTGGTAGTTAGGAATTACACAAGCTTCAGTCTGGATCCTACCCTTAAACGATAGAGATGACCGAACACCTGAGAAGAGACGATGACAACCCCTCCGAGATGAGCCCCAGAGACAGATCTCCAGTGAGGACCTCGTCACCTAGACATCCATCGGGGAAAGACCCCCGGAACCAGTGGACCACTTACACTCTGACTTTGCTGCAGTTGGAACAAACTACTGATTCGTCTGGCCGGAGGGGAACTGGCCCCCCGACTGAGCCTGGTTTCTCCCAAGGTTTTTTCTCCATTCTGTCACCGATGGAGTTTTCGTTCCTTGCCGCTGTCGCCTCTGGCTTGCTCAGTTGGGGACACTTCATTTCCAGCACAATCATCGACTTGATTGCACAGATATTATTTAAACTGAACTAAGCTGGACAATGCCATTACTAAATTCAATAATGAAATGCATTCAGCAGATAATTGAGTGTTAAATCCTGTCATTTTACATTATTGACAAAATTTGCCTATTTTGATATTGTGCAGTGCTTTGTTACAATTTGTATTGTTAAAGGCGCTATATAAATAAAGGTGACTTGACTTGACTTTCCAGTGGCGTAATGCGGTACTGCTGCTGTTGATAAGTTTATTTTTTGCCCCTTTAAAATATTATCTTTCATAAATGTTAGTTAAAACGAATTGGATTCATGATTTATTTGATCCGAATGATTAAACTTTATTTTATCCATGATTTTATTTGATCCTTTTGATTAAAACGATCTCTATAGTGTCGTCTTGCTGCCCTCCAGTGGCGTAATGCGGTACTGCTGCTGTTGATAATGTATTTTTGCCCCTTTAAAATACTTTCTTTAATACATTTTTGGTAAAAACTAACTGGCTTTGTGATTTTATTTGATCCTAATGAATACATTTTATTTTATCTATGATTTTATTTGATCCTTTTGATTAAAACGATCTCTATGGTGGCGTCTCGCTGCCCTCCAGTGGCGTAATACGGTACTGCTGCTGTTGAAAAGTTTATTTTTTGCCCCTTTAAAATACTTTATTTAATACATTTTTGGTAAAAAAATTTGTGATTTTATTTTATCCTAATGAATACGATTTATTTTATCCATGATTTTATTTGATCATTTTGATTAAAACGATCTCTATGGTGTCGTCTCGCTGCCCTCCAGTGGCGTAATGCGGTACTGCTGCTGTTGATACGTTTCTTTTTTGCCCCTTTAAAATACTTTCTTTAATACATTTTTGGTCAAAACTAACTGGCTTTGTGATTTTATTTTATCCTAATGATTACATTTTATTTTATCCATGATTTTATTTGATCATTTTGATTAAAACGATCTCTGTGGTGTCGTCTCATTGCCCTCCGGTGGCGTAATGCGGTACTGCTGCTGTTGATAAGTTTATTTTTGCTCCTTTAAAATATTATCTTTCATAAATGTTAGTTAAAACGAATTGGATTCATGATTTATTTGATCCTAATGATTAAACTTTATTTTATCCATGATTTTATTTGATCCTTTTGATTAAAACGATCTCTATGGAGGCGTCTCATTGCCCTCCGGTGGCGTAATGCGGTACTGCTGCTGTTGATGAGTTTATTTTTTGCCCCTTTAAAATACTTTAATACATTTTTGGTAAAAATTAACTGGCTTTGTGATTTTATTTTATCCTAATGAATACATTTTATTTTATCCATGATTTTATTTGATAATTTTGATTAAAACGATCTCTATGGTGGCGTCTCATTGCCCTCCAGTGGCGTAATGCGGTACTGCTGCTGATGATAAGTTTATTTTTTGCCCCTTTAAAATATTATCTTTCATAAATGTTAGTTAAAACGAATTGGATTCATGATTTATTTCATCCTAATGAATACATTTTATTTTATCCATGATTTTATTTGATCCTTTTGATTAAAACGATCTCTATAGTGTCGTCTCGCTGCCCTCCAGTGGCGTAATGCGGTACTGCTGCTGTTGATAAGTTTATTTTTTGCTCCTTTAAAATATCATCTTTCATTAATGTTAGTAAAAAACGAATTGCCTTCATGCTATTGTTTTATCCTAATGATTCAACTTTATTTTATCCATGATTTTATTTGATCCTTTTGATTAAAACGATCTCTGTGGTGTCGTCTCATTGCCCTCCAGTGGCGTAATGCGGTACTGCTGCTGTTGATAAGTTTATTTTTTGCTCCTTTAAAATACTTTAATACATTTTTGGTAAAAACTAACTGGCTTTGTGATTTTATTTTATCCTAATGAATACATTTTATTTTATCCATGATTTTATTTGATCCTTTTGATTAAAACGATCTCTATGGTGGCGTCTCATTGCCCTCCAGTGGCGTAATGCGGTACTGCTGCTGTTGATAAGTTTATTTTTTGCCCCTTTAAAATACTTTCTTTAATACATTTTTGGTAAAAATGAACTGGCTTTGTGATTTTATTTCATCCTAATGAATACATTTTATTTTATCCATGATTTTATTTGATCCTTTTGATTAAACTTTATTTTATCCATGATTTTATTTGATCCTTTTGATTAAAACGATCTCTATAGTGGCGTCTCATTGCCCTCCAGTGGCGTAATACGGTACTGCTGCTGTTGATAAGTTTATTTTTTGCCCCTTTAAAATATTATCTTTCATAAATGTTAGTTAAAACGAATTGGATTCATGATTTATTTTATCCTAATGATTAAACTTTATTTTATCCATGATTTTATTTGATCCTAATGAATACATTTTATTTTATCCATGATTTTATTTGATAATTTTGATTAAAACGATCTCTGTGGTGTCGTCTCGCTGCCCTCCAGTGGCGTAATGCGGTACTGCTGCTGTTGATAAGTTTATTTTTTGCCCCTTTAAAATACTTTCTTTAATACATTTTTGGTAAAAACTAACTGGCTTTGTGATTTTATTTTATCCTAATGATTCAACTTTATTTTATCCATGATTTTATTTGATCATTTTGATTAAAACGATCTCTATGGTGGCGTCTCATTGCCCTCCAGTGGCGTAATACGGTACTGCTAGTGTTGATAAGTTTATTTTTTGCCCCTTTAAAATACTTTCTTTAATACATTTTTGGTAAAAATTAACTGGCTTTGTGATTTTATTTTATCCTAATGAATACATTTTATTTTATCCATGATTTTATTTGATCCTTTTGATTAAAACGATCTCTATGGTGTCGTCTCGCTGCCCTCCAGTGGCGTAATGCGGTACTGCTGCTGTTGATAAGTTTATTTTTTGCCCCTTTAAAATACTTTCTTTAATACATTTTTGGTAAAAATTAACTGGCTTTGTGATTTTATTTTATCCTAATGAATACATTTTATTTTATCCATGATTTTATTTGATCCTTTTGATTAAACTTTATTTTATCCATGAATTTATTTGATCCTTTTGATTAAAACGATCTCTATAGTGGCATCTCATTGCCCTCCAGTGGCGTAATACGGTACTGCTGCTGTTGATAAGTTTATTTTTTGCCCCTTTAAAATATTATCTTTCATAAATGTTAGTTAAAACGAATTGGATTCATGATTTATTTTATCCTAATGATTAAACTTTATTTTATCCATGATTTTATTTGATCCTAATGAATACATTTTATTTTATCCATGATTTTATTTGATAATTTTGATTAAAACGATCTCTATGGTGTCGTCTCATTGCCCTCCAGTGGCGTAATACGGTACTGCTGCTGTTGATAAGTTTATTTTTTGCACCTTTAAAATATTATCTTTCATAAATGTTAGTTAAAACGAATTGGATTCATGATTTATTTTATCCTAATGATTAAACTTTATTTTATCCAAGATTTTATTTTATCCTAATGAATACATTTTATTTTATCTGTGATTTTATTTGATCCTTTTGATTAAAACGACCTCTATGGTGTCGTCTCGCTGCCCTCCAGTGGCGTAATGCGGTACTGCTGCTGTTGATAAGTTTATTTTTTGCCCCTTTAAAATACTTTCTTTAATACATTTTTGGTAAAAACTAACTGGCTTTGTGATTTTATCTTATCCTAATGATTCAAATTAATTTTATCCATGATTTTATTTGATCATTTTGATTAAAACGATCTCTATGGTGGCGTCTCATTGCCCTCCAGTGGCGTAATACGGTACTGCTAGTGTTGATAAGTTTATTTTTTGCCCCTTTAAAATACTTTCTTTAATACATTTTTGGTAAAAATTAACTGGCTTTGTGATTTTATTTCATCCTAATGAATACATTTTATTTTATCCATGATTTTATTTGATCCTTTTGATTAAAACGATCTCTATGGTGTCGTCTCGCTGCCCTCCAGTGGCGTAATGCGGTACTGCTGCTGTTGATAATTTATTTTTTGCCCCTTTAAAATATTATCTTCCAATAATGTTAGTTAAAACGAATTGGATTCATGATTTATTTGATCCTAATGATTAAACTTTATTTTATCCATGATTTTATTTGATCATTTTGATTAAAACGATCTCTGTGGTGGCGTCTCATTGCCCTCCAGTGGCGTAATGCGGTACTGCTGCTGTTGATAAGTTTATTTTTTGCTCCTTTAAAATATCATCTTTCATTAATGTTAGTAAAAAACGAATTGCCTTCATGCTATTGCTTTATCCTAATGATTCAACTTTATTTTATCCATGATTTTATTTAATCATTTTGATTAAAACGATCTCTATAGTGTCGTCTCGCTGCCCTCCAGTGGCGTAATGCGGTACTGCTGCTGTTGATAAGTTTATTTTTTGCCCCTTTAAAATATTATCTTTCATAATGTTAGTTAAAACGAATTGGATTCATGATTTATTTTATCCTAATGATTAAACTTTATTTTATCCATGATTTTATTTGATCATTTTGATTAAAACGATCTCTATGGAGGCGTCTCATTGCCCTCCAGTGGCGTAATGCGGTACTGCTGCTGTTGATAAGTTTATTTTTTGCCCCTTTAAAATACTTTCTTTAATACATTTTTGGGTAAAAACTAACTGGCTTTGTGATTTTATCTTATCCTAATGATTCAAATTTATTTTATCCATGATTTTATTTGATCATTTTGATTAAAACGATCTCTATGGTGGCGTCTCATTGCCCTCCAGTGGCGTAATACGGTACTGCTGCTGTTGATAAGTTTATTTTTTGCCCCTTTAAAATACTTTCTTTAATACATTTTTGGTAAAAATTAACTGGCTTTGTGATTTTATTTGATCCTAATGAATACATTTTATTTTATCCATGATTTTATTTTATCCTTTTGATTAAAACGATCTCTATGGTGGCGTCTCGCTGCCCTCCAGTGGCGTAATGCGGTACTGCTGCTGTTGATAATTTATTTTTTGCCCCTTTAAAATATTATCTTCCATTAATGTTAGTTAAAACGAATTGGATTCATGATTTTATTTGATCCTAATGAATACATTTTATTTTATCCATGATTTTATTTGATAATTTTGATTAAAACGATCTCTATGGTGGCGTCTCATTGCCCTCCAGTGGCGTAATGCGGTACTGCTGCTGATGATAAGTTAATTTTCTCCCCCTTTAAAATATTATCTTCCATAAATGTTAGTTAAAACGAATTGGATTCATGATTTATTTCATCCTAATGAATACATTTTATTTTATCCATGATTTTATTTGATCATTTTGATTAAAACGATCTCTGTGGTGGCGTCTCATTGCCCTCCAGTGGCGTAATGCGGTACTGCTGCTGTTGATAAGTTTATTTTTTGCTCCTTTAAAATATCATCTTTCATTAATGTTAGTAAAAAACGAATTGCCTTCATGCTATTGTTTTATCCTAATGATTCAACTTTATTTTATCCATGATTTTATTTGATCATTTTGATTAAAACGATCTCTACGGTGTCGTCTCATTGCCCTCCAGTAGCGTAATCCGGTACTGCTGCTGTTGATAACTTTATTTTTTGCCCCTTTAAAATACTTTCTTTAATACATTTTTGGTAAAAACTAAGTGGCTTTGTGATTTTATTTGATCCTATAAATACATTTTATTGTATCCATGATTTCATTTGATCCTTTTGATTAAAACGATCTCTGTGGTGTCTTCTCATTGCCCTCCGGTGGCGTAATGCGGTACTGCTGCTGTTGATAACTTTATTTTTTGCCCCTTTAAAATATTATCTTTCATAAATGTTAGTTAAAACGAATTGGATTCATGATTTATTTGATCCTAATGATTAAACTTTATTTTATCCATGATTTTATTTGATCCTTTTGATTAAAACGATCTCTATGGTGTCGTCTCGCTGCCCTCCAGTGGCGTAATGCGGTACTGCTGCTGTTGATAAGTTTATTTTTTGCCCCTTTAAAATATTATCTTTCATAATGTTAGTTAAAACGAATGGGATTCATGATTTATTTTATCCTAATGATTAAACTTTATTTTATCCATGATTTTATTTGATCATTTTGATTAAAACGATCTCTATGGAGGCGTCTCATTGCCCTCCAGTGGCGTAATGCGGTACTGCTGCTGTTGATAAGTTTATTTTTTGCCCCTTTAAAATACTTTCTTTAATAAATTTTTTGGTAAAAACTAACTGGCTTTGTGATTTTATCTTATCCTAATGATTCAAATTTATTTTATCCATGATTTTATTTGATAATTTTGATTAAAACGATCTCTATGGTGGCGTCTCGCTGCCCTCCAGTGGCGTAATACGGTACTGCTGCTGTTGATAAGTTTATTTTTTGCCCCTTTAAAATACTTTCTTTAATACATTTTTGGTAAAAATTAACTGGCTTTGTGATTTTATTTGATCCTAATGAATAAATTTTATTTTATCCGTGATTTTATTTGATCTTTTGATTAAAACGATTCTATGGTGGCGTCTCGCTGCCCTCCAGTGGCGTAATGCGGTACTGCTGCTGTTGAAAGTTTATTTTTTGCCCTTTAAAATATTATCTTCCATAAATGTTAGTTAAAACGAATTGGATTCATTTTATTTTATCCTAATGATTAAACTTTATTTTATCCATGATTTTATTTGATCATTTTGATTAAAACTCTCTATGGTGTCGTCTCATGCCCTCCAGTGGCGTAATGCGGTACTGCTGCTGTTGATAAGTTTATTTTTTTGCCCCTTTAAAATATTTCTTTCATAATGTTAGTTAAAACGAATTGGATTCATGATTTTTTTATTTGATTAAACTTTATTTTATCCATGATTATTTGATCCTTTTGAACGATCTCTATGGTGTCGTCTCATTGCCCTCCAGTGGCGTAATGCGGTACTGCTGCTGTTGATAAGTTTATTTTTTGCCCCTTTAAAATACTTTCTTTATACATTTTTGGTAAAAACTAACTGCTTTGTGATTTTATCTTATCCTAATGATTCAAATTTATTTTATCCATGATTTTATTTGATAATTTTGATTAAAAACGATCTCTATGGTGGCGTCTCATTGCCCTCCAGTGGCGTAATGCGGTACTGCTGTGTTGAGTTATTTTTTGCCCTTTAAAATACTTTCTTTAATACATTTTTTGAAAAACTTGGCTTTGTGATTTTATCTTATCCTAATGATTCAAATTTATTTTATCCATGATTTTATTTGATAATTTTGATTAAAACCTATGGTGGCGTCTCATGATTAATGCGGTAACTTTATTTTATCATTTTTTTGCATATTATTTTTTCATAAATGATTAAAACGAATTATTTGATTTATTTGATCATAATTTAAACTTTATTTTATCCATAAATTTATTTGATTTTTGATTAAACGATCTCTATGGTGTCGTCTCATTGCCCTCCAGTGGCGTAATGCGGTACTGCTGCTGTTGATAAGTTTATTTTTTTGCCCCTTTAAAATATTATCTTTCATAAATGTTAGTTAAAACGAATTGGATTCATGATTTATTTTATCCTAATGATTAAACTTTATTTTATCCATGATTTTATTTGATCCTTTTGATTAAAACGATCTCTATGGTGTCGTCTCATTGCCCTCCAGTGGCGTAATGCCTAATGATTAAACTTTATTTTATCCATGTATTTGATCTTTTGATTAAAACGATGCTGTTGATGCGGTACTGCTGCTGTTGAGTTTATTTTTTGCCCTTTAAAATACTTTCTTTAATATACATTTTTGCTAACCCTTTTGTGAAAATCCTATTATCTTTCATAATGTTAAAAAACTAAAAACGAATTGGATTCATGATTATTTTATCTTCATGATTTTGATTTATTTTATCCTAATGATTCAAACTTTATTTTATCCATGATTTTATTTGATTAAACATTTTGATTAAAACGATCTCTATGGTGGCGTCTCATTGCCCTCCAGTGGCGTAATGCGGTACTGCTGCTGTTGATAAGTTTATTTTTTGCCCCTTTAAAATACTTTCTTTAATACATTTTTGGTAAAAAACTAACTGGCTTTGTGATTTTATCTTATCCTAATGATTCAAATTATTTTATCCTATTTTATGAATAATTTTGATTAAAACGATCTTTTATTTTATCCATGATTTTATTTGATCATTTTGATTAAAACCTAATGATCTCTATGGTGTCGTCTCATTGCTGCCTCCAGTGGCGATAATGCTTTATTTTATCCATGATTTTATTTGTATTTTGATTAAAACTGCTGCTGTTGATAAGTTTATTTTTTGCCCCTTTAAAATATTATCTTTCATAAATGTTAGTTAAAAAAATTCATGATTTATTTTATCCTAATGATTAAACTTTATTTTAACTTCATGATTAATGCTTTTATTTTTTTTTGCCTTTAAAATATTATATTCCATAAATGTTAGTTAAAACGAATTGGATTCTGATTATTTTATCCTAATGATTAAACTTTATTTTATCCATGATTTTATTTGATCATTTTGATTAAAACGATCTCTATGGTGGCGTCTCATTGCCCTCCAGTGGCGTAATGCGGTACTGCTGCTGTTGATAAGTTTATTTTTTGCCCCTTTAAAATATTATCTTTCAATACATGTTTTGATAAAAACTAACTGGCTTCATGATTTTATTTTATCCTAATGATTTTTATTTTATCCATGATTTTATTTGATCCTTTTGATTAAAACGATCTCTATGGTGTCGTCTCATTGCCCTCCAGTGGCGTAATGCGGTACTGCTGCTGTTGATAAGTTTATTTTTTGCCCCTTTAAAATATTATCTTTCATAATGTTAGTAAAAACTAATTTTGGCTTCATGATTTTATTTTATCCTAATGATTAACTTTATTTTATCCATGATTTTATTTGATCCTTTTGATTAAAACGATCTCTATGGTGTCGTCTCGCTGCCCTCCAGTGGCGTAATGCGGTACTGCTGCTGTTGATAAGTTTATTTTTTGCCCCTTTAAAATACTTTCTTTAATACATTTTTGGTAAAAACTAATTGGCTTCATGCTTTTGTTTTATCCTAATGATTCAACTTTATTTTATCCATGATTTTATTTGATCCTTTTGATTAAAACGATCTCTATGGTGTCGTCTCGCTGCCCTCCAGTGGCGTAATGCGGTACTGCTGCTGTTGATAAGTTTATTTTTTGCCCCTTTAAAATATTATCTTTCATAAATGTTAGTTAAAACGAATTGGATTCATGATTTATTTTATCCTAATGATTCAACTTTATTTTATCCATGATTTTATTTGATCCTTTTGATTAAAACGATCTCTATGGTGTCGTCTCGCTGCCCTCCAGTGGCGTAATGCGGTACTGCTGCTGTTGATAAGTTTATTTTTTGCCCCTTTAAAATATTATCTTTCATAAATGTTAGTTAAAAACTAATTGGCTTCATGCTTTTGTTTTATCCTAATGATTCAAATTTATTTTATCCATGATTTTATTTGATCCTTTTGATTAAAACGATCTCTATGGTGTCGTCTCGCTGCCCTCCAGTGGCGTAATGCGGTACTGCTGCTGTTGATAAGTTTATTTTTTGCCCCTTTAAAATATTATCTTTCATAAATATTAGGTAAAAACTAACTGGCTTTGTGATTTTATTTTATCCTAATGATTCAACTTTATTTTATCCATGATTTTATTTGATCCTTTTGATTAAAACGATCTCTATGGTGTCGTCTCGCTGCCCTCCAGTGGCGTAATGCGGTACTGCTGCTGTTGATAAGTTTATTTTTTGCCCCTTTAAAATATTATCTTTAATACATTTTTGGTAAAAACTAACTGGCTTTGTGATTTTATTTTATCCTAATGAATTCAACTTTATTTTATCCATGATTTTATTTGATCCTTTTGATTAAAACGATCTCTATGGTGGCGTCTCGCTGCCCTCCAGTGGCGTAATGCGGTACTGCTGCTGTTGATAAGTTTATTTTTTGCCCCTTTAAAATATTATCTTTAATACATTTTTGGTAAAAAACTAACTGGCTTCAGTGATTTATTTTATCCTAATGAATTCAAATTTATTTTATCCATGATTTTATTTGATCCTTTTGATTAAAACGATCTCTATGGTGTCGTCTCGCTGCCCTCCAGTGGCGTAATGCAGTACTGCTGCTGTTGATAAGTTCATTTTTTGCCCCTTTAAAATATTATCTTTCATAAATGTTAGTTAAAACGAATTGGATTCATGATTTATTTTATCCTAATGATTCAAATTGATTTTATCCATGATTTTATTTGATCCTTTTGATTAAAACGATCTCTATGGTGTTGTGTCATTGCCCTCCAGTGGCGTAATGCGGTACTGCTGCTGTTGATAAGTTTATTTTTTGCCCCTTTAAAATATTATCTTTCATAAATGTTAGTTAAAACTAATTGGCTTTGTGATTTTATTTTATCCTAATGATTCAAATTTATTAGATCCATGATTTTATTTGATCCTTTTGATTAAAACGATCTCTATGGTGTCGTCTCGCTGCCCTCCAGTGGCATAATGCGGTACTGCTGCTGTTGATAAGTTTATTTTTTGCCCCTTTAAAATACTTTCTTTAATACATTTTTGGTAAAAACTAACTGGCTTTGTGATTTTATTTTATCCCAATGATTCAACTTTAATAGATCCATGATTTTATTTGATCCTTTTGATTAAAACGATCTCTATGGTGGCGTCTCGCTGCCCTCCAGTCTCGCTGCCTGTTGATAAGTTTATTTTTGCTTTAAAATATTATCTTTAATACAGTAAAAACTAACTGGCTTTGTATTTTATTCTATCCTAATGAATACATTTTATTTTATCCATGGTATTTGATCCTTTTGATTAAAACTCTCTATGGTGTCTGTGCCCTGTGGCGTATGCGGTACCACTGTTTTTTTTTTTTTGCTCCTTTAAAATATTATATTTCATAAATGTTAGTTAAAACGAATTGGCTTCATGATTTATTTTATCCTAATAATTCAACTTTATTTTATCCATGATTTTATTTGATCCTTTTGATTAAAACGATCTCTATGGTGTCGTCTCATTGCCCTCCAGTGGCGTAATGCGGTACTGCTGCTGTTGATAAGTTTATTTTTTGCCCCTTTAAAATATTATCTTTAATACAATTTTTGGTAAAAACTAACTGGCTTTGTGATTTTATTTTATCCTAATGAATACATTTAATTTTATCCATGATTTTATTTGATCATTTTGATTAAAACGATCTCTATGGTGTCGTCTCGCTGCCCTCCAGTGGCGTAATGCGGTACTGCTGCTGTTGATAAGTTTATTTTTTGCCCCTTTAAATTACTTTCTTTAATACATTTTTGGTAAAAACTAACTGGCTTTGTGATTTTATTTTATCCTAATGATTCAACTTTATTAGATGCATGATTTTATTTGATCCTTTTGATTAAAACGATCTCTATGGTGTCGTCTCGCTGCCCTCCAGTGGCGTAATGCAGTACTGCTGCTGTTGATGAGTTCATTTTTTGCCCCTTTAAAATATTATCTTTCATAAATGTTAGTTAAAACGAATTGGATTCATGATTTATTTTATCCTAATGATTCAACTTTATTTTATCCATGATTTTATTTGATCCTTTTGATTAAAACGATCTCTATGGTGGCGTCTCATTGCCCTCCAGTGGCGTAATGCGGTACTGCTGCTGTTGATAAGTTTATTTTTTGCTCCTTTAAAATACTATCTTTAATAAATGTTAGTGAAAAGTAATTGGCTTTGTGGTTTATTTTATTCTAATGCTGTGTGATAATCCATTTAATATAGTTATGTTGGGAACTTGGAACCGCAACTTGATATTTGATACTATGACTATGTTTTTTTATTGATTAAATAAAGGACCTGAACGGTGGATTGTTTCCTACCCGGAGGAATATTTGTGTAGCGCACTGCCTGCGACAGTTCCGCTAGAGGGCGCTCTAACGGTCAAAAACCCAATTCCTCGTTGAACTTCCTTTAAAAAATCAGGGCATATTCTAAATCGAATTTCTAGACAGTTCGGATTATAACAACGGAACTAAAAAAAACACACAATACAGATACAAAATATGGATTAATTTATTAATATAGTCCGAAAACGTGTCTTTGTTCCTCTACCCTTCCGTTTCGCTTCAGCTGATTCGCTTCTATTAGCGGGAAGCATGGCGTCGGGTCACATCAGCAGACTGGCTAATAACCTGCTTAATCGCGTTAACACCAGCAGAAATATTACACGATTCAGAGGTGAGCTCTCATAATGAAAAACAGTCACGTGTTGGTTATAAATAATATGAATATGTACGCGAATCTTCTGTAAATGTGTTGCAAACACAGCCAGAGTGTAAGACTGTATAACCTACAGCATTTCTGACCTTATGAATGAGTGATTTTGGGCTGTTTTGGCTTCTATGTTTTTACTTTCAACCCAGAGATTATAACAAAACGAGAAAAATGTGCTGTTTTTCGATTTCAGCAGGAACTTTTCTGTCATCTCACAGCAAATCTACTGTCAGAGGTTCACCCGTTAACGACAACAGGTCAGTGTTTCCAATGCATGCATAATGTCTTCATAAATGCACGCTTAATTGTTCAGTTACTGTGATTGTGTCAGACCTCACCCATATCAGATACTGTGTCATTGTGTTGCTTGTTTCTCTAAAATGCATGTTTCTGTTTCAGTAATGTGGAAATCGCAGTGACATCTGATGGAAACACAATAGTGTGTTATCATCCGACAGAAGACGTGCCCTATGAACTCACACAGGTGCGTATGATGCTTTGTGAAGGTGCAGAAGACGATGTTGTGCATAAGTGTGTGTTTCTTGTAGCCGATGGTCAGGGCAGACGCTGTCAGTGGTCATGCAGAGACGCACGAGCAGGTGCTCAAAGACCGACTCGGTAAAGAGGTTTTAAATCACAAACAGGCCCCGACCATAGAGGAGCTCAGTAAGATGTTTTACACCACCAAACACCGCTGGTACCCCGTCGGACAGTGAGTTTGCCTTCTCTACTGGACAAAACAACATATTCTGCCTGGGTTCAGTTGAATGACCTGGTTTGTGTTTGTGTTTTCACTACAGGTATCACACCAGACGCAGAAACCCAAATCCACCCAAAGACCGATAGTCCCGATGCGTTCAGTGTGCATGCACTGCTTCACATCAAATAAACCCTTCTTCAGCTGGTGCTTTAATGTGTTGTGTGTTATCATTAACTATAACATACATCTATATTTGAAATACGATTTGAACTTTAATTCAAATCAAATATAATTTAGTTTAACTTGAAGCTCTAAATTAATGAAAACTATAAAGAGATATATAAAAAAAAATAGGATGAAAATATATAAATTCTGACTAATTCAAAATAGTTAATGTTACCCATATCAATCGAATGACTGATTTATTAATTTAATATGTAGAAATAATGTAAGCACTGAAGCTCAGAATTCAATTCTGGCGATTTGTTTATTCA
This sequence comes from Ptychobarbus kaznakovi, assembly GCA_027422405.1. Lineage (NCBI taxonomy): Eukaryota > Metazoa > Chordata > Actinopteri > Cypriniformes > Cyprinidae > Ptychobarbus > Ptychobarbus kaznakovi. The sequence continues at coordinate 44,863,449 of CM049795.1, forward strand.
GATATTGTCTTGAAAGACGTCATATGTGCGTACATGTTTTATTTATTTTGATTTTCTCAGCGTAGTAGAACACATTCTACTCTTTTGTGAAGTCATTAATTTGGTTTAAACTTGTATTTAATTGATCATTGACTTGGGTAAAGAATCAGAAACAGCTTTTATTGCAGGAGTCTGTTTTAGTGTCATACGAGACAACAACGACACAGACTATACAAATAAGATGAGCAACGAACAATGCACATGTAAATACTGAAAAATAATAATGATTTGAAACATAAATGATTGTATGTACAGAAAGTGTTATATAGCACGTCATTCACAATTAAAAGTGCTATACATAATGAAGGGTTTAAAACAATCAACAGATGCATACCAATTTAAACTAAGAACTGTACAAAAGTAAAACAAAGAATGAATTTAAAATGTATTAAACTAATTAAAATAATCATAACATGAACAATACAAAGTAAAGGCAAAATGATTTCAAATATATTAATACATAATAAATGAATGGAAGAATACATGTATAAGATTATACAGTGTTTTAAGGAGGAAAACATTTAAGACCATAGGTTAAGACATGCACACGCACACAAAATAGTTGGCACTCGGAAAAACTACATTTCCCAGAAAACCTATTCGGAACCGGTGATGACGTTTTTACCGGAAAACTTGCGCGCATGCGCTGTCAACCTCAACGCAAGGAGCAGGGACCGGGCCACGACACAAACCGCATTAATAAAACGAGATGGCTGGATTGCCCCGCAGGATTATTAAGGTATGATTCCCATAATGTTTGTCTTGTGCGTTCCGTTGCGGTATTTGTGCGCGCTGCGAAAGTAATGCGTTAAAAATGAAAGAAAACGGCACGTGCTGCTGCTGGCCCGAGCTCGCGGTGCAGCAGGGAGGCTCCCGCGCGCTCACGGTTTCAAACACGAACACGGCATAACATATATGAGAATAGCCTTCATAGAAAGAGCGACATAGAGCAGTGGCAGCAGAGCTTTCTGGATTGCGTCTGTCCGCTGAGAGACTCTGTGTGTTTACAGATGCGGATCTGGAAACACTGGGCATGTGTGCGTGTGTTAGCAGAGGATTATCAATCATCGTTTCGAGCTGTTTAGAGTGTGTGTCGTAAATATGTGCTTAGTGAGTTTTAAGTACACAGAGATTCACTACTGTTAACGCAAACACGATTCTAATCTTGCATGTCAGAATTTTAATTGTCATCATGTCTGATCCACACTGCAGCTTATTCTGGTCAAGACCCGCCCACTTAGACAGGAGGAGACCGTCTGATTGACAGTTAAACAGACCAATCACTGTTCACTTACAGTCATGGGCAATTTTGGCATACAGTAAATCAAATAACTGGTGTCAGATAACATGACAGGAGTCTCCATGAATTGTGAAAAGTGAGCATAAAAAGTATACATAATATTTTTTACAAAAAGTACTGATTTCTTAGATATCGTTCTGCTTGTGGGTATTTAGGGTGAATCCCAATTCTCTGTCTTACCCCTTCCCCTTAGTTTTGCGCGTTCATGTGAGAGTAAGGGCTGTCCCAATTCTGGTTTTGATCGAGGGGTAGGGGTAAGTGAAAGGGGTAGATACCCCTTAAAACCAAGCACTTTCGCGAGCTTACTTGAAACCAAGGGGTACCCAGAACACACTGCGGCCAGATCATACAGAGAGTATTTTCATCTTAAATAATTGATTTAAAATTACGACAGTCTTGTTTTGTGCTCTACACAGACCTGTAACTTACATATATATATATGCAACCATGCTCTTAATTTGAAACGTTTTTAAAAATCGCTATTTTTCCACGCTAACGTTACATTGCTGATTTGCACAACAGTCCCGCGTTTCTCTGAATAGAGAAAACATCACTAAAACCCACGCAATCGACAAACACACACTTTTAGACGGAGAGTTTGAGATCAACACGTGTCTCCTCTGGTGACGTAGCAGCAGCTAGCGACGATGAATGATGACGTAACAGTAACCAAGTGGTGTCTCGTTTCATAGGGGTATGTTTTCACCCCTAGCGCTTAGCACTCGGTTTCGAGGGACAAGGGCTAGGGGTAAGACAGAGAAATGGGATTCACCCTTAGTTTGCTTGCTATTAAGTGCCTTTTGGCAAAGCGTTTTATGAACAATCAAACGTATTCAATGCAGCTGCGGGTACTTTCTAAATGCATTTTGCTTTCATGCAACTGAAACCAAATAAATTGAATCAGTGTCATTACATTTATATTCATGCATTTGGCAGATGTTTCTATCTGAAGTGACTTGCATTGCATTCAGGGTTTACATGTGTTCAGTTCATGCATTCGAACCCATGACTTGTGTTTCGACAGGAGACGCAGCGCTTAATGGCTGAGCCTGTGCCTGGAATCAGAGCGGAGCCAGATGAGGGAAACGCTCGGTATTTCCATGTGGTGATCGCCGGGCCGCAGGATTCGCCCTTTGAGGGCGGGACGTTCAAACTGGAGCTGTTCCTCCCAGAGGAGTATCCCATGGCTGCTCCCAAGGTCCGATTCATGACCAAAATCTACCATCCTAATGTGGACAAACTGGGCAGGATCTGTCTGGACATCCTGAAAGGTGATTATAGTATTTGTAAAGTCTGACATGAAAAATAGTCTGATTTTCTTTTTAAATAGAGCAGTTTATTTAAATGTGCATGTGTTTAATGTTTTGTATCATATTTGATATATTAGTATTTTAAGGTGCATATAATATGATCCAGTGAGAATATGGAGGACAAACAGCTCAATTTTATTCAGAGACTCAAACTGAGCAAAAAAAAAAATGCATTCTGTCACAGATGCTAATAATTATATGAACAAAAAGTATGCAATTCTGATGTTTGTAATGTAAATAACCGAACTCTTTTATAACAGTCTAGCAGATACTTACATAAAATGATCAGTCAGCAATCTGTATCTCCAATAATATGTCTTAGCAAGATGATATTTACATGAATAAAACACATAATGCAATCCAATGCTGATTGAGAGATTGAAGAAATAAACGCTCCTCAAACGATCCTGATGATCAGATTTGAGACGCACTGATTTTAATAAAAAATGACTGACGGAGAATCAAGTAAAGCCGAGCTGCTTCAGTCCAGTAAGTGTTCATCTGGAAATATTACAACTAGGAGTGTCCTCGACTAAGGATTTTCATAGTCGAATCGGAATTTTTGAATCTTGCTAATATTGGACTGATAGTCGAATCATATGTTTGGGGGCGGGGCAAAATACATTACCAAGAGTCAAGATTTGAAGCACGAGCTGAAGGTAGACGTTTGTACTAAGATACTAAAAGAGCTTTTACTTGCTAAAAAACTACCAGTCAGAGGACAGAAGTGTGCGACAGGTTTAACAGCAAAGTTTTGATGATGTTGATCGTTTAGAGACCTTCTTCGTGTATCATATACAGTGCTGTAGGCTTTATAGGGCTCATGGTCACATGTCTGTCTCTTCTCTCTTGTAGATAAATGGTCTCCAGCTCTTCAGATCCGTACAGTGCTGCTCTCGATCCAGGCTCTACTAAGCGCTCCGAACCCTGATGACCCGCTGGCTAATGATGTCGCTGAACAGTGGAAGAGCAGCGAGGCTCAAGCCATTGAAACAGGTGAGACCTTCTCATCAGCACTAGCTTGACTGTTCCTATTCCAAACATTTCTAGCTTCAGATTTCAGCATCCTTATGTGTTTTTAGTAGTGCTTGGCAACGATTAAGCGCATCCAAAATAAACGTTTTGTGTACATAATATATGTGTGTGTACTGTGTATACATAAAGACACACACATACAGTATATATGTAGAAAATGTTTTTACATGCATATGTTTATATTCTCATAATTTACATTTATGTATTTATCCAAAGCGACTTACAGTGCATTCAGGTTGTACATGTTTTTATCAGTATATGTGTTTCCTGGGAATCGAACCCACAACCTTTTGCGCTGCTAACGCAATGCTCTACCACTGAGCCACAGGAACATATATTTAATATATTACCAACATATTTCTCTTAAATGTATACATGCATTTGTGTATTTATATATACATAATAAATATACATGGTACACACACATATACTATGTATATGTACACAAACCTTTATTTTGGATGATTAATCATTGCCCAGCACTAGTTTATAGTTGGTAGTATTTCTGAAGTTATCTTTTAAGAACCTGTATTATGACAGATTCACCCAAATCAAGCCAGTATGATCTTAATTAATGTCCTGGAGGGTGTTTTTCTCTCTCACAGCCCGAACATGGACCAGGCTTTATGCCAGCAACAACATTGATGTTTAGAAGAAGGAAACGGTGGCATCACGTGAGAGAAGTGGAACAATCTCCTCCTGTCTTCTTTTGCATTTAAAGGACACTTTCTCAGACAAATTAAAACAGCAAGCGAAAAAAAAAAATAATCAAAAGCAACTCCTGCAGCCCTTTGGGTGAGTGTCGGTGTGTTCCTGGTCAGAGCTAATGTTTGCTCCACTATATGATCTCTCTGCTTCTGCGTTCGGCCAGGAAATGACGTGTGGTGATGGCCTGGGGTTTCCCAGCATCCCTTGTGTGGTCACTACACTGGACCCTGTCAGAATGTGTAGTACAGTCTCTATTACAGTCACTAGCGCAGTGGATTTCCCTGGAAACTGATAGTCGGGTGGATGGTTCATTTTTGTTAGTTCATTTTTATGTTTGGGGGTGTAGAGGGACGGCCTGTTAAACGTGGGATGCATATATGCTGCTTCTTGGTCAGGGACAAAATTATGTGAATTGTTTTTGTTTTACCTTTTCCTTCCTGTGAACCTCTTCAGTTCATTAAACGCATGTGGTGAACCCGTCTATATCATTGCCTATCTGACAGAACCTGTTCTGACGTTGTGTGCGTGTGTGTGTGTGTAAAGGCTTGTGTTTCGGCTGGAATGGAATCTCTATGACTTGTCTGGGAAAATTAAATCTGTAAATGTTCAGTTTTAGTAAAAATATTTTTTTGTTATGTTATTTGGTTTGTTCTCTTTATTTCTGAGGGTTTTTTACAGTTTCAAATCTGATTGTTCTGATAGCTTGTGACTGCCATGGAATTAAGAAAAGGTAGCGGTGTATTTCTTCTTACAAATCTGAATTCAGACTTTTCTCAAAATTCCACATCTCTCAATTTTGGCTTTTTGTTCTCAGAATTCTGAGTTTGCTTCTCGCAATTTTGACACTTTTTTGGAATTCTGAGTTTGCTTCTCGCAATTTTGACACTTTTTTGGAATTCTGAGTTTCTATCTTGCAATTTACCGTTTGCAAAGACCTGCCCTCCTTAGTTACTGTTGCTATCTCCGACAAACAATGCCGCTCTCTTTTTTGTTACCGTTGCAAGTTCATGTGACTTCTCAGAATGGCAAGACAAAGTCAGAATTGAAATTAAAGTCACAATTACCCTTTTTTTATCCTGTGGTGAAAACAGGCTTCTACCGATTGTAGCTTGAAAACTCTCAGCAGATAAAAACAGATACAGTTTATGTCAAATATAATTCACAGTATGAATGTATGAATACAAACACTGCAGGTGTTTCATCTCAACGACTATGAATTATGCTTAAACATGGCTGTACTGCCCTGCAAGTGTGTTAATGTGAAGGTTTGCTTCTGCAAATAAAATAGAAAATAATGAATCTGGTTTTGAGAGAAGTCCCTTTAAACCATGTTTCTGTACAAAAGAGAATTTGATTCAATTACACTTGTTACAGTATTACGTTGTCAAAGATGAGGTGGCAGAAGCATCTAAAAGATATTACAATCTATTTAGGTGGTCTAACACATGGACAATTGCATTTTTTTTTTGACAATTTAGAGCAAAATTGTTATGTAATGAAAAATGAACATAAGGTGCATCCACTCAGCTGCTCCAGTTTATATAAATACAGGCTTCGTATATTTAGTTTGATACAAATTGTGTTCCATCATTTAAAATGAATAATTTGAGGCTTTAAATGAGAAGTCAGTTCTTCAGTACAGAATATAAAGAGAGTTCTGTCTCTTTAAATGGGACTTTTAATCCCAGATTTCCAGTGTTGTCTCAGACTTTCACTGTGTTTGAGCCGCAGTGACCTCTGACAGAGCTTTATTGCTGGATTTATGAATCGAGCGGTCTGAGAACCGCAGGATGGTGGCTCTGTCGTGTCTCATCTCTCTTCTGTTCTTCTACCAAACACACGTTATATAACTGTCTGAGTAGCAGTGTTATTTCTGACGTCCACATTTCTCCGTCCTGTATGTTTGTGTGTCTGCAGGCCGTTTATAGGATTGGGACATCGAGAGCAATCATAACAGTCTCTTGTTTCTGTTTTCTCTTATCTAATTAGCTGTTTGTTATGTCTGCAGTGTCTGAATGGCTACCACAGCATTTCTAAAGACCTTGGGGGCAGCTTGTTTGTATACGGTCACGAATAGAACTGATTACTATTTAGCACTGACAGATGAGTATTTATAACCAGTACACGTTCATATTCATAATTAAGTTTCTGATTCTACAAAAACAAGATGGTAACTCTCGTGCAGCTCCATAAATGTGAATTAAAAGTCACGTTCAGTGAGTGTGTGGCAGCTGTTGCTCAGATCAGATCCATGTAATCTCATCAAGGCCGTGAACAGATTCACAAAATCTGTTCTGTCTCAATCTGTTGAGTCGATGGCCAACATTTATTTCCATTGTGCTGTTGTCTGATTAATGTGCTTAATAAGTTTGGCCCATGTTGAGTTGAAGTTGTATTCTACGTTAGCTTGACACATGTTAGCGCTAAGCTAATGCAACAGATTTCAGAGCATTCCTCTCTAACCAGATGTCTGTAATTCACTCATTAAAGGCAGGGTAAGCAATTTTTTCAAAAACTGAGTCGGGGCCGATTACAAAACAAACGTTGTAGCCAATCAGCAGTAAGGGGCGTGTCTAATCATGATATGGAGGAGTGACAGAAAGATAGAGATGGCGGATAAAAAAAACAAAAGAGGAAAACATCTGCAGAACAATAAGGCAAGAAATAGGACGTGTAAATATCGGATCGGATCATCTTTCCAGCGCTGGAGAGAACTCAAGGAAGCGAAGGCCTGCGATCGGACGCCGAGGTTGCTTTGTTTCTTCTCGATAGGTGAGTAACACCGTGCGATCGGACGCCGAGGTTGCTTTGTTTCTTCTCGATAGGTGAGTAACACCGTGTCTACACCGGACGTGCCGCACCGCAACAGCTAAAGCCTGCCTACACTGGAGTGTGTATTTCAGGTGAGAATGTAGTTGTTTAAAACTCAAATCTGCGGTTTATTTATAAAAACAGCGCCTATTTGAAAATGTGCTTCGCTATTTCGGAGACGTGAGCTCCACGTGATGAAGAGAGGAGCATAACCTCGGCTAGTCCTTCTGACATTTACCGCTGGCTCTAATATCTCTGTAATGTTAAACATAATCATAGTTTTGGGTAAATCTAACAGGTAATCTTTGGTCTTTATTCTACTGTTCTATTGATATGTTAAAATGAAAATGAAAACAGGCAATGTTTGATATAATACTTTGTTTCATTGTAATGTAAGTACGTTCCCTGATCTACATTTCTGCGGCTATTAAATGAAAACGAAAAGAGGTAGTGGTGTTTGATATATTTGGTCTGTAAATACAGTGAGGAAGACTGCAGCAGCCGAGGCGAGCTGACTGATGTTATCAAGTACGCTGCTGTTCCATTACCGGACTTGCATCGTCCCGTCCCGAGCAGGGCCGTGCAGAGAGCTTTGGAGGGGCAGGTGCTCCACGTATAAAAGGTGCACATGGTACACGGCTTTTAATGTGGCTGTGCTCCTTGCTGATATGTGTATTGAAATGGATGCTTCTGTATTGATATAACCGCGGACGTTATTGAAGGGCAGGCATCCTAAAGGTGTCTGAACGTGAGGGATCGTCCCGGATGAGATCGTCAGGTGAAAGGTCATCATGTGGATCATTTAATTTAGGCTAAACTATTATTAATTAATTGTACTATTAGTTAGATTGGGCAGGCCTTCACAAAAGGGTGTTTAATAAAAAAAAAAAAAATTGCCTTGACAAAAGGGCCCTTTGGGCATCAAGGGAAAAGGGGCAGGTGTTCAAGCACCCACCGCACCCCCCTCTGCACGTGCATGCTCCCGAGTCTAACTCGTGAAGTCCGAACTACTGAGGATGCAAGTCCGAAATTTGTGTACTTGGTATTGAGAAACACGCGCAGACATTAAGTCACCAGACTATTTGGCTAATCTTCTCGGTAGTTTAACGCAAACAGCAACAGGTCTGGGGAAAAAGTTCCTGGGACATATTGTTCCAGGTCATTTCGGAGGAAAAGCGGCTTTTGTTTCACAGAACTAATCGTGGCCTGGGTTGCGTAGGCTACGTATTTGTAGGCCGGATCTATCAAAATAGGGGCAAGACCCTTTGGGTAGGGGCGTGTTTGTTTTGGTGAATTCAAATGTCAACATTGGCTTCCAGAAATTGCTTACCCTGCCTTTAAATACATGACGACTGCAGGCATGTGTGGTGATCCCTGTCTTAGGTTGCTAAAAAAAAAAGTCTATCATTTTAATGGTGATTATATTATAGGGCAAGTTGTTACAGGTCCATATCCCAGTAACTATTTGGTTTTGAGTCAAATGTCCAGTTACACCAGAGGTAGGTAACATCGGTCCTGGAGTGCCGGTGTCCTGTAGAGTTAATCAAACACACCTGAACAAGCTAATCAAGGTCTTCAGAATTACTTGGGCTACAGGCAGGTGAGACTTTTTTCAGGGTTGGAGCTAAACTCTGCAGGACATCGGCACTCCAGGACCGACGTTGCTGATTTTACAAGTAAACCTACCTTGAAAATAGTCTTTGAGTGTTATCATTAAACGTGCCTCTAGTTTCACTCAAATCTGCTAATGACAGTTCTCTCCCAAACTGTGTCTTCATCATGTTTGCACAGTGATAACAGACAGTCAGATTATTTTCTTGTCAAAGTTAAACAGTGTCATCATCGTAATTCAATCAGATCAAATCTATGCCAAAGTCCAGCATTCCAGGTTGTCATTAACAGCACTACATTCATGAAAAATGTACAAATTGCATTACCATGGTATTATTACTTCATTTTGTTTAATTTACAGTATTTGATTTACATTAAATGCATATGCACTGGTGTATGGATGGGAAATTGTGTGTTTATTTAGTATTCATTATTTTCTTCATTCGTGTAGTTTTTGTTCATAACATCTAGGCATACATATTTTTTCGGAACACATGTAAATAATCTGCTAACAATAATATGTTCTAAGAATATTTTGTTAACGTTCCTCAAAATGTTTTTCTGAATTGTTTATGTATTTGTCACGGTTGTAAAAACATGTTTTCTAGATTATCCAAATGTTATAGAAAACCTTAAGAAAATATATAAAACAATAATTATGCAAACATTTCAGAAACGTTATTTAGAACTTTCTCGGAACGTTCTGAAACAATATTGAATAACATTTAAAAAAAAAACTTATAGACAAACATCCAACTAAACGTTTCCGGTAAAACGTTATATAGCCTATCAACAATGTGTAATGGTTTTGTTCAAACGTTTTGAGAACGTTGTTAAAAACCGGATAACATTTAACAAACGTTCTGGTTTATGTTTGTGATCACCGGATTTGTGTCTATGGATATTAATTATCTGATGCTCAAAGTACGTGTCTTGTCTAAACAACTCATTTTATATTTAATATTACTTGTTAATACATAAATATATGTGGAAGTAAACGATAACACAAATATTGTCGTTCTACCTGCAGCATTTGTGACAGAAGGAAACGCAGTAATGCGGTAACGGGCGAGTGTGAGCGAGCGCAGTTCACGGAGGTCTCGAATCCTACTACGGCCAAGGTGCTGCTTATGCATATTAATTAGTTTGTGATGACGTCGAGGAGTTGTCTTCCAATGGTCAACGCGGTTGATTAATATATGCTGACGTTGCCTGGTAACCTTCCAATGCCGACGGTTTATCTCATGAATATTAAGTACCAAGCCATCAACATACTAGCGTATGTTTCGCACCCGGCCCACCGCACACGTATATATATACCGGGGGAAAACGAGATATTTTGATCTGGGAATGGACCGCGGATTGCAGAGTTGTCGTTAGGGAATATAATGTGCTGGACTAAACGCGGAGGAATGATTTAGATTGGATTTTAAACCAACGCAAGCCCGTGTAGGCTCGGTCCAGCCCGGTAACGTTACTGCTCTGCCTCTCGTCGTCGGTGGTGACTCACGGAGCTCGGGCCGTTGACGGAGCATTGCTGACCGGTCGGATAAATCTAGGGAAGGACCGACAGGATTTCAGCATGAAGTTCAAACCGAACCAGACGCGGACGTACGACCGGGAAGGATTCAAGCGGCGGGCGGCGTGTCTGTGCTTCAAGAACGAACGGGAGGATGAGGTACGGAGATATTAACGTCGTTATCTAAACCAGACATAATGCTCGGATGATACATCAGTGTATCAGCACGCACTGACACTTCCACCTGTGGCCTAGACATGATATATGTGAGCATACAGATATTAGAAGAGTAAATATGTATATATAAGTGTTATCAAACAGGTTCTAGTATGCTGTCATGTAACGTTAGTGTCATCTAGTACATCAGTGCTGTGTTTCATCATGGAAGGATACGTAGATTGATGATATGACTTGGAAATGTGCAGTGCATCAGCATACAATACACATAATGCACTATACAGCACACCAGACAAAGTATTGTTTACATCTGGAGTGCTGGAACATTTCTAAGTGTTTAGAAAGTGAAGTTTTTGCAGCATACACGGCTCAGATCACCGCCCAGTGTAATCTAGAGCACATCTGTTCATTTAATTCTCATCCAGGACTGTAATCTCTGTCACACAAACCTGAGCTTGCCAAAATCACATTGATCCTCATTAGTCAAGTAAACCTGTTTCAACGGCATAATAAAAAACCTGAATCAAACCTTTCGATTGCCCTATCTGTCTGTCTGTCTGTCTGTCTGTCTGTCTGTCTGTCTGTCTGTCTGTCTGTCTGTCTGTCTGTCTGTCTGTCTGTCTGTCTGTCTGTCTGTCTGTCTGTCTGTCTGTCTGTCTGTCTGTCTGTCTGTCTGTCTGTCTGTCTGTCTGTCTGTCTGTCTGTCTGTCTGTCTGTCTGTCTGTCTGTCTGTCTGTCTGTCTGTCTGTCTGTCTGTCTGTCTGTCTGTCTGTCTGTCTGTCTGTCTGTCTGTCTGTCTGTCTGTCTGTCTCTTGTCATTGCACACATGTTCATCCCCTGTCACCCATGATGACTGAAAGGCACTTTAGACTGTCACTGGGCCTCCGTAGTGCAGTTATGCAATAAAAGCACGTCAGACTGCAGCTCTCTGAAAACCCCTGTTTAAGCATGTATACAGCTGCGCCAGGTTCATCCACTTCTGACAAAGGACTGTCATGAAAAGACATAAGATTGAATGGCATATAATACCCAGTGACACCTTTTGAAAAATCATATTTAAAAAAATAATAAAATTGTTGCTATATCAACTCATTTTGGATTTTCTTGTTCTAAGGGTTTGTTGCCGAGTATCTCGTATCAGCCCCAAAGAGAGCTGTTTTTTATGAGTTTTTGTGTTTAATGTGTGATTAATATGAATAGAGACAATAAAAGAGTGCAATCATCTTGTTGGCGGCCAGTAAAGCCTTGAGTGCATCTTGTAAATTATTAATCACATCATAAAGTTGAAGATATGTGAGCGTTGATGCACTCAAGTGAATTTTGTGCTTAAGGGAATAGTGCATCCCAAAATGAAAGCTTCTGAACTTTAGTTGACTATTTAAGATACAGATCAGTTTGTTTCTTCAAGGAAACAGATTTAGAGAAATGTAGACATCACTTGCTCACAAATGTATGCTCTGCAGTGAATGGGTGCCGTCAGAATGAGAGCTGATAAAAACATCACAATAATCCACACCACTCCAGTCCATCAGTTAACATCTTGCAAAGCCAAAAACAGTTTGTAACAAATCCACCATTAAGACAATTTAACTTCAAACTGTTGCTTCTGGCTAAAATGTGAGTCCATAATGTTGCTTCCTCCAGTGAAAAACCATCTGTTCTGAATCAGGAGAGAAATATGCATGGATCAAGCGCCGTTTACAACCCAAAACAGTTCTGAACAAATATGTGGGTGGATTTTAACGGGAGACACAATAGGAGATGGACTTTTTCACTAGAAGAAGCATAGTTATACATTTTGGACTCTTTTTGGGGGGGGGGCAGAAGTGATGGTTCGAAGTCAAAAACGCCTTAATGATGGACTTGTGTCTTACAAACATGCTGCTTTTCACTTTATAAGACATTAACTGATAGACTGGATTGGTGTGGATTATTGTGATGTTTTTATCAGCTCTCATTCTGACGGCACCCATTCACTGCAGAGGATTCATTGCTAAGCAAGTGATAGAATGTTGAATTTCTCTAAATCTGATGAAGAAGTAAACTCATCTACATCTTGGATGGCCTGAAGGTGAGGACATTTTCAGCTCATTTTGGGTGAACTATTCCTTTAAGTGGCCATTTTCAGAGGTTTCTGCTTCTCTGATAATCCTTTATTCTGTCACTTCCTTGTATCCAAGTAACCAAAGAGAAGAATCTGAGTTGTTGGGGCTGTCGTGTGGGATTGCTGGTGTAAATCTGGGGTTGCTTCATATCCACTCTTTAGTCTTCGCTCATGCCTGCTGATCTCAGAGCAGCACTGCATTCCAGCACCAGACTGATCCACAGTCAGTGTGAGGGGGAACTCATTTGAAATGGCTGCCCTTTGTGTCGGAGTGAAAGAGGGAGAGCAGGGGGCAGAGGATCAGCGATCGCATGAGTCCAAATCCCTCCCATTCAGCCTCTTCATAGACTCGGTCTCTCACCACAGCGGCGATCAGCGGCGGCGAGACAGAGAGCGTGTTAGCGGACTTTAAACATCATAGTGATTTGTCTCATATAAAAGCTTACAGCTGTTCAAAAATGCATGACTATAAAATGCTACAGGTGTCTAAAGAGTCATTAGCACTTTATACAGCACAAAGTAATGTTACACAGCAATGGTTACATAATCATGATTGTATTCATTTAAGACATTTCCTTTGTGTTTCATAATAATTATTGCACTTTCATGTAAGCAGAAATTAAGGAAATATCAACTCATGTGCAAGCTTATCTTTCTACATTATAAACAAACAACTCTTAAAGGGATAGTTCACCCAAAAGTGATAATGTGATTATTTACTCGCCCTCAAATTCTTTCAAACCTGTATGAATTTATTTCCTGTTTTGAACACAAAGAAGATATTTGAAGTATGTGTGTATCTAAACTGTTGCTGGTAGCAGTTGACTTCCATAGTATTGAAAATACTGTTTAAGTCAATGGCTACCAGCAACTATTTAGTTAAGAACAGTCTTCAAAATATCCTCCTTTGTGTTCAACAGAAGAAATAAACTCATAGGTTTGGAACAACATGAGGGTGAATGATGGCTGAATACATTTTTTGGGGCTTCTCTCAAATTCCTAATATTAATTGCAATAATTTCAAATGTTAATGTATGCTATGTTTCTCTATAATTAACAAAAGTTGTGTTTGTAGTAGCACATAAGTACCATAACGGCATTTATTCAGCAACCATAATAGAGTTGAGATACATTTTTGGATATTGCAAATAATGAAGCTTAAATAATCAAGACGAGATAATACAGTGTAATAAACAAAAATCAATTTAAACATGAGACTAGTTCTAGGAAATCAGGCCAAATATCAGTACCTTACGCCATTTAGCATCATGTTTATTATTAAATACATGCTTGTTGTCCTAGAATCTGAGTTCATGGAAACATGCAGCAGATTTAGATGACTGTGACATGCCACTGCTAAAATAGACACATGCATATGCACTCAAGAAGGATTTCAACCAGGCAGTTCACTAGTCACCGGACCTTTTATTAAGTGATGATAGCTTTTTCTCGGGTCTATTTGTGGTGTGGTGGTTAAGGCTGGTTAGTTCAACTGAGATGCACTGGTGTGTCCTTAAACAGGACGCTTAACCTCAGGGCTTTGTCCTTGTAATAAGTGCATGGTGCTGTGCTGCGGTGACCGTCACAGAAACCGAAAAACTCTGGCCGTGTGGTGAGAAAATGAGATTTTATCATATAATCCTATTCATCCTGATAGAAAGACACTGGTGAATTTACATGCACAAAATCATGTCAGATCTGTTATGTTTGTGCATCTTCATCTCTTTGCTCTAGTGTTTAATCATTCTGGTTCTGACCGCGGCTGTGATTTCGTCATATTAATTAAACAGCCTGATGATTCATGTTTTGCATCCACGTTGTTTTGATTACAAACATCCTTGATGCGTCACTGATAACCTCTTCAGAAACTGAAATCACTATAGCATCTATAAAGAAGCCTTCATGCTTTCAATTTGGAACTAGCCACAGCTAGACAGACCTCTTCTCAAACCTTATAAACAGTAACTTAAACAACACTCGCACTCTTTTTGCTACTGTTGAGAGACTGACAAACCCCCCAAGCAGATTCCCAGTGAAATGCTCTCTGAATAAATGCAATGAGTTTGCTTCCTTTTTTTCAGGGAAATCAGTAATATCAGAAGGAGATTGGCACATTTCCTGTATACAGAGGTCCACAGATTCACAGCAATTCAAAAAGAAGTACTATGTCTGTTTTTAAAACAATTGATAGCAAAATTTTGGAAAAATAGTACAGCATTTAAATGTCAACCTGCTTCTTGAACACTTCCCACATCTTTTTTCAAAAGTGTGCTCAACTGTTTAGAAGCAGATTTAAGTGGTACACCTATTCTTTCTGGGACTTTTCCAAACTCCCTGAAAACTGCAAGCGAAAAATTCTGAAAAAGCGAAATTTGATTTAACACTTTTATTTATGAGTGTTAGCAACTATAGACCAATATCAAATCTTCCTTTCATAGGTAAGATATTGAAAAGGTAGTTTTTAATCAGCTGAACAACTATTAAACTCAAATGGATACCTGATATTTTCATAAAAAATGGTTTCCGCGTGCATCATGATATATTAAAAACAGCATCATTAAGATATAATGATATTCGCTTTAATTCTGATTCTGGCAAAATATCAGTGCTGGTACTATAGATCTTATGCTGCGTTTGACACTGTCGACATAGCATACTTCTAAGAGACTGGAAAACTGGGTCGGGCTTTCTGGGATGGCACTCAAATGGTTCAGGTCATACTTAGAAGGGAGAGGTTATTATGTGAGTATAGGAGAGCATAAGTCTAAGTGGACGTCCATGCTGCGGAGTCCTAAGGCTCAATTCTTGCACCGCTCTTGTTTTGCCTGAAATGCTCCCACTAAGTCAAATAATGAAAAGAACCAAATTGCCATCACAGCTATGCTGAGAATCCAGATCTACCTAGCCTTATCTCCAAATGATTATAGCCCCATTGACTCCCTCTGCCAATGCATTGATGAAATTAACAGTTGGATGTGCCAAAACTTTCTTCAGTAAAAAGGAGAAAACTGAAGTCTTGCATTTGGAAACAAAGATGAAGTTCTTAATGAATGCATACCTTATCTAGGGGTCAAACAACTAAAAATCAATCAGAAATCTTGGGGTGATTCTGGAACAGACCTAGCTTTATAGTCATGCAAAGCAGTAACTAAATCAGCATACAGCATCTCAAAAACATTGAAGAATTAGTGTTTTGTTTCCATAAGACTTGGAGAAACTTGTTCAGCCTTTATCACCAGCAGGGTGGATTATTGAATGGTCTCCTCACCGGCCTTCCAAAGAAGACCATTAGACAGCTGCAGCTCATCCAGAACGCTGCTGCCAGGATTCTGATAGAACCAGAAAATTAGCATTGTCCTGTTAAGTTATTCCAGACTGATTTTTACAGCCATGCAATAAGATACAAAACCCCTCAATTTTGAGTCCTGATCACCATTTGAGAGTTTATTTAGCCATAATGATTGGCTGACTCTACATTCATCTTGTTGTTTTGGGGTCAATGATGATAAGCATGTGTTTTCATGAGATTCGTCAGGGTGTAATTATGGGACTGTAAATTACTGCTTGTGTTTGAGTGATTCTCAAAGCTGTTTGTACAAGAGCTTTCATTGTCATGTGCTTTTCTTGAACTGTGTGGTACTGTACTTCAGCACAGAGTGACAAGAACACACAGGTCATAGTTTTGTTGATTGAGTGGTTGAAAACACGCTCTTTTGTATCTTAAGCTGATGGTCATGTGGGAAACCAGAACTGAACTAACGTGTTTGAAGAAAATAACTGTTTTAGGTGAATTGCATGTAAACAGAAGAACTGTGAGCGTGTTTTGAGCACACAACCATAAGACAGCACATATATATTCAAATCCTGTGTTCAGAAAGCTTTCTTCTGTGGTTTCTGTAACAAACTCAAGCCAGCTGCTTTGACGCAGGTGACCTGTTCCTCGAGGTCAGCTATGTGGCACGTCGTAAAAATAACCTCCGTCTGGCCCAGAACATGCCAGACGCACGTGATGTCACAATGCCATCACCATCAATCCCACAATCCTCTTAGTGCAGGACACACCTGAGGGCCGATCAGCGGCTGGGGATTAGCCAATCAGAGAGCAAGATATACCGTCACTATTACAATTACAGAAGTCAGTCACTCCAGGGTTATCACTATTGACTAAAACTATTAAACATGTTTAACTACTAGTGCTGTCAAACGATTAATCGTGATTAATCAAATCCAAAATAACAGTTTTTCTTTGCATAATATATGTGTGTTTATTTATTTTGTATATATAAATACTAGGGCTGCACGATATATTGCATGCGATAGTTTTTTTATTAGCCTAATAAATACACACACATACAGTATATATATTTTGAAAATATTTACATGTCTATTTATATTCATATAATTTATATTATAAATAGGGATGCACCGATATAAAAATTTTGGCCGATAACCGATAATTCTTTATATTTGAAAGCCGATAACCGATATGTTGGCCGATAAATCTATATCCACATTTTTATATACATTTTGAGAGCCTGATTAAAAAAAAAAGTTGAACACTTCAACATAAGCAGCCTAGTTTGAACAGTGTAAGTTTAAAAATAATATTTTACTCTCTCATTACCAAATTTTGCCTTAAAGTCTCACAAATAAAATTAAATAATGCAAACAAGTCATTGTACAATCATAGTTATTAGTTGTGCGCTGCTGTTTGAGCTGCGTGCGCTGAGTTAAAGATGATCACCGGCAAACTAAAGCACTTTACTAAACGCATTCTATATGAGATAAAGCAGATATACATCAAATAAACACAATATTACTACGAACAATTGCACAAAAGGCTGCAAATGCACAAGCGAATTTAACTGTCATGGAGGTGTAGCTCCGTTGTAGACGCACGCGCTCAACGCACGGCATTTACAGTAATGCTCTTATTATAATTTTATGTAGCCTTTATGACAGACTTGCTCTGCACATGTTGCACATAAGTGTATTGTCCTTTTCAAAGTGATTCCAATCATATTTCAAGCATTTCAAAACCATCATGGCGAACAGCGCACATCTGAAGTGTCTCATTATTTATCGGCTTAAAGATATCGGCCAAATTTTCTTATCGGGCCGATAACCGATAACAGAAAAAATGGGCATTTATCGGCCGATACCGATATGGTGGCCGATATATCGTGCATCCCTAATTATAAATAAATATTTAATATATAAACATAACATATTATTCTGAAATATATACATGCATTTGTGTGTGTGTATTTATACATTGATTGTACATAATACATATACAAAATAAACACATATTATGCAAACAAAATTTTTTATTTTGGATGTGATTAATCGTTTGACAGCACTAAAACTATTAATTTGTGCCGTCTGTAATTAATGTTTTATGTGATTTAAAACCATCTAATGCTCTTTAATGTTATATTTAGTTTGTATTGTATTCTTGCTCATTTCTGAAAAGGTGGTCAGACCAGGGTTATTATCATTAACTAAAACTAAAACCATAGAAAGCTCAATTTGAAATAAAATAAAACCTTTAACTCAAGAAAACATTTTCATTTAGTTTAACTTAATGTATTAAAATAACTACATTTAAAACATTAAAAAAATAAATAAACTAAATAGACATTGGGGAAAAATGAATAAAAATGACACGTAATTATTATTAAACGTAAACAAAATTAAAATGATAATATATTTATATATTTATAAAAATATATTTCTAAAATATAAAAATAAGAGCTAATCCAAAATATTAATTAAAACTTTAAAAAAATATAAAATATATATAAAAAAACACTGGGCCAGACTCTAAATTATTACTAATACAAGTACAGTAGGCTTGTGATCAAGAAATTTGCATCAGAATAACATGACATTTAATCCCAATAAATGATTGCAGACAGAGATTGGTGTGTTTTGATGAAGCATCTGTGACCACCAATAAATCACAACAATCCTGTGCTATAACTACTGCCGTTCATAAAGGCTACGGTGAAAAGTTCTGCTTTAGTTTCCGGATGCAGAAGTGAGATAAAGGCTCATGTTTACAGTGAAGCACTTCTGATGGAAACTTAGCAGACTTTAAAAGCAGAAATGTTCTGGCCATCTATCCCACGGTTCTCTGAGTCAGTTCTGCGCTGGTTTCTGCAGGTGCTGTTGGTCAGCAGCAGTCGAAACCCGGATCAGTGGATTGTTCCTGGAGGAGGAATGGAGCCGGAGGAGGAGCCGTGTGGAGCTGCCATACGGGAGGTCTTTGAGGAGGTGCCACGTTGTCTTTTAACATCATTTCTATCAGTCAGGGCTTTACCGGTGTTATTTACCTGACTTGGGGAGTCTCGTGGCTAAATGAAGGAATGTTGTGGATTTGATCTCTATCTCTCTCTCTCCCTCAGGCTGGAGTGAAGGGTAAATTAGGACGTTTGCTCGGCGTGTTTGAGGTAAGGCTCTTCTCCCGCTCCTGATTGGACGGTTGAGACTCCTGAATGGAATGTATTAAGAGATGAGGTGATTACAGTCCCTCATACTGAAAGAGTTTATCTTTCAACAACAGCAGAACCAGGACCGGAAACACCGGACGTACGTGTATGTGCTGACGGTCACAGAGACGCTGGATGCCTGGGAGGACTCGGTCAATATTGGTGAGTTTGTGTGCTGCTGCTTTTGTGATGGATCGGAAGGTATTTAACCCTCGGGGTCTCCTGATTGTTCCTGACTGCATGTATATTACACACTCACACACACACGCACACTCACACACACACACACACACACACACACACACACACACACACACACACGCACACTCACACACTCACACACACACTCACACACACGCACACTCACACACACACACTCACACACGCACACACACACACACACACGCACACACACGTCACACACACACACACACCACACACGCACACGCGCACACGCACACACACACACACACACACACACGCACACACACTCACGCACACACACACACACACACACACACACACACTGCACACACACACACACTCACGCACTCACACACGCGCCCGCACAAACACACTTCACACACACACACACTGCAACCACACACTGTTGAGTCTATAAGCACACTCTGACACACACACTACACACAACACACACTTACGCACACACACACTGAAAATTCATCTAATTGCACTTGTTTTTAAATGTTTTTATTTATTTAATAATATATTCATTGCAAAAATATAAATGATAACAAGATCTCCAAAAAATACAATTTAGATATATTTTTAAACTGCCTTCGCATCCTTTCCTGCTTCCTAAAATGAATCTTTAAATTTTAATTGGATTTTGTAATTTAATTTAAATCATGTCTTTATTGCAAAAATATAAAGGATAACAAAATGTATATTTAATTTAATAATTTTTTTTATCTGCCCTCCCATCCTCCCACTTCAATTCAATTCAACCTTATCGTTATTGCAAAAATATGAAAGATAACAAGAAAATCTCCAAAAAGCGTATGTGCATATATTAACTGCCTTCTCATTCCACCCAAATTTAAATATTTTATTTTATTTTAACCATAATGAAAACAATAAAATAAAAATACACATTATTTTAACTGCTATCCCATCTTCCCCCTTAAACTCATTTCAAAATTCAAATTGCAAAAATATTAAAAACAACAAGACCCCCCCCCCTCCCCAATTTTTTAACCCTCATAACTTGAATTATTATTTTTTTAATTATTTAGTTTTATTCCATTTTATTATTTAATTGTATTCAGTCTTATTTAATAATAAAACACTATTGTATGATACTGATCCATGTTTTAAGAATGATTTAAGAACCCACAATATATCTATTCCTAATATTGTGATATTTCCAGTCTTTGCCGTGTACTTTGCTCATGCTGCAGTATTTGTCCTGTAGGCCGGAAGCGCGAGTGGTTTCCCGTCGACGAGGCCATCAAGGTCCTGCAGAGCAACAAACCTGTTCACGCCGAGTACCTGAGACGCCTCAGTCTCAGTGTCAGTCGCACATCCAGCAACGGCAACCTGACATCTCCCAGCAGCCTCACACCGCTCTTCAGCGCTCCGGCGTCAGCCGCACGCAGATAGGACACACACACACTCAACACTCCTCTGTCTACAACACACACACACGTCCAGGGCCTTTATGACCCTCACAGCACCTCTTAGGCACCTTTGGGACGTTCTTTAGAGGGACAAACCAAAGTGGTGTGGGATTTCCAGTGAAGAATGCCTTAACCGTTTATTTTTGAAGTCGCTTACTGTCGGCTGATCGGTTGTAGTTGTTGTAATGGAGTAATAATTATTGACCAGCATTACAAACCTGTTACATGGAAGTGCACTTCCAGTATTCCTCCATCACTCTCTCCCGCAGAGCTCGGCATGCTGGGATTGTGACGTGGGGAATGCCAGTCTTATTCAGAATTTGACCTCTCTGAATTCAGTCCGTAAGCGCTGCCGTGACCCCAGACTCCCCTTTAAGACTCAGACGAGCCCTTTAAAAGCCCCGTCACTGCTGCTCCTGAACGGATAACTGGATTCCTGACGGCATCGATGAGATTTCTGGGAATGAGTGGGTGAGCAGGAGGGTCGTAATCTCACTTTATGCTTTGATTAAAAAACAAACGTTTGTAAATACACTAAACGACTGAAGATGACAAATGATGTATGATGGGTTTTAACTACAATGCAAATGTATTCATCTTTTCTGCTCGTAACTCTTTCTATGAGGTCTTTCTTTAGGTGATGTGGAAAGAAACACAACTGTGAATTTAGCACGAAATGCTAATGGGTAAATCTCATGGAACTGCTCAAGAACATGCACACGTCATATTTCAGTTCATATACATATATATAATTAAAGATGAAGCAGCCTATTTTCAAGACCGTTAGAATCTGTGACACATTTTCCTATATTGTTATTACTATAGTGCACAAAGAATTATGTATTATTTAAATGATATTGTATTTATACATTGTGGTAGTATTTGTTTTACTGCCCTTAATTCATGCTTATTTAATAAAAATAAATATTTTGTACTGTAACTACTGTATTGCAGTAATTAAAATATAATAAGTATAACAATTAAAAATTGGATCACAAAATACATGTAAAAAAATATGTATTTGTATATATATATAGTAGATGAAATATAAAAAAAATCATTAAAATAGGTTTCATTTTCTTTATTCAAAAAAATATATTTATATATTTATAGATCACAATGTAAAAAAAATCGAAATGGTCATTAAAATAGGCTACATAAAATAAAATATATATATATGCATATATAAAATGAAATATGAGCTGTACATGTTTCGAGAGATTAACCCAAATGAATTTTTGGCACCAGCAAAGCCTTGAATATCTGTCAGATGTGAGGATCGGGTGCCTTTTTCCTCTTCTACAACTTTAACAACACATTGTTTTTTAGTTTGAAACACTGCTGAATGGCTGTGAGTGGGCTGATCTCAGATCTGCTGTAACCACGCTGAACAGCTCATGTTTAGGTTCATGTGGATCGAGCGGATGCACAAATAACACTTTCCTTTAGATTACACTGAGATGTGAAGTGTCAACGGCAAAACTAACTCACTAAATGTACATTTCCTAAAACATTCGGACTATGTCCTTCAGTAAAACGACTAACAGGAGTGTACGGTGAAGTTATTCGCCACACGAGACGTACAGTCGAATGTTTTCACAATGATGAGGCGTGAACTATAAACTACATCAGCCTGAGGAGTGTTTGTGAGCCGGACTAACCGTCTCTTCCTTGTTCTGAGATGCCACAGTGTCTGTATGTTTACTGTAATCTGTACAGATGTTCATAATGGATATTTTTATCTGTCAATAAAGATTGTATCACTAGGAAGAAATGTGAATTGTGATGACATTTCCTGATGAATCATGAGACCAATAATGCAAACTTCTAATCATTCATCTGCCAGCTTCAAACCTTATAGGGTATAATAATAATAATTGTGTGTGTATATATATATAAACACACACACACACACACACACGTGTGTATATATATATATATATATGATATTATTAGCATATCATTCAGAAACATGCATAGGTCACTAAAAGTAATAAATATGGAATATAATATATATATATGGGATTTTTTTAAAAATGTTCCTATATTATTTGTATTACTATTGTGTAATAATTAAATTATACTGTATTTATATATCGTCATCATCTGTTGCACTCTTTAATTCATGCTTATTTCATTAAAAAAGGTAGTTTTTCAGTATTTTAACTGTAAATACCGTATTACAGCATGTTATAGAATTACATTATTCACGATATAAGTATATTATTTAGAAACGATCAGTTTGAACACAATGAAGTCACAACACCAACTGATTTCACTAGTCTTTTTTTACAGCAATGAGTAACAATTAACGCCTTATTATCGTTTTAAGACTATTTACAAATTGTTATAAACATGAATGAGCTTAATTTCTTAATAAAACTGTAGTGCCATATTAGCCAGGCACTGTCATACAGAAGACTGTTATTCAGCTTTTTACATTGATTTACACAAAAATAATGAATTGTTTTATTATGGTTTATAGTAGTAAATGTAGTATTTTGGCGGGAACTATCGTTGTAAGTTCTGTGGAAGCGGAACCAATGTCATCGCGCTGCAGCGCGCCGGAAGGCTGCGAGTGTAACACAGTTCTGTAGCACACAGCTGTGCGGGCCCATGTGGATCAGGCGGACCCGAGCGAAACAGCGGCTTCAGAATCCCCGAATCAAGACGATCTTCCCGCTAATGCGAGCTCTGTAGGTCATCCGTGTGTGTGAACTAGTGAAGATGCTGACGGAGGCGTTAGACGGGCAGCTTACGGTGCTTTATAACGCGGTCGCCGGTGAGTGTGCCAGTAATGATGAGACACATCCCGCTCTCGTGCACTCTTCTCGACACACCACACATTATACTGAGAGATGCTGTCATGACCGGAATCATTTCGAGCTGAGTTACAAACAAATGACCACTCTTTCTGTCACCACGCTTCTGCACGCTTGTTTTGGGTGGATTTTAATTAATGGAAAGAGAAGTTTTGTCTAAAATCCTCTCAAAATAGTGAAAACAAAGTCAAAGGGTAATCTTGCTGTTGAAAATAGGGCATATGTCATTTAGAGCACATGTATTTATTAAGATGGACTCTCCTTATACAATAATGATGGCTGTGAAATCCCTGATGTGCTATTTTTACCTTTTTTTGTGAACAAACTGTATTTTTTATGTTTAATGTTTTCTACTATATATATATATATATATAGTAACAAGTGTTTTCAACTATTTTAATAACATAAATTATGTATTGTTTTATTATCAAAATGGTTAAATTATTATTTATTACTTATTTTTTTTATTTATCTTTAACTTTCCCACCCCAACATATATAACAAATTAAAATATGATTATTTTTTTTTTTTTTACTGTATTTCTAATTGTTTTTACTATATATATATATATAAGAAATAATAATATTTTAATTTGTTATATATGTTGGGGTGGGAAAGTTAAAGATAATTTATAAGATTTTTTTTTTTTTACATTTTTGATGAAACTAAATCATTTATTTATTAAAATAGTTGAAAACAGTTGTTACTGTATATGTGTGTGTGTGTGTGTGTGTGTGTGTTTAACACTTTATATGTTGGGGTGGGAAAGAAAAAAAATGCTTTAAATTAAAAGTACTAAATAAAATGAATATAATTTCTGTATTGAATTGATATTGTGTTTGTTGTAACCGTAGAAGAAAATAGAGTTTATGCCTCGTGTCTGTCTCAGCCTCAGTGCCGGTTCAGTTTGAGCCCGTGGGTCGCTGGTTCGAGGCGTTTCTGAAGCGCAGGTGTAGAAATGTGTCGGCCTCGTTTCAAGAGCTGGAGGAAGAGGAGGAGCTGTCTGAGGAAGAGGAGGACGAGGAGCTGCAGCTGGAGGAGTATCCCATGCTGAAGAAACTGGACCCCAAAGACTGGAAGGTGTGTGTAGAGCCGCGTCTCTGTCTCCGTGTCCGAGCCGCGAGACTCTGAGCTGAATGCACTGACACGCTTCTCTTGACGTTACAGAACCAAGACCACTACGCTGTTTTAGGACTCGCACACGTCCGGTACAAAGCAACCCAGAAACAGATCAAAGCTGCTCGTAAGTTGTGCAATACTGCTCAAATCTTTGTAATTACAGGTTTCACTTTTATTTGATCAAAAATACTGTGAAATACTGTTTTCTATGTGAATATATTGTGAAATTGATTTCTGTGTCACATGATTTTTCTGCTCAAGAAACATTTCTCATTTTATTAGTGTTGAAAACGTTTGTGCTGCCCAATATTTTTGTGGAAACTACCGTTCAGAAAGTTTTTTTTTTAATATAAATTAATGCTTTTAATTCATCCAAGGATGCATGAAATTGCTCAAAAGTGACCGTAAATAAATTTGTAATGTTACAAAAGATTTCTATTTCAAATAGAAATGCTGTTCTTTTGATCTTTCTATTCATGAATGAACCCTGAAAATATTATCTCCCACAAAAATTCAACACATTTTCAACATTGATAGTCAGAAATGTTTCTTGAGCAGCAATATTATTATGATTTCTGAAGATCACGTGACACTGAAGACCGGAGGAATGATGCTGAAAATACAGATGCGCATCACAGGAATAAATTACAGCGTGCTATATATTGACACAAACTGTTATTTTAAATTGTAACAATATTAAAACAATTTTACAGTGTAATAAATGTATCTTCGGTGAGCAAAAGAGATGATATTTAGCAGTAACCTGCTGCTGTTCTCCACAGATAAAGCCATGGTCCTCAAGCATCACCCGGACAAGCGGAAAGCTGCCGGAGAGCAGATTGTGGAGGGCGATAATGATTATTTCACCTGCATAACAAAAGGTATGGACTATTGCTTTATTATAAGTCAAATACAGGTGTTTGGAGATCAGTCTTGAGGTCCTGTGTCTGCTCTCGTATGATGCAGCGATGGAGATCCTGTGCGATCCCGTCAAGCGGAGAGCGTTTGACAGCGTGGATCCCACTTGGGACAACACGGTTCCTTCGAAAGCAGAAGGCAAAGAGAAGTTCTTCGAGGTGTATGCGCCGGTGTTTGAGAGGAACAGCAGGTAAGCGTCTCGCAGGACTGCTTCAGATGATTCAGGTCGAGTTCTGGAGATCACGCCGCTGTATTTCTCTCAATCAGATGGTCTGTTAAAAAACACATCCCGAGTCTGGGAGCCGCGGGCGCGTCTTTTGAAGAGGTGGATCATTTCTATTCCTTTTGGTAAGTCAAATATCACATTTATTCATAGATTTGAGGCAAGCTAATGCTGGAAGAACCCCCCAACAAATATAATTTTTTTTCCCTTTTGTTTCTGAAGGTACAACTTTGACTCGTGGAGAGAATTTTCATATTTAGATGAAGAGGAAAAGGAAAAAGCTGAATGGTGAATAATACTGTGATCATGTGTTATTGGTTTAGCACAGGGCTTCTCAAAGTCCGGATCCGGACCGGGAGGGAATTCAATCCGGACCCGCCTCCACTTGATATTTCAAGCGCACGCGTATCACTCAGACCTCCGTGCGGTGTGCGTGGCACACACACACGCACGCACGCACACACACACACACACACACACACGCACACACGCACACTCTCACACACACACACACACGCACGCACAGCACGCACGCACACACACACACAGACACACACACACACACACACACACACACACACACACACACACACACACGGCACATGAACCAGTGTTGCAAGCACATAGCAACTAGCGACATTTTGGATAAACCTTAGATTTCATTCAGTAGAATAATGTCACCGGTTTCGCCCCGCGAGAGTTAGCGCGTAGAACCGTTTGAATGAACGAGTACAAAACAGCGTTTCCTAAAACCCATTCTGAATGAACCGTCTGGCAGTACTCTGTTTGAAATATGTACGTTTGTGCTCCATGAAATATATATTTAAAACCTGTAAAGGTTGAAATATGCACATTATGAAAAATATAACCATGGTTTTATTGGGCATAATAAAAGTGTTTTTTATTGCATTTAGTATTGATTACAATTTCTATAACCAGTTTTACTACAAATACCATGGTTAAACTATGGTTAGTGTAGCAAGACCATGGTTAATTTGTGGTTATCATGGTTTAATAGTAACCAAGTTTTTTTTATTTGTATAAAACTATGGTTAATTTTCATAAACGCAAGTACGACCTGATGACATCATACATATGATAATTAAGCATAGATCAAGTTGAATTATTATATAAAGTTATAAGCATGTTTATAAAAAACAAGTTTTGTAATAATTATTATCTCGGACCTTTTGACGTTGATGATAATTCAGATTCGGGGCTTTGAATGTAAACTTTGAGAACCCCTGGTTTAGCATGTTGTACAATTGTAATTATTACCGCATGTGGTTATTATAGTTAACTAATGAAACCATAAAAAAAACCTCTCACTTAAAATACAATAACATTTAGCTGAAAAAAAAGTTGCTAGTTTCCAAATTTGTATTGAATTTGAGTTGAAAGTAATTATTTTATAAAACTATCTAGACATAAAAATGACAACACAACAAAAAGACAAAAATGAAACGAACAAAATATACTCCAATAACACTTTTCTACTTGTGATATTTGATTTAATTAATTAAAATTAATCTTAAACAGAAAATATTAATTAATGATTCAATTAAAGGTTAAAAAATGAAAACAAAAACCGTTATCTAAATCAGTGTTTCTCAATTCCAGTCCTGGGGACCCGCTGCTCTGCACATTTAGCATGTGTCCCTTATTTAACACACCTGACTGAGATCATCAGCTCGTTAGTTCAGTTCATGTCTCTCTCTCCTAATAAGCTGATGAGCTCAATCAGGTGTGTTAAATAAGGGAGACATGCTAAATGTGCAGAGCAGGGGGTCCCCAGGACTGGAATTGAGAAACACTGATCTAAATGAATGAATCAGTTATACTGAAATCCCGCTGTCTCGTGTTTGCATCAGTCGAGATGAGAGGAGGTGGATCGAGAAACAGAACCGAGCCTCTCGAGCCCAGAGGAAGAAGGAAGAGATGAACCGGATACGGACACTCGTTGGTAAGTATGAGGACCGACACAGACACGTGATCTTACCGTGAGCGTCTGTCTGTCTGTGTGTGTGAACGTGTGTGATGTCATGCAGACACGGCCTACAACTGCGACCCGAGAATTAAGAGATTCAAAGAGGAGGAGAAAGCCAGGAAAGAGTCGGAGAAGAAGGCCAAAGCCGAGGCGAAGAAACGAGAGCAGGAGGAGAAAGAGCGGGTCAGACGACTCTTTACTAACACAACACACGTCTGAAAGAGTTTCACACCTCACTTATGTGTTTTCTGTTTTCAGTATGTTTAATGAAGCTGGAAACGACCAAATTTTACCAGATTCAATCTCTATCTAATATTATATGAGTATATATATATAAATGTAAACATACAATATATTTAGCGATCATGTGTGTGTGTGTATATATATATATATACATACACACACACACACACATATATACATAGCACATTTTTTATTATTTGTTTGTAATAGTTAACATTTTTATTGTAACTCATGTATTTTTTTATTACATCGCCAATATATTGTATGTTTTAATATTTTTGGAGGTATATAAAAATAATTATATAATAAAGCTTAACTGAAATAAAATATTAAAGTTGTCAGATGTCAAGGCAATATTTGTCATTTTTATTAAGTTTAAGTTGATGGACAAAAGTAACCAAATTAAAAACTTTAAACATATTTAAAGACATAAAAAAAAGCTAATACAAATGACAGTAATTCACAACAAAATGTATATTTTATGTATCATAATTTATATTACTATATTTATAACTAATTTTAATGCCAGTTTATTGACTGATATTTAGCCATCAATCAATAGCTGTGCCTGTTTATCTTTATGATTTTTTTTTTATATTAATAGAAGCACATTTAATTTTTTTCCAATTACTTTGGAGTGCTGTTTGATTAAACACGGCGGTATCACTTTATGACGGCGGTATCACTTTATGACGGCGGTATCACTTTATTACGGCGGTATCACTTTATGACGGCGGTATCACTTTATTACGACGGCGGTATCACTTATCACTTTATGACGGCGGTATCACTTTATGACGGCGGTATCACTTTATGACGGCGGTATCACTTTATGACGGCGGTATCACTTTATGACGGCGGTATCACTTTATGACGGCGGTATCACTTTATGACGGCGGTATCGCTTTATGACGGCGGTATCGCTTTATGACGGCGGTATCGCTTTATGACGGCGGTATCGCTTTATGACGGCGGTATCGCTTTATGACGGCGGTATCGCTTTATGACGGCGGTATCGCTTTACTTTATGACGCCGGTATCCCTTTATGACGGCGGTATCGCTTTATGACGGCGGTATCGGCGGTATCACTTTATGACGGCGCTTTATGACGGACGGCGGTATCGCTTTATGACGGCGGTATCGCTTTATGACGGCGGTATCGCTTTATTATCATACGGCGGTATGACGGCGGTATCGCTTTATGACGGCGGTATCACTTTATGACGGCGGTATCACTTTATTTTACAGTCAAGTTCTACATGTACATGATGTATAAATACTTACCATAGACATCACATTGATCTCGGCTCAGTACTTGATGTAAGTATCCTGTAACTGAATCTGTTGTCTATTATGTGTGCAGGCGCGTCAGGCGGAGGAGGACGCAGCGCGGGTGCAGAGGGAGAAGGAGGAGGAGACGGCACGACAGGCGGCACAGCAGGCCAAGAAAGAGAAAGAAGCCCAGAAGAAAGCCATCAAGAAAGAGCGGCAGAAGCTCAGGACGACCTGCAAGGTACGATCTCACATTCATCTCTCTGAGCTTCCCATCCTCATCTCTGTCTCTGCTTCCCTCAGACTCACAACTACTTCACAGACAACGAAGCCGACGGCGTCAGGATGATGGAGGAGATGGAGAAGCTCTGCGACCGCTTGGAGCTGACCAGGTACCGCTGGGAAACACGGAGGGGGTTTTACTGAGTGGATTCTCTGAAACACAGAGTTTGATTTGTAGTTTGCAGACGCTGAATGAAGCTTTGACTTCTGGGAATAAAGAGCAGAGTAAAGCGGCTCTGGAGAAACAGGTGAGAAACCACACACTTCACCCTGTTTGCTTTAAGATATAATACATGTGTATGCACACGTTTGGGGTCTGTATGATTTTTAAAAGAGGTCTCTTGTTTTCACCAGGACTGCATTTATTTGATCAAAAATACACTAAAAATAGTGAAATATTATTACTATTTGAAATAGCTGTTTTCTATATTAATATATAGTACACTGTAATTTATTTCTGTGATCAAATCTGTATTTTCAGCATCATTCCTCCAGTCTTCAGTGTCACATGATCTTCAGAAATCATAATCATATACTGCTCAAGAAACATTTCTGATTATTATCAATGTTGAAAACTGTTATTTTTGTGGAAACTTAAACATTTTATTGTTTTTTAATGAATAGAAAGTTTAAAAGAACAGCATTTATTAGAATTATAAATAATAATACTAATATTTTATAATTTAATATTCATAATACGATCGACAAATCTTGATATTATATAATATATGTAACATACACTCTTATTATAATGATAGCTGAATACCAAAGCATTATTACACGTAACAAATGACACAAAATAAAGCAATAACAAAATATTATTACGGTAGATTTAGAATAAGGTGCCAAGTAATATTTATAAAATATATTTGAATACAATTATATTCACATTTCTTTATATAATTATGATCCGTAATAAAATACAAAAATATAATAATATTTTATATTATAATGTGTAATACATATAATTTTTTGTGGAAATCATGTTTTGTTTTTGTTTGTAAGGATTATTTGAATAGGTGCAAAAGATTAACAGAAATACCTATGATGATTATTAGTAATAAATTACAATTACTAGTATTATTTAATATAATTTAGTTTTTATTTTTAGGATTATTTTGATAAATAGACAGTTGAAAAGAACAACAGTGAAATATAAATAAAAATACTACTGATAATTATTAGTAATAATGTTACAATTATTTAATATAATTAGTCATATAATAACAATAATTATTAATATATTTTTCGGATTTGTTTTGATGAATAGAACGTTCAAAAGAACAGCGTCTATTTGAATTAAGTCTTTAGCAACATTATGAATGGCTTTTTGATGAATGTGACTGTAACAGAAGGCCTTGCTGAACGCTCGTGTAACGCTCCGAGGTTTTGTTTCTGGGCTTGACGCCTCGACTCCTGCCTCGTGTTGCAGGTGCAGGAGGTGAACGTTCAGATGCAGAAGGAGAAGGAGGTGGAGATGCAGGCGCAGCAGGTGGCGCGCGGGGCTGAACACACCAGCGCAGGAGGAGGAGGAGGAGGACTCAATAACAGAGGCTGGAACGAGGAAGATCTGCAGCTGCTCATCAAAGCCGTCAACCTGTTTCCCGCCGGAACCAACGCCAGGTGAGCCTCCATGGAACCCGTCTGGCCTGTTACAGACTGTACAGGTGATCCAGCGTTTCTGACTGAGGTGTGCAGTGCTGTGGATTCGGAGGAAATGAGGAAGCCCACTGCTGCAAAAGAAGCATTATTGGCAGATCGTAAAATTTGTGCTGTACCCAGGGGTGCAAACTCGTCACCGTTTTCACTGGGAAGTAGATCATTCACGTGAATCGTGCAGATCTGTAAAAACCAAATGAGGGGGGGGGGGGTCGCCTCGCCTTCGTCGTAGTATCTGCAAGTCATCTGTGTCAAGTCACCTGTAGCAGAGGAATGGACCCGCCCTACTCTGCCTCTGATTGGCTTACCCTAATGTTCTTTCCCTCATCCAACCAATCTCTCTCCTGAAGCTTAACGTTTAGACGCTGAAGGCAACTGTCCATATAGATTAGTCTGTTTGTAGCTAGCTAAATTAAGTTCGTCGTAGAGCAGGAAGGAACGCATTTTGTATCTGCTGTAAATTATGGTGTTCCAGTTTAAATGGTGATTACCGCGCGAGGCTGCTGTGTATTTTTTATTTACTCCTCAGTTTCGACCTTAACATTTGTCTCACATATCCGTAAGCTATTAAGTCTATTTGAGAACTGTTCGACCTACAAGTAAAGCATAGCGTTTAATGTACGGTGATATTAGTATCAAGTGGAGGCAGTGCTAAGTGTCAGCCTGTTTCGAGACGGAGAAACACCTCGCGTTTAGCCCGTCAGCTGCTTCAGAAATACTGCAGAAGTGCTGTAATTAAGATTTACAGTGCTTTATTTGCCCTGACTGCGTTCATGTAACATCTTAACAACAATCTTTGTTGATTGTCTTGTTTCTAGTCCAAATATCTAAAGATTCTTTGGTAAAATTATTGTCAAAATTAAGTGAGTTTTTCCTTAAAACAAGCAAAATAATCTATGTTCATAACAAATGGCAAACAGAGTGGGATCTATTTACATTTATGCATTTAGCAGACGCTTTTATCCAAAGAGACTTACAGTGCATTCAGGCTATACATTTATTATCAGTATTGTGTTTCCTGGGAACGCAATGCTCTAACCCAGCCAACCTTTGCGCTGCTAACACTGCTTTTTGTATTTTATTACAATCATTATTTTTGTATAAATATTACTTGGCACCTTATAATTATATAAAAAATGTGAATATAATTGTATTCAAATATATTTTATAAATATTACTTGGCACCGTATTCTAAATTTTGTTATTGCTTTATTTTGTGTCATAATATTTTGTTACGTTGTTTATTTTGTGTCTTTGGTATTCAGCTTATTATAATGCTTTGGTATTCAGAGTGTAGTTACATCATTATAATAAGATTTGTCGATTATTATAATAAAATTTGTCGATAAAATTATTATAAAATATTAGTATTATTATTTATAATTCTAATAAATGCTGTTCTTTTAAACTTTCTATTCATTAAAAAATCCTAAAACGTATAACAGTTTCCACAAAAATAACAGTTTTCAACATTGATAATAATCAGAAATGTTTCTTGAGCAGTATATGATTATGATTTCTGAAGATCACGTGACACTGAAGACTGGAGGAATGATGCTGAAAATACAGATTTGATCACAGAAATAAATTACAGTGTACTATATATTAACATAGAAAACAGCTATTTCAAATAGTAATAATATTTCACTATTTTTAGTGTATTTTTGATCAAATAAATGCAGTCCTGGTGAAAACAAGAGCCCTCTTTTAAAAACATTTCAAAATCAATATACAGTGAATAAGCTCCATGAAATGAGTCACGTTGTTGGAGAAACCGATGGAAGCAGATTGTTTATTCTCTGTAGAATTGGTTATTCCAGGATGACACATGTTTTTAATACTAGGGGAAAGTCCTCCAGCATGGTCTCTCTGCCCAGTCCCTTTATCCATTAAGCATGTTTATTAGATTGAGCTGGTTGTAACTCATTGAGAATTTATTTTTCATTCCGTTAACTCTTTTGAAGAGATTTTTAACAGAGTTGAGTCCAATACAGTTTTGAAGTTTAGCAAAAATAAATGAGAAAAACATATTTTTTGCCATGAAAATAGCCGCAGAAGCCGTAATGGCTTTAAACACAAACTGACTGAGCTGTGCTGTGATTGGACAGGTGGGAGGTGATCGCCAACTACATGAACCAGCACTCCAGCAGCGGCGTGAAGAGAACCGCCAAAGACGTCATCAATAAAGCAAAAACACTGCAGAAGCTGGGTAGGTGACCGCGCTCGGGCTTCATGCTGGACGCTGGATTGGAGATGCACGGCTAATTTGCTTGTTTGATGGCAGATCCTCACCAGAAAGACGAGATTAACCGAAAGGCCTTTGAGAAGTTTAAGAAGGAGCACTCCGCTGTTCCTCCGACCGTAGACAACGCTGTGCCATCAGAGAGATTTGATGGTAAGTCACATGATAATCGTTAATCATGAATATTGATAAGGTAGAGTTAGAATAAGCTTGCAAGGAAATACATGTCAAATAAATCAAATATTGTCTCTTTAATTAATGAATAAAAAATAATTAACATTAATTAGAGGTGTCAAAATTAGCGCGTTTTATAAATTATTGCAATATAAAAGTATATTTAAAAAACTTTAATGTTAGGTGGGATTCAATTTTAGAAAAATGTGTAAAAAAATTTTTTTTTTAAATTGATTGACAGCATTAATATTAATATTTTTATATTAGTCAAATTTCAATATCTTAATATAAATTATTATAATATCCATAACGCACACTCTTGTCATTACGCAAGATGATTGCTAAAGCAATATTACACAGAACAAATAATATTATTATTATTAATACAATGTAAAACGTCTTTTTAGAACACATTATAATAATGGAAGCTGATTAATAAAGTAGAATTACAATAAGGTGCCAAGTAATTAATAAAATAAGATCTCTTTTCCTTTTTTATAATATTACTATTGATAAATTAAAAATACTACGGCTGCCACTAACGACTATTTTTATTTCGATTAATCTAAACTATTAATTTCCCTAAAAAAAATCAACAATTTTGCTTAAGAATATTTTATTAAATCAAATGAAATCCAAATTTGGTGAAAAATGTCAATGTGCAGTATTTCTGGAAAAAATACATATATTTTTTTTTATATAAAATCAATTAATTGGAGATGCTTTTGATTATTACAATTTAATGGAATCCAGAAAATAATGGAAAACAGAATTTGGTACAGATAAAACTAAAACTCAATTAATTAATTATACAGGCTTTTTGATTAATACAATTTAATTTAACCATTAAAACAGAGTACAGAAAAATGAATTTGGAAATAAAACTGATTTCATAGGGCCCTATAATTATATATTTTTGTGGTAATAAAAATAGATGTAAGTAAACAATAGCTTTTAAAATGACTTAAAATACATATATAATAGCAATGATGCAATAATAATCAGTTCAAATAAAGTATCAAAAGCAAGAAATCATATGGATTTATTGAACAAATCTGTTAAAATACAATCAATAGAGCTAATGTTCATTACACAACAAAGGCCTGCAGGGGGCGCTGGCCACCTGATAATTATTTCTACACATTACTGCGAGACCTAATCCTTGTTTAATATTGACCAAGCACCATTTAATTCAAATGTCCACTTAATCTTTAATATTTGGCCATTTCTTTAGGACAGAAATGTTATAGCCGCTGTAATTAGATGAATATGTGGACATCAAACCGTGTAAACTCAGAGTGAGGGTTTGAGCTTTTATTTTGAAATCGCGATGTTTCCTGTGTTTGCGTGGGTTTATTAATGATTTACCTTACACATCTGATGAAATAGCGCACGCTGCGTTCCCAGATGAACGTTATAATAAACCCAAACTCACAACAACACGCAGAGATGGAGTTTGAGACGCTCCACATGTAGATGATAACAGTTTCTGTGGAGCTACTGTGAACGGAGCCGCTGTGTGACGCACGCACTTAACCTGCGTCCATGTAAATAATTAAAGCGCATATCATTATTTAATCAAATCATAGCATTTGTGAATTCACAATTATGCCTAATTGTGATTTTTTAAATGTGTTTAATATATCATGCAGCCTTGGAAAACAGTCTAATAATGTTTTATGGATTCTCATCTGTGCGCCACTTCCGGTATTTTGCCGGTTACTCGACGCGAGCACAATGAAGTAAACGATTTTAAAAAGTCGACTAAAATCGCTAAAAAATACCTTAATTATAATAATAATATTATCATCACTTCTGTGACACTTTTATTATAATGCAAGCTGATTAATCATGATTTTGTTAATTGTCATGTCATTAGTTATTGCACTTTAACATAAGCTCAAACTAAGAGAATATTTGCTCACAGAAATCAGCGCAAATGATCATGTGAAAGAAAACACTGGCTGTATTACACTTATTTGAGCTGTAAATCATTATTTTACTAAAAAAACAAATATATTACAAAATTATTTTTAAGAGAAAACCAAAGTTTGCCAGTGATTTCAGCTCAGCGGCACTTTTTCTGTAACATGGAGAGAGCTCATGTCTTTGGTTGCCAGGTTGGGAAGTTTAAGGAAACCACAGGGCAGAAAATGTATTGATTGGGGGATTTCAGCACTTTGATCTGGCATCCGCAGCCATGAAAGGAGATTTCTTACCAATGCAAGCTAATGAAAATGCAATGTGTTCTTCATAAATACCCAGCAGGCAAATATTCGAGTGAAGCATAATGATTCCCGCTCTGAACACGATCACTCATCCAAACGTTTCCTCCAGCTGTTAGCACGGAGTCCAACCCCTCACCCTGGACCACAGAGGAGCAGAAGCTGCTGGAGCAGGCGCTGAAGACGTTCCCGGTGAACACACCGGAGCGCTGGGAGAAGATCTCCGACGCCGTGCCCGGACGCTCCAAGAAAGACTGCATGAAGAGATACAAGGTTTGATCTTCTGCATCCGGGTTTCTTAATTCAGCGTACTGTTTACACACAGCATTGCTCAAGAATTAATACACCGAATAAAGGAATAACATATTAATCAGGCAGAGTTAGAATAATTAAGTATATTATAAAATAAGACCTTTATATTACTAGATTCGTAATAATAATTATACTAACAACAACAATAATCCATTATTATTATTATTAATACAATTGAAAATAACTATTACACAGAACAAATAATGACAAGAAAACATATTAATTTAGAATTAGAACAAGGTGCCAAGTAGTTAAAATATTTGTCTAAATAATACACATAATTATTATTATCTTATTTAAAAATCTAAAGTAATATTAAATAAATACTTTTAGCAATTAGTATTAAACAATACTTATAATATATATATATATACACTTTTAAATCTATTTAAATTATAATAAACATCTTAAATATATAAATTAACATTATAATGTCTGTAATGCAAATTAATTAATAAGGTAGGATTAGAATGAGGTGCTAAGTAATTCCGATTTTTTTTATTAATTATACTAATTAATAAAATGTCTGTAACACACATTTATTATAATGCAAGCTGATTAATAAGCTAGAAATAAGTAATACAATATTTTAAGTAAAATGTAAAATCTTAATTATAATAATGTCAATTTTGTCTGTAACACACACTTATTATAATGCATGCTGATTCATGTAGATTTAGAAGGTGCCATGTAATTAATGAACAAAAACACCATCTTTAATATGAATAATTATTAACAATATAGTAATGTGTGTAAGCACTGATCTCTCCACACAGCCGCTGATGTGTTTCTCTGTCTCTGGTGTTTCTGCAGGAGCTGGTGGAGATGATAAAGGCTAAGAAAGCCGCCCAGGAGCAGGTCACCGCTAAAAACAAGAAATGACAAACGTGCCGCAGGGAAAGAAAACACACACACACACACACAACATGGTCTTTTAACTTTGTGTTGTTCTTTATTTTATAATTAAACATGAAAAAGCACACGTTAAATTGTCTTGTTTTTGTGCCGGTTAATGCCAGACGCTTCACTGCCGTAACCAATGCATGCCGCTGCGGATGCCGTTATAGTCCGGGAGCTGCTCGATCGGACCTGCAGACCAGAAGCATTCGGTTATCAGTCACTGAACGCAGCTCTGCTCTCTTTCAGGTCCTGGAGTGATGTGTTCGGTTATGAAGACACTCCAGGACCAGAGCCGAGGAAAATAGCAGATATTAGATACTCACCAACGGCTGCTATAGCGGGAGCTTTGTTATAGATGTATTTGATACACACGTCTTTGATGGTCGTGGCGTCGATGGCCTGAGAGGAGAAGCAGAGCCATGTTCACACGCTAATAGAAGGTCATTTCTACATTTACAGGGGTGAGTCTGTGGTTTGACTGCTGTCCGAATCCTGAATGTCAGTGTTTCTCCTCACAATAACAATAATAATGGTATGCAGTCATTTCAAAATATTATCATATACATTCATATTAGGGCTTGCACAATTTTACCAGTTAAAGTAGTTGAGCCAAATATCTACTAAATGTAAAAAAAATGACTAATAATTTTGAGAGATCAAATAAAAGATGGAAAACCATTTAAATCATAGCATATCAACAATAGAAGGCAATAGCATATTTTCCCCTTATTTCTGCTAACTTCCATATTTATAAAAAGCAAGACAGAACACCATTTAAACCATAGCAGGTGAATCTTCAAATATAAATATGGGTTATTATTTTACTATTGTATAATTAAATATTATTGTACAAGCAATGGGAAACTTCTCACCTCACTTATTTCTACTAATTTCCACTTTTTTTAATAACATCCATCATTTTAAAAGAGAAAAGGGAAGACCATTAAACCAAAGTGTGTCAGTTTTCCTATTTTCAAAAAGTACATTTTAATTAAATTAAATATTAATTAACTAAGAATTATTTGTCCGATCACAAAACATGTTTGCAGGATCAGTTCACTAAGAGACCCCAGTAAATAAGTCTAATGCGCGAACTTTACGTCGCCCCCATGAGAAACAGTGACTGTCTGAATAAAGCGCCAGACGCTGTTGAACGTGGGTCAGATGGTCAGCAGGTCAAAGGTCAGCGTGTATGTTCCTCACATCTATTCTGGCCTCCAGCTCGTGCAGAGGAATCCTGCGGCTGTAGCACAGCATCTGCCGGCCGATGTCCTCACAGATGGGAGTGGATCCTACTCCAGACAAGCATGCAAGAGATTGATCGCTTTATTCAGGGTCTTCAATTCAAGTTAAGTCTTACATTAGTATAGTTACAGATTCAATTTAGCATTCACTGCAAAGAAAAAACTCTTGTCTTCGCATGCAAAACATCCGTAACTCATGATACATTTACTTGAGATGCACAATGAAGATGCCAAGTTATTTATTTTTTTTTTTTACGAAATTTAGTTTATGCTTAAAAACAGTCAATGGGGTAAAAAAAAAAGTTTATTTTTCTCACTCCATTGGTAGATATTTGTCCTTTTTTTTTTTTACAAATTCTCTTCATTTTGGTTCATTTCCAAGAAAACGACACTTATATCATTTTTTAAATTTATCTAAGAATTTTAAAACGTTTGCACTATTCTAGAATATTTCCATATTCTAGGTTTTCTGTTTGCTATGTCTGTAAAATTAAATCAAGTAATGGAGATCTCTTGGAAGTTGTATTTTCAATTGCTAATACAACTGGTTTTGTTTCCATTAATCGGTCTTAAAGGTCCCGTTTGCCTTCATGACGCGTGTTTATTACGCGCCGCTGCTCTTACCGTCCAGGTGAAGCAGCATGTTGGTCTTCAGCAGGTTTTTGGCTCGGTTCACCTCGCTTTCGGTCACGTTTGTACACAGAGACATCCTAAAGGAAACCGGGGGTTAGTTGCTCATCGTTCAGCTCAACAGAAAGCCCAGTGAACGTGGAGCTCTCACCATTCCAGCTGCATGAAGCGTGTCATGTCGCCGACGGTTCCCGGTTCACACACCATGTAAAGCCCCCACAGGCCCGTGTCGGTGTAGCAGGTGTTGAAGGACTGGAAGCTGTGGCACAGGTTCCCCTGACACGCCATCTGTGCCAGCTTACTGGACAAGTTCTGACGGGAAACAGGTGTGGTTTAGATGGCTTTCGGCTCTTTTTCAGTGTAATGGTTTAGTGAAAGCACCTCCTACCATCCCGCTGCTGAGCGACCGATCCCAGTTCCCGATGAGCGTATTGGCCACCATGAGCGGGATGGTGTCTGGGTGCGACCAGCCGACGGCCTCCACCGCGATGGCTATATGAGCCAGAGGCATCTTATCATCTCGCACCCGGATCTGTGAGGAATCGAGAGCAGAACTCCAGGTGAGTCTTGTAAAGTGCCTGTTTTACATTACATTACATTCAGCATGTTTGTGCACGTGATCACCAAAGTGTGACTACTGCCTCGTTTGTAGTCCTTCCATTAATAAACATAAATAGTCATATTTGTAAAAATAAAAAACACAATTCCCTCTCTGCCACTAAAATAAAACAAGAATTTGAGCCTAGTTTTATATGGTGTTCAGATTTGTGTACTGGACATATAAAAATTATTAGTACATTTAATAAATATAATGTTTCCATATTCAGACATGGCATTTAAAAAACATAACTCCTTAAACAAAAGCATTTGAGCCTGGTTTTATCCCATGTTCAGATTTATGTTTTGGAAATGTGCATATAATCATCTGTATATTCAAATATTACATTTGAGAAAACTTGCTCCATATATAAACCATGCATTTTCAACAAGCTGTAAGAAAGCGGGATTATCGTCATTAAAAAACAACTATTAAAAACATTTGTAAACTGAATTAAGGCTGTAATAAAATAAATATTAAATGAAAAACTTAATTAGAAATGTTGCCTTGGCAACTAACTGAATTAGGTTTAAGATATTGAAGCACTAAAATTACTAAATGGAAATAAAACTAAAATAATATTGAACAAAAGCACAATCCCCTCTGTAAAATCCCATATTTTGAGCCTGGCTTCCACACTTCGAGTGACTGGGCCAGCTGACCAATCAGAGCAGACTTGGCCAGCTGACCAATCAGAGCAGACTTGGCCAGCTGACCAATCAGAGCAGACTTGGCCTTTCAGAAAGGCGGGGTTTAAAGAGACAAGTGCTGCAGTAATGTACAGTATTAGAAAAATAACTTTAAATCATGTAAATGTATTCTAGCAGTTGCTGAAAATAAAATTCAGATCTTGTAAATGAGCACAATATAGCACTTTACTAATCGTCCCTCAAATGATAGTTGTATTTACAATAACACTGTCAACATGTTAAGAGAGGAATGAATCTAAAGTGCTTTCTATGATACCGATGGGCTGTCACAAGAGCTTGAGCTCGACTAACTCAGTGAATCGTAACGGTGTTGTGTAAATGCAATGATGTAAGTCCGTTCACCTCGCTGCCGGTGAAATGGCAGGGCAGTAAAGTCTCGCCGCTGTATCTGGCCGGCAGCTTTCCAAAATGAAACTTGGCCGAATCGATAAGCTCATTATGAGACACTCCTGAAAGACAGAGACAGAGCTGGAGTATTAATGTTCAAACTCTGAGCCAGTAACAGATCTGTGAACGCGTTCAGTGAAGCTGGCTTTACCTCCGGCTGCAGCTAATACGATCCGCGGCCCTTTGTAGTGTGTTGTGATGTACTCCACCAGATCTCCTCGATTTATAGTTCTGCAGAACATCAAGACACTGCATTAGTATGTTTCCAAGCGCTGCACGGTTTTGAGAGCTTCTATAACATTCAGACCAGTCGTCCAAAACAAACATAAGTTCATTACATTTGATCTATATGCATCTGTAGATTTCAATTACAATATATATTTTAAAGGCTGTATTAAAATAATTATTAGATGAAAAAACGTCATCAAATGTTGCATTCTCAGGTAACTGAATTACGTTTGATGAAACAAAAATTAATAAATCAAAATAAAACTGAAAAAAAATATATATACATACAATTTAATAGCTTTTTTTCAGGCTGTTGACAGTATTTTGATTTATGGAATGATAAAAAGAGAAATACAAAAACCTTTAACTGTCAGTTTGTGAATCTGGGTTTAAGATTTCTGTTCAGGAAACATATGAAAATTAATATACATTTGATCAGATTTAATTCTATAAAGCCTCTTGTATATTTAAACATAACATTTCAAAAAAGTTGTATTACAGAACTAATAAATGCGTTTTCAGATGTAAGAAGCAGGGTTATTGTCTTTAAAACTATAAAAGCATTTGTGTTCATTGAAATAAGGCTAATTATTAGATGACAAATTGAAACTTATTTCAGTTGTGTTTTTTTTTTAAGTTAGTAAAGCACCAAAATTATTAACTGGAAATATAAAATCAATAAGATAGATCAAATGAAAACAATGAACAATCACGAAACCCCCCTCTGAAAACAATTAATGTCAACAAACCCAGGTTTTATCCAACGTTCAGATCTCTGTTCTCACAATACTGACATCTACTAAAACGATTAAACATTTTATTAATGAAAAACTTCAATTACAAATCTTGCCTTGGCAACTAGACAAGTTTCAGTTCAAGCACTGAAATTACTAATGTGATATAAATAAATAAATGAACTTTATAGTAATATTTTAGTAAAGAAACTAACATCAACAAGAATTTTTAACCTGCCTTTGTTCTGTAAATGTATGCAAATGAGTGCACAGATCATTTGCATATATAAACATAACGTTTGAGAAAACGTGTAGTACAAAACAGCTGTCCTAATGTACTGATGAATCATCTTTGGGTCTTAACTGAGAGTTGGACTAAACGAGTGACACGTACTTGATGTTCTCCGTAGGCCCCAGGATGGTTCTCCCGAGAGGTGTTTCCTGATAGGCTGTAGCGTGCAGGTAATCAAAGACCACTTCCTGCAGGTTGGTCTCCACTTCCTGCATCTCTCGGAGAATGACGCCGCGCTCGCGCTCGATCTCGGCCTCTCCCAGCGTGCTGTTCTGAATGATGTCCGCCAGGATTTCCACCGCTGCCGGCAGAGACGCAGTTACAGCGCACCCACAATGCCTTTCTGCCCGTCATGACGAGTTTGTGTGTGATGTTTACCTCTGGGCAGATCTTTGGAGAAGGCTTTAGCGTAGTACACCGTCTGCTCTCTGGAGGTGTACGCGTTCAGGTGAGCTCCCATGTTCTCGATCTCCAGCTCCAGGTCCAGCTGCGATCTCTTCCTGGTGCCCTGAAACACCGCAACAGATGTGATGCTTTCTACACTATCGTTTTAATATTCAGACATACTCGTACCTTGAAAGCCATGTGCTCCAGGAAGTGGGCTGTACCATTGTTGTGCTCATTTTCATACCGGCTTCCGGCATCAATCCATAGACCAACCTGCATCATGTGATCAGAATAGGGGACGTTTAGGAAAATGGGGCCATTTTTTCCCAGTCAGCTCAATGAAAACATTGTTTACCTGAATTCTCCAAATTCTGTGATCATTTACTTCCTCTCACAGAACTTTCCCCCCAATTCAACTTTAATGATATTTTGTTTTATTATTGATTATATATATAATGGTCTGTTTTGGTATTTCATTTTGGCTGTGCACACCTGGTCAGACTTGTTATTCTTAATGCTAATAAAATAAACTTGACCTTGACCTTATATATATTTATGAGGTTTCATCACTGCAATCGTTTCTGCTATAAAAATATAAGTGCATTTTTTTTTTTCAGGTGCTCTAAAGAAAATGCATTTTCAAATAAAGGAAAATGCATGCTTATTATCATAAGCTTAAACTAAAACTATTAAAAAATGTTGTTAATTAAATAAGGTTGAAATAAAATTTAGGGAAAAGCTAAGTAAAATTAGAAATGTTGCCAATAAATAAAATATTAAACATTCATATTTAAAAATTATTAAATAAAGCCTGAATAAAATTATTAAATAAAGGTAAACTAGAAATGTTGCCTTGGATAAGTAAGTTAAAGTTAAAACACCAAATGAAATAAATATAATAAATTGAGCATAAATAGAAATATTTAACAAACTAATAAAATTAACAAAACTACTACATGACGACAATGCTAAAATACCAGTGGGAAGGAGGTACAAATTGTTGTTGATTATCACATTTTGATACAAAGACCGTGTAAAAATGTGTAATTACATTTTAATGTGAATTTCACCTATATTTGTTTGTTGTTCATTTGCATT
Source organism: Ptychobarbus kaznakovi (assembly GCA_027422405.1). NCBI lineage: Eukaryota > Metazoa > Chordata > Actinopteri > Cypriniformes > Cyprinidae > Ptychobarbus > Ptychobarbus kaznakovi. The sequence goes on from CM049795.1 coordinate 44,906,884, forward strand.
TGATTCTGCACAAAACGACAAAACTCACTTGGCATATTAAGATGTGACTGTACTATGACATGCAATAAAATAAATGCACTATGTATCATTATTTCAGACATGGTCACGAGGGAACCTCCCACAAAAATAGTTCAAAAGGAGACATTTCCCCAACACAAGTTTCACTTGGTTTTTTAAACGCCCTATTTAAATCACCACCCTGTACTCAGACTCATCAGCACCTGAGATGAAACACGAAGCTGGTTTTGCTGGTGGACTCACCGTGCATGTGGACATGCCAGAGTCTTCAGATGCCACCCTGAGCCCGTTCTCAAGGGTCGTGACCTTCGTCTCGGGAACATTTAAAACCACCTGACTGACAGCCTGAGTGGATCTGGACTGAAATACACACAACCATGATTTACTCCGCAGGATGCCACATAACCATGATTTACTCCGCAGGATGCCACATAACCATGATTTACTCAGCAGGATATCATAGGTAAATATATGATTTTGAGTACTAATAAACTTAAACGTTTTCGCAAAGTCATGTTATGTTGTCATTGTCGTTTTCATCACTGAGACCCAGCAACCACGCTAGTCTCAACCCGACTGTTTTAAATGATTGCCAGGACGTGGTTTTCAATATTTTGGCAATTCTAATATTGTATTAATGATGTGTTTGTAATCGCTCACCCTGTTAATGGTTCTTGTGTTCAATAAATTCTTTATAAAGTGTCTCCCCGCTGCACCGAAACGCTGCATGGACGCCGCCATGTTGTTTGGATGACGCTGTTGAAAAGACGCGTTCGGATTGGACAGAAGAACGCTTACGTCATGCGTTATTCAACGCGCTTGCGGCACAGACTAATAATTATACTTTTTTAATGATAATTTAGGTCACATGAAGAATTGGTTCAGCCCATCCACCGCTTGATCTTCTCATGTTTTATGCCGTCTTGTGGCGAAATGTGAAACTACATGATTCAGTTCACTTATATGACCAGCAGATGGCAGCTCTGAGTCAACGTGCAGGGTGCAGATTTATCAAAAATTATGACTTAATATTTGAATTGAGAAAATACATGGAATATTCGGCAGACATATTCAGAAACGTCAGCATCATTATCGGATGTAAATAATACTAAAATAACGAGATATGTTCACTTATACGACCCCCAGATGGCAGCTCCGAGTAAATAACAAAACTAAAAACACGCATTTTTAAAAACAATGTTTGTCATTTATGCAAATAGTAGCTGAACTGCTATTATATAAATGTTGCCTTGGCAACTTTTAAAATTAACGGACCAAAATTACTAACCACATATATATATATATATATTATTAATTATTATTATAATATTAATATATATAATGTCTATGTTACTAACTGGAAATAAATAGCTAAAGTTGATTTTTTTTTTTACAATAAATAGCATTAAAAAATCGAATAAAATTAAGAAAAAGCACATAAATTACTAAAATAAAAATGTAATATGTTTCATTGTTGTTATTTTATCTTTGTTTTAAAGGACATCTACCTCAAGCGCTGCAAAAGCAGAGCTGTTAAAATCATCAAGGACTCAAACCACACGGTAACCGTCTCTTCTTCTTTCTTCTTAACTTCTTCCTCAGACCATCAGGCTCCTAAACTCAAACTCATCCATTAATAACCAGTAAGATATTCATAATTCTCCACCATTCGTATTGCTGCTATGTAAATACCCTGTACAAGCTGTTTGCACATTCCTGCTTATGGTATTATTTATTAAGTCTACAGTATACTGTCCTGCACATTTAATTTTTGTATTCTTATTTTTTCCATACCTATATTAATGCATATTCTCTTGTTTGTGTTACATATAATTGCGCTGTCCATGGAGCGGACCTGACTGCTGGTTATATTCTGTATATAATACAAATCTTGAATCTAATGGGTATTTGTGTATATTGTATTTATTACTCGGAGCTGCCATCTGCTGGTCATATGAGTGAACTAATCTTGTTTTTTAAACGTGTTTTATTAGTTTAATACATAATATATATATATCCAACAATGACTGGTCACTAAAGTTTATAAATGTGTTTTATGTTGTGTTTCAAATAAGTAATGTATTTTCTAAATGAAAATAAATAATTATAATTTTTTTAATAAATCATGCCATGCAATACATGGAATATTTAGTGATCAAAATATGATTTAAATAATATTAATATAGCAATATAAGTTCACTTATCTGACCACCTGAATAAAAGTACCTGGCATAAATATCACTGACAATCATTGAAACTGTTCCATATTAATTATGACAGTCGTTATTGTATGTTGCACGTTTGTATGGTTATGCTGTTCTTGCATGTTGATCATGTCTTTGATTACTGTTTTTTAATCATGTTTATGTAAAGCACTTTGAATTCCCATTGTGTATGAAATGTGCTATTATAAGTAAACTTGCCTTGCATATGTCCTTTCTAATCTCAAATGTTTCTGTACTTTTAATAAAAGTTTCATAATCAAACATGAATGTCTCTGGTGGAAATTACTATGACTTTTCAGATCTGAATTATGCGACAGAAGTTTGTCACTGTTGCGATAAACACTTTAAATGACTGTACTTTCTGTACTGCAAGCTCCTGACACATACGTGGCAATAAAGCTCTTTCTGAGTCTGATTCTCAACGAGAAGGCCACAAGTATTTTCTCAAAGCATTAACACAGTTTAGCAGCTCGTCTGATGAGTTCTTGATGTATGTGGTAGTTTTGGATTAAACACTCAGAGTAAGTTCAGAGTCTCTTGTGGTCTTGGATGTCTTCTGTCCTCTGCCATGTGTTCAGCTCACCTGATAAAACATGACATTAACAATCTCAAAGCCATGAGTTCAACTCATATGAAAACATATTCAACAAACGTTACATCTCAAGAGTATGTGCTCTAGACTGACTGGTTGCCAAAGGCTCGCTCATACAAGAATAACAACTTAAAAGAAAGACAAACTTCAGAAAAACAGTAAACATAGAACCTCCACCCCAAAAAAGACATAAATCCAAAAAAAAAGGGTCAGAAAGTAGACGAGACACCGCCCTAGTGGCTCGGTGCTCTGTTTTTTGCCTGAAAAATTGCAACTTAAAAAGCAAGGCAAAACAATGGTGTGAAAGTCCCAGTCCGACACTGCAAGCACGGAGCAGTCGGAGGAACCGGAGAGGATTCGGGACGGTCGCCCGGACAGGAGGATCCGGAAGAAGATGGAGTGGAGGAGATGAAGTAATCAACCAAGACAGAGAAGAAAACAAGCAGAGGTTATGCTTCAAATCTAAATATTTACTCTTTTAACAAACACTTTTTTTTCTTTCTTCTTCGCACGTCTTCTTTTATCCTTCTTCTCTTCCTCCGGGACTCGATCCTCTGTCCGGAGACTCCAGTCTTGCTTCGCCGCACCGTGCTTCAGCGCCCAGGCCGGGATTCAAACCGGAGTCTTCCACATGGAAGGCTCTGATCTTACCACTGAGCCACTGGGAGCTTCACACTAACATTGCTTTTTTTTGCGGTCTTGTCTTTTTTAATTCCTAGTGGTGTTTAAAAGCAACAACCGGCCCGACGTAAATCCCTGAATGGCCCTGGATTGGACCCGGGCTCCTCCAAAAACAAGGACACTGGATCACAAGGACATGGATTGAGCCGATGAACTTCATCTCCTGAGCCAAAGCATCCTTCGCATGAAGGAGTGGATGAACACTTAGCCCTGTGAGAAGGGCCAGAAAACCCAAAAGGGTTGAGACGGGTGAAAGGAATTAATATTGCTAGACAGCCAGTTTGTTTCAGCTTGGAAATGACTAATGACGTAGTTACACCTAATCGTGTAGATGCAAAGCTTAAGTACTTTGTAGCACTTCACTCACTGAGGCTTCTGGAAACATATTTGGTTCATCATTAAATTTAACACACAGACACAAACGTCACACATGACAATTTATTTTGTACATACACAATCAACAGTTCTGAAACATGTCAGTTTAAGTGTTGTTAATCTTTAAAAAGCTCATAATCACAGCAGTATGTCAGCAAACATGCCAAAGAACAAGAGAAAACTCATCTAAATACAAGTATAAGAGACTTCAAGTACAAGTTAAGAAGCTGGTGTTTTATTCAGATGTGATACGTGTCAATGGAGAATATGACTGACACTTTCCAGCAGTATCACAAAACATCTTTTATTGCATTATGGATACAAAACAATCATGCTTTTGACATTTAAGTCAGCATTTACTGTCATTCAACCTTGAGTGTACATTTAGGGAATACAATGAAATGCACTTTATCATCCACATAATGAGAAGTTAGTCTCGGACATTGGATGGAAAAACAATAAATACAACAATGCATAATACATAAAATACATGCATGAATAAAACAATATTTAATTTGAGTGATGCATAACAGTTTTTTTTTAAATGACTGTACAGACTGGTAACCGTCTTTCAGAGGGCAACAACACACACTCATACGGTGATATATGCAGAGGAATGGGTCAGCTAATGAATCAAGGACTGATGCTCTCTTTGCATTGATATTTTTACCAGACATTGCATTGCTTGAACTGCATGGTTACCAAACTATATCCAATTTTTCTCTCTATAACATTTCTTGTCCACTCCATAATTACCAAGTCTATGTATGCAGAAAATACAATCTCTGCAGTACACAGGAGCAAATAGTATACACAGATAAATGCATTAGCTGCAACTGACCTGAGGTCTAAGATCATCTACTCGTTTAAAATAAGGTAGTTTAATGCTGCCTTCATGTGCTATCTGAACTATTGTTTATTTTTATAATACAAGTAGTAGTTTTTGTTTGATAAGCTTGTTTTTGATAAGCAGTATAACCTTAGTTAAGAGTTTTTTTAGACTGTGCTGAGAGTTCTAGAGAGTTATACATGCTTTTATCTCATCTTGACTGGACTACTGCAGTTCAATGTATATTGGTATTAACCAATCATATATCAAATCACCTACAACTCACAAATATGAACATATTACCCCTGTCCTACTCTCTCTGCACTGGCCTCCAGTCCATTTTAATAGTGTTTAAAATGTGACCTTTTGTGTTTAAGGTTTTAAATGGACTTTGAGTTTACACAGTCCAGCTAGATGCCTAAGGTCATCGAATGAGAAACTGTTATTGTCCCTAGACCTAGGCTGAAGAAAACAGGTGACTGGGCTTTTGCAATAGCCGGCCCTGAACCGTGGAACAGCCTTCCATCTCTATTCGAACTCTTTTTAAAACAAAGTTAAAGCCTATCTCTTAGAGAAGGCTTATAGTGTATGAGCCAACAGGAGCTTATTTAAAATGAGTATTTATTTGTCTTGATTTACCATTTTATGTACTTTGACTTATTTTAAACTACATTGTTCAGCACAATGGTCAACCATTGTTGTGCTTTAGACATTAATGAAATATTGTAAATATAAGTTTTCTAGTCTGAAATGAGACAATAGTCGTAAATAAAATATCACTCCATATATAGAATAAAAGAACTGCCGTTTTAAATTTAAACACGGTGAGGAGAAACAAAGAGAAAGTACTAAATTTTTTATGTACATAAGTATAAAGTACATGATACACATATTATATTTAAACAATTTTTGGATACGATTAAACATTATTTAATTTTTGGCAGCACTACTTTACAGTCATTTTTATAAATCATAATTTGTTGTACTATGTATAGATGTGTACATAATGCAGATGTGTACATACGGTGTATAATGTGTATTGGTAACTAAGTATGTCTTTATAGTACACTGTGTGTACGGAGTATATGTATGTGTATTTTGCACATTGTCTTCACATTTTGCACGTGTTTTTTGCACATTGTCTTCTGTACAGTCTGTAAATATGTACTGTCCATATGTAAATTGTTGTGTTTTTTTTGCACTGTCTGGAGCACGCTCGTAAGAATTTCACTCACCAAGGCACTTGTGCTGTGACAATAAAAGTGATTTGATTTGACTATGCACTTTTATTTGACAAACTTCAGAATCAGCACCAAGGTATGACTAAACAATATTACAAGTAATCTTTATATGAGTGTCGACAAATGAACCCCTCCCTTAGGGCTGTCAAATTGGCAGAAAAACTAAATTAGAATGTTATACTAAAATATTATCATAATTTGAATTATATTCGAATTTAAAAGGCATAAATTCAGTTAGGAAAAGAAACGCTTTTGACTTCTCTCCTGAGGCCAAAAGAGGACGAATCGAGCTAAATATGACCAAATACAATATGAGCAAAAATTAATATATTTGTATTTTTCGGCTGATTTGCGGGATACGGTACATATCTCTTTTGTATTTGAATTAAACAAATAAATAAATAAAGTGAATGTACCCACGTAGGCAAATATAATGTGCAAAAAGGGTTGAAATCGCATTACATTATAACATTGCGATCTAAAAACTAAAATAATGCTTTCAAAGCAAAGTTAAATTTACTAAACTAAAAAGCACAGACTAGGCTAATTGAGTAAAAAGGCTATTTTGATTACCTCATTACAGTCACTGTACAGTTAGTGCTATCATACAAATACACTTGTAGGTTTAAAATGTCCAACTACAAACATTTCAGCAAAATGTATATTTTAATCCGAGATATCGCGCTCCTGTTTCATTGAGCTCGGTCTGTTTGACGCGCGTTCAGAATCGCAAAACAAGCAGAAGCTTGTGCACTTAAATGGAAATATTTCCATGGCTTTCTAACATTTACAGACGGAGAATATACCTGTGAAATGTAAGTAATGCATTTAGGAAAAGAGCACATAGCTCAAACAGCGCGTCTCTGTCACGCAGCCTTTCTGTCCGAGCCGCTTTAAACTCAAAGATTCATCATTGCTGATACACCTAATTTAATCATATGATCGCAAAGTTCATGTTTACGCTGTTAGTATGCACGTCCGCTAGCAAGCTAGTTTCTTGATCTAGTAATTACATGTTTTTTTCAAGTTGAACTTAGATTAATTTGACATGGCTTCGAGCTCTCTTGTGTGCAACGCTGAAAGATGTCCCTCTAGAAAATGCAATAAACATGCGTTCCGTGTGAACGGCTTGGTTTCAGTTTTGAGGTAAACCGCATCTTCTCCACATTGATGTTCTCTTTTTTCCGCTATATTTTGAATGTGCAGCACCGCATCGAGTGGGTTCAACTGGACAGGCTAAAAATAAGCATTAAATGCAACGACAGCTCGTCATCGCATCTCGTGCCAAGCTGCCCGACGGACGCCTATAATTCGAACGCAGCGTTTTGCATTCGAAGGTGGATTGTTATTTTAAATTCGACGAACATTCGAAATTAGATTTTTTTCACAGCCCTAATTTACCCTACATTTTATTAAAAATGTATTGAATATTGGTTAATTATCTTCAGTACATTTAGGCTTTAAATGGATAGTTCACCCCAATGAAAATCTGTTAATTTACTCACCATCAGGCCATCCAAGATGTAGGGGACTTTTCTTCAGTGGGACAGTAACGATTTTGAGCTAAAACCATGGTCCTTGGTGATTCACAAAATGCAAGTCAGCTGCTTCCAGTTTTTGAAAATAACAAAATAAAAGCATATCACAAAATTAATACCCGAGACTCCTAAAGATGTACTGAGTTCTTATGAAGCAAAATTATCGGTCTGCACAAGAAACTGTACATTATTGACAACTTTTTACCTGAGCCTCAGACAAATGATTAATTCCAAAACCAGTTATTTGGTGAACTGAACCGCCTGAAACAGTTAGCATCTCCAAAATCTACAAATACTCAATCTAAACTCTCTTTCAGACGCCGGACAGTCACTCAAAACAGCGAGGTATCTGCTTCTATGAAGAATGAACTCACTCAGCGGGACGGAGGAAACAGTTTGGACCATTTCACTTCATAAGACATCAGTATATTGTCTGAAGCCATGGCTAATAATTATGTCTTCCTTGATATGATTTTTTTTTATTCTCAAATACAGGTAGCCACGGACTTGCATTTTATGAATCACCACAGTTTCAGCAAAAATGATTCACTGTCCTACTGAAGAAAACTCACATTTATTGAATGGCATGATGGTGAGTAAATTAACAGCGATTTCTTTATTTTTGGGGGGAATTATCCCTTTAATAAAATTTCCCCAAGGAATAGGCAAGAATGAATCCGGTGTCTTTCTTTCTGACAGCAAAACACTTGAACATGGCAAACTCATAATTCTGATTTCAGAAGTGGAAAGTAGTTAAGTTCTGTACTATAAGCTAACGGTAATGGGTCAAGTACTGCGTTTTCTTCTGTTTTTACATGAACACCATATACCTCTCAAAACGGCTCATTCTGTAGTCAGTGTTCAATGTATTCATACTGGTCACAGCTTTCCCATATTGTTTAAGATCTCTTTCATGCAAAAGCATGTCTTACAGGTCCTGCTACTAAAAGTTATATATGTTTTATTTATAACAAATTGAGACAGTACAGGATATTAAATTAAGTCCGGCATAAAACAGTAACAACAGATCAAAGAGGAAAAGTGTTTTAAGTATCCAAACAATAAATAGGCTACAGTTTTTTTTACTAGCCAATCATACATTTTTAGCAATATTTACACACCCACTAAAATGTCATAAAACGTCAGGCATATTTAGAACATTAATTATTAGATAACAGCCCTCAAATACTAATTAACTGTCATTTAAAATGTTTACCAATATTGTGCCACTATCCTTCAAACCACAAGGTTTTACCCATTTGTCAGTAACACATTTTTAATCATTTAAATCACTTATATTTTTATAATACATGTTAGATTAAGTAAGTTGTTTCATTTTTACATACATGTGTTATGTTGAATGACGATAGAACATTTCACCCCTATTTTAGCAAAAGCTATTTGAAACATTAAAGTATATACTTTACTTGCATTTAATATGCTTTCTATTCATATGAAATCACTTTTGTGAATTTAATTTGAAGTGGACACCAGACATACACACATAACAATATTGCTGGGCAGTTGTACACACATAACAATATTGCTGGTCAGTTGTACACACATAACAATATTGCTGGGCAGTTGTACACACATAACAATATTGCTGGGCAGTTGTACACACATAACAATATTGCTGGGCAGTTGTACACACATAACAATATTGCTGGGCAGTTGTACACACATAACAATATTGCTGGGCAGTTGTACACACATAACAATATTGCTGAGCAGTTGTACACACATAACAATATTGCTGGGCAGTTGTACACACATAACAATATTGCTGGCAGTTGTACACACATAACAATATTGCTGGGCAGTTGTACACACAACAATATTGCTGGGCAGTTGTACACACATAACAATATTTGCTGGCAGTTGTACACACATAACAATATTGCTGGGCAGTTGTACACACATAACAATATTGCTGGGCAGTTGTACACACATAACAATATTGCTGGGCAGTTGTACACACATAACAATATTGCTGGGCAGTTGTACACACATAACAATATTGCTGGGCAGTTGTACACACATAACAATATTGCTGGGCAGTTGTGAGACACAGTACAGTAAGCATTCCTTCTCAATATTTCATATTTTATCCGCTGACTCACAGCCTGAGTGGACTAGTGTCAATAAATCACGTGGTTCTACTTTGACGACTATTCGAACGCAGATGTGTATTTTGATTGAATGTTACAAATGACAAAGATATGATTTTTGTTGCATTCTAAAGGTTGATATATGTTTGGCTGACGAGGGCTTGTTGGGAATAAGCATTGTTAAATGTTTTAGTAGTTATACAGTACAGTTATTATTTCATGTTAGGTTGGTTTGCTTCACTAAGCGCAGCCTTTCCAGCCTCAATGTTTAACATGCTTGTCGGCGTTTCTTTCTTAATATTGAACAGTTCTAAATCATATACATAATACTCTGTAGTTTCTTACCTCGGTAATGACTCGTTTTCATAAAAGTCAGCACGAACGCCGCCACACTGTTTTGTTGACGTTAAGACGCGATCTTATTGGATGGAAGAACGTGTACGTCACGCGCTTGTGAATTATTATAAATATTCCTATTTATTTAAAAAACTAAGTTCTTTATCACCATGAAGAAGTGATGTCAAAGTCCGTTTCTGCAGATTAAATAAGAGAGGAAAACTACATCATTTATCAACCGTTTAAAAGTATTTGGACCGTGCTTGTTGGCCTTTCTTACTAAATATTTAAATTAACATTTCCAAAATTTTTGTGATAGCATATAATTCCTTATACATTTTATACCAACCAAAGCATTTGTTCAATCGCGTTTTCACATTTCAGCTGGATAAATGAAGTGATGGGACAAAAATAAAAACCAAACCGGCAGGTTTTAGATCCGTTAGGTCTATAAATCTGTTAAAAGTATAGAGCCTCTTGACATTACAACCTTCATAATTCAATTTACAAAGAATAACAAGCCCTTCATATAACATTTTTTATTTGTTAAACAAAGACAACATTTTATTCAAAACATCCCGGCATGAAAAAACATCATTAAATATACCAAAAAAACAACTTACCCGGATGGTGACGGTCTAAAACAGGCGGATGGATGCTGAACATTTACGGTTATCAGGTTGAATAAACAAGACATGCGATGGGAAACAACGGGCTCTTACAGAGTGAAACAGAATGATTCTTCAGTCCAGAAACTAACTGTACATTTAACACAAGATCTCCTGCGATCCGTGGAGGACGAGTATAAAATCCCTGCTGATATAGTCCATGTTTGGTTGGGGTCCGTCGCTGTCATGACTGACTCGGGGCTCCGCTGCGGGTGCACAGCTGTGATTGGGCGATGTCTGCTAGAGCGGACTGGATCTTCTCCAGCAGCATGTCTCCTCTGTAAACTACTTCCTCCAGACGGGCTGCAGCTTCCTGGTTCTCCTCTTCCAACTGCCTCAGACTAGCAGCCTGTGAAGGACATTCAATAACAATAGAAAACCTATAAGATTAGGCGAGCTGGTATTTATCACGTCCTGGGGACCAAATGTCCCCACAAGGATAGTAATACCAGTAAATCTTTATCTTGTGGGGACATTTTTTGGTCCCCATGAGGAAACAAGCTTAGAAATCATGCAGCATAAAGTTTTTTGAAAATCTAAAAATGCAGAATGTCTCCTGTGAGGGCTAAGTTTAGGTGTAGGGTAGGTGTAGGGCAATAGCACATACAGATTGTACAGTATAAAAACCATTACGCCTATGGAATGTCCCCATAAAACATGGAAACACAACATGCGCGTTATTGAAGATTCACTCATCTCACAATGCGATACTGGCTTCACAAGTAGTGATTGACCGATATTGATTTTTTTATTACCGATACCGATTATTTGTACGTTTATGTACCCGATAACCGATATGCAGAACCGATATTTAATGTTTTCAAATGGAGAAAATAAAGGACATTAGTCATATCAACTTCATTTTAAACTACAGTTTTAGGTTTAAACACTGTTTAATAGACTAAAGAGTGACGAATAATCCACTGGATAATATTCTCTGGAATATTGAAATAAGCTTTAACAAACAAAACATCGTATTTTATTGCATTTCTTAACTGTTTTATCAGAATTATTAAAATGTTTTTGTCATTCTAAATTATGAAAACTGCTGACAGCGTGGTTTATCTATTTACACAGAACTATACTCAAACTGCGATCGCTTGCGGAGATAATAAATAATTAATTTCGATAGAGATGTATTTATTTAGATGTTTATTGGTGAAATAATGGTTCTATAGTAAATGTTAATATAATTCAGCGTGTTTCAAACAAGTGAATCTTGTATAAAGTTACATGTGGTGGTTGCGCTGGAGCTTCTCCTGAGTGAACAGTGTCCACTGCTCTGAGTGTGTGTGTGTGTGTGTGTGTGACCACTGCTCCAAGTGTGTGTGTGTGTGTGTGTGTGTGTGTGTGTGTGTCCACTGCTCCAGGTGTTTGTGTGTGTGTGTGTGTGTGTGTGTGTGTGTGTGTGTGTGTTGTGTGTGTGTGTGTGTGTGTCCACTGCTCCAGGTGTTTGTGTGTGTGTGTGTGTGTGTGTGTCTGCTCCAGTGTGTGTGTGTGTGTGTGTGTGTCCACTGCTCCAGGTGTGTGTGTGTGTGTCCACTGCTCCAGGTGTGTGTGTGTGTGTGTCCACTGCTCCAGGTGTGTGTGTGTGTTCACTACTGTGTGTGTGTACTTGGATGGGTTAAATGCAGAGAACACATTTCACTGCTGGTTATACTCTGTATAATTGTGTATGTGACACACAAAAAAAAACGATTTCCGATTATGGTAAAATGCTTAAATATCGGGAAAAATATTGCTAAACCGATATATCGGTCGATCTCTATTCACAATACAACTTTGTCATGATTTTTTTTACAAAATAAGATTTAAGTCAGTGTCTGCGCTTGCTTGGCCATGTGTTGTGATACACAGGAAAGTGTATTCAGCTGAAATAGTGATTTGTTAGACGGGGTTAAAAAAGGTTATTATACCGCGGCAGCCGTCGTGTGAAGCCCTCCTCGTGAGAAGACCGAAGAGTGTAAACACCAGACAGGGATATAAGTATCGCTTCTTATTTATCCTCTTTCCTACTGCTTGTTTCACTTCTGTTTTAGTTTTTATAACCAATTCTTACGATGTAAAAAGTATACATAGTAATGTATAAGTATACTTAGGCCTTTAGTGTCATGTTAGAATCATTATTATACTCATACCTTTTCTTGATTTAATATTTTGACTTGTTTTTAGCTTTATTTTTAGTTTTTATTTAAATGTTTAATTTTTAAATGTTGTTTGCATTTGTCATTTTTATTTAATTTCTTTATCTTCTTAAATGTGTATATATAATATTTATAGTTTTAACTTTGAATTTAGTAACTTTTTCTTATTTGTAAGTCGCTTTGGATAAAAGCGTCCGCTAAATGACTAAAAGTAAAGACAAATTATACACGAAAAGGTGTCTTTTTATTATTTCTCGAACAAAATGCTGCACATTTCTTTGTGAAATTGAAATGTCAAATAACAAAACTAAATTAAAACCGTAAAACAAATCCCAAATGAATAAACAATACAATTGAAAATACATCTGTTCATATAAACACAGGCTTTGCTGCTCTTTCCATTAAACTTAGAGGCAACCACTGCATTTGAATTATGATCCAAACGAAGAATTTTCTAATTATACAATCTAAATTAAAGTTGTCAAGCATTTAAATATTGATATTTGTCTTCCAAAAACCAGGCATGTGATCAGCTAGAAACAAAAATGAGGAAACTCTGACCACGCCCACAAGCCAGCACTTATTATTACAAATATATAATTTAGCACATTAAAATATATATCTTATGTAAGGAATAATTGATGATGGGCCATTTAATTATTAGAAAAATAATGCACACCAGAGGTGATGATGCGGTCATTAATTTGTTTGTCCAGTGTCGTTGTGGGTTTTGCTGATTTTGGCTGTAAGGGCCTTTTGAAATAACGCAAATCATTTGGCGAAGTGATATGGACATGTATGTAATGCGGTGCCTGGAACTACGTTGCCGTGCATTTCCCTGAAAATAATTGCACACCTTCAGGAACGTTCGTCAGCCAATCAGATTCAAGCATTCAACAGCCCCATAGTATAAATTGTAATAATGCATACTATTGTCCAGTAAAATAATAAAAAGCAGCATTTAATAATCATGATAACTATTTAATATGTTATAATAAAGTATATAGAATTTATTATTATTATTAAAGTACCTGACAAAAGTTTGGAAACATTACAATTATTAAAGGTTTTGAAATAAATATTTTCTGCTCATCGAGGCTGAATTTATTTGATCAAAATAAAGTAAAAATATTGTGAAATATTATTACAAATAAAAAAAATATCAATTTTAATATATTATAAAATGTAATGTTATTCCTGTGATGCAAAGCATGCAATCATATATATAACAAAGCAACTTTGCATTCAACTTTAAACATGATACAAATATTCATCATTACTCCAGTTTTCAGTGTCACATGATCTTTTAGAAATCATTACCATTTATTAGACTCAAGAAACATTTCTGATTATTATCAATGTTGAAAACTATTTTGCTGCTTCATATATATATATATATATATATATAATTATAATGGATAGATACAATTACAGTATATAATATAGGTTTAGCTATAAAAAAGGCAAAATAAATGAATTGAAAGTGAAACTGAAGGTAAAGTTGGGCTCATATCCGAGCTCTCTCATTCGGCACAAATCCACATGTTTCCATATTCACAATGTATTAGAAGCTAAACTAGCCTATCATTTATTATGTAAAATAGGCTTTGTAGTTCATGTGCGTTCCAGTATTGATGGAAACATATCATAATGAGCACAAATATGCCACAGTGGACTGGAGCTCACGCTAAGAGGAACTGTGAACGTTTGCAGTGAATGGCAATATATGAGTGTGCACGATTGTCCCCGGTGCGATCAAACAACTGAAACATGGTCATAAAGTAAAGGCATAATTTGAAGATTTAAGCATATTAGCAAAGTTATTAGAATTATTTCTAAATGCTCTTCCGTTCTTATTTTGCTCTGGAACCTGAATGAAAAAATATTTGTGGCAAGAACGAACCGAAATGAAAACATTTAGCTTTTAGTCCGTGTATTTAACAGCCTGGGAGATCTTACTGAGCCGAACCCTGACTCCAGAGGGGGGGGGGGGTACTCCACTCTGAGATGCAGTAGAGGTGGGGGGGTGGGGGCAGTGACTGAGGGGGGGGGTGGGGGGGGACAGTGACTGAGTGGGGGGGGGGGGGGGTGACTGAGGGGAGGGCAGTGGACATGAGGGGAGGCCAGTGATGGGGGTGGGGACAATGACTGGCGTGGGGGGGCAGTGACTGGGGTGGGGGGGCAGTGTCGGAGGGGGGGGGTCAGTGACTGAGGGGGGGCAGTGACTACGGGGGGGGAACAGTGACTGGGGGGGGGGGGGACAGTGACTCGGGGGGTGGGTGGGGGGCATGACTTGGGGTGGGGGCAATGGACTGGGGTGGGGGGGCATTGGGCAGTGACTGGGGTGGGGGTCTGGGGGGGGGGCCAGTGACTACTGAGGTGGGGGGGGGGGCAGGACTGAGGTGGGGGGGGGGGCAGTTGACTGGGGTGGACGGGTCCCGTGGCGCCAACGCTGATGCCAACTTTCTTTGTAAACAACAACAGATTTATAAAGGTTTCTAATGATGAATGTTGCGTTCCCAAATGCAAATTAAAGCGGCTCAAAGTACAGCAGGACCATTCCGTCCATGATGGTTTAGAAAACAACCTTTTCGCAGTTTATTTAGATAATAGCTTAAGATTTAAATTATCATGCAGTAAAAAAAAGAACCTATGAGAATCACATGGGTACGGAAAATCACATCCTGGAAAATGCATCAATTCGCTACAGGAGGCCTTTATTCACCCCCCGGAGCCGTGTGAGGCACGTTTTATTATGGATGGATGCGCTTTATTTGACTACATTTGGACTGTAGAAAAAACCACCTACCGCCATTCTAACGCTTGGAAGAGCAAGGATCATTTTTTATATAACCCTGAATGGATTCGTCTGAAAGAGGAAAGTCACATACACCTAGGATGCCCTGAGGGTGAGTAAAACACGGGCTACTTTTCATTTCTGGGTGAACTAACCCTTTAACTGTAATTGGCTCTGTACACATATAACATATAATACAGTAAGCACAAAACCAGAAGTGCAATATAAATAATTTACAGTGAAACATAGGGATATATGGGAGGTAAAAACCCATTCATATACCATGATTTAAATACACGCTGAATTCAGTGCTGATAAGTTTTATATTATTGAATCGTTAAATGCATTTGCTTCATGGTATGAGCAGTTTATTGCTTCAAAATAATTGTATTTATAAATAATAATATAATCATAGTTTCAAAAATTAACATACATTTACATTTATTTCTACATAATATAAACTATCATATATATATTAACTTAATTTATATAAATTCATATAACTACACAAAATTATAAATTAATATAAATGTATTATTTTATTTTTATTCATTTAGTTTTAGTTTCATATTATTAATTTTAATTTCAGATATAGTTATTTTAGCACACTAAAGTTGGGCAACTAGCTTAATTTGAAAAAAAGTTTTCTATATTTTATTTTAGTTAAAATATAATTTTATTCCAAGTAATATACAGATTTCAAGCAGCCAGTCACACTGTGTGTGTACACATACCTGCAGTGCGGCAGTAGACTCTTCACTGGGCAGAGAGTCGATCAGCACGTCAACATCTTTCGCTGTTCTTGCTATCAGTGCTGCAAACAGCTGAGCGTATTCTAGAAGAACACATGAAAACATGTCAGTTAAACATCAACAGCGCTGCTGTAAGCTGCTGTTTGGCACCTTCTGTGGGGTTGGAAGGCTGGTCTTTGTTGATGGCGGTCTGGATGTTGCTGAAGGAGGCGGGTGGTGCGCACTGCTGCAGGACCCCAATGGCATTACAGAACTGATCAGCCAGCTACAACACACAAACACCCATCACAGCAATATAATAAACCATAGACTGTAAAGAAGAAAACTGGGGTCTCTGACTGCTTTCAGTTTATTTATATATATGTCAGAATACTCTGACAGCTGTAAGAAATGTATATACATAAATAACCACAGTGTATTTAGTTAGAATTGTTTTTAGAAAACAGCTCATGGGGTCAAACATTGTGATTATATTATAATAATGGCAAAAAAAATAATCAGATATTGATGCAACCGTGTTCTCTTATGTGTTTTGCAGACCGTGTGATGTATCAAAAACACAGTATACAATTTTAATAAAAAGTATTAAAATTCAGTGCTAATATTGTGAATAATGCAACGTAAATTTTTATTATTTTTTAATGTTAAACAAGAGTACATAATTCAATACTAATAAAACAGTATTGTTGT
The DNA here is from genome assembly GCA_027422405.1 of Ptychobarbus kaznakovi. Lineage (NCBI taxonomy): Eukaryota > Metazoa > Chordata > Actinopteri > Cypriniformes > Cyprinidae > Ptychobarbus > Ptychobarbus kaznakovi. Next base: position 44,923,881 of record CM049795.1, read on the forward strand.
ATGTCATAACTTAAAAATATATATTTATTTATAAAATGTCAAATTAATAACACAGTATTGTGGTATATGTCACAAATAAATACAAAATTACATAATTTTAAAGTATGTGCTGACCGCGATGTAAATTTCTTGAAGCAGCAGTTTGACTTACTTCGTATTTAATACATTATTTCCGATTTAACATAAAATATATATTTATTTAAATACAGTATTAGCATCTTTTTGTACAAATGAATGCGCAAACTTTAATTGTGTATTCACAGCTGCATGCTGTACTAACACCTTCTTACGCTACACTAGATTAATGAAACTTCTTACACAAAAAATGTGAATTCATGTAACACACGACAGACACGTCGGACCTCTTCTGCATCTTATAAATCATCAAATTAACATTTAAATGAGTCTTACGGAGTTAACGGCATCCTGAAGCTGCGTTAGCCTGTCCGCCATGTTGGCTCGTCTTGGCCTTTTCCGTTTCCGCCGAGCGCGTTCACAGCGTCATCACGTGACGCCATACAGTCGCGCCTGCGTACAAACACGCGCGTTGCGAACTCAAAAGTTGTTGCCTTGCAGCGCACCTAAGGAGCGAGTGACGCTTCCGGAGGCTAAACGAGGAGCTTCGGATCTAAACTGTATGGCAGCATCTTAGAGGATTATAAGATATTGGGGGTATGGTTTTTGACTAAGCTTAAATTTTAAAACGCACATTCAGAAATGATAGATAAGTGCAAAAAAGGTATAAATATAATGAGTGTTTAGAGGGTTTAGTGGGGAGACAATTTTTCATGCAGAAACGGATTTATGCTGATGATTCGCTTCTGATTATGGAAACTAGTTTATAGTTTCAACACTAAAAAACATTAATGTGAACTAGATTATTACAGGACTGCATTGACGGTGCGTTTAGGAACATCCTATTCCTTCATTACATATAGGGAAATGCCTCTATGCGATTCAAATTATCTTCTACTGAACAAATCTGCAAGGTTCTTGAGAAAAAACACCACAAAGCAGGTGTTATTAGTGGGGAGAATGGGCGTTTATCATGGTTTTGTGGCATTTGCAGGCAAAGGATATGGAAATTGACGTCTTGCAAAACTGTTAGTACTCAACAATTCCCACCATGTTCCATGGAAGTTAATAATATTATTAAATCGCGCTATATTGGATTAAGTTATGATGGACAGGATGAGAGTGAGAAAAAACAGGGTAACGTAAAGGATTATATTAAAAAAAGGACAGAACATCAGCAGAAAAGGTTCATCAAATGGTGGAGAAGTATAACAATAAGGTGATCTGATGCAAACGAGTGGAAAGTCTAGGTTATAGATGAAAATTATCAATTTTATAAAAGTAACGTCTGTCTGAGGTGGGAGGGGAACGAGAAAAAACATAAGGAAGTTTATATCGTGTTGACTTCTTGGGTCTCTTACAATTAAAGTATTATTAAGGACAATATTAACAGTTTTAAGGAGTAAAAGGGTAGACTGCCTGTATTCTTAGGAAAGGCAGGAGGAAACATAGGAACTACAAGTTTAAATAGACTAAACTCATGTATGAGAAAACACATACTGTTTAGATTGTACATCAGAGATAAGGGAAATTTTGAAGAGAGCTGAGCAGATTTGAGTTATTAAAATCTCTCTAAACCTTAAAGCCAATGAAGGTTATTATTATTATTATTTATTTATTTATTATTTCTGAATGATGACCATGCCATAAATAAAATGCAACAATAAATTTTACAGAAGAGAAGAAAAGAGGTGCCTTTAGACAGGGCGTGTTTAAATATAAAAGAGAGTGTTGGGTTTTGCGTTTGCATATGTGTTTTACAAACAGGAACATTTCAACACTGGTATCATATTCTGGTACATTCGTTTATGGCTCTAATATAGATGCTTAAATTTGCTCTCTAAATGATATAAATATCAGTTGTCACTCTATATTTTCAATAATATGTTTCAAGATTTGTATCCGTCTCATACACAATTATACAGAATATAACCAGCAGTGAAATGTAAGTCAGGTCCGCTCCATGAACAGTGCAATTATATATAATACAAACACAAGAGAATATACATAAATACAGGTATGGAAAAATATCAAATTAAATGTGCAGACAGTATACTGTAGACTTAATAAATAATAATATAAGCAGGAATGTGCAAACATGTTTGTACAGGGTATATACATAGCACTATGTCTTAGTAAGATGACATTTAAATGCTTAGTTTAAAGATATAATGCAATCCAGTACAATGCCTGATGATTATATTTAATTGAGGCTCACATTTTAACATGATTTTTCTGTCTGGACAGTTAAGTAAATCTACGCTGCTTCAGTCCAGTAAGTGTTCATCTTGAAGTATTACTAACAATATCAAAGTTATTCTTACATTTACTTGATAAAAATCAGATTCGACAGTAAAAATACACGTGAAGCTCGAGCTGAGGGTTACCACATTTGTACAATTATAATAAAACAGCTTTTACTTGCTAAAAAGTTTAAACTATCAGAAGACAGAAGGAATGTAGTAAATTGTGTGCAACAGGTTTTGATCATGCTGTTAATTTCGAGGCCTTAAAAATCATTGATCAAATATGATGCCATAGGGTTAAGGTAACCGTAGATCTGTAGTAAAACGCGTCTCTTTTTCTGATGCTTGGGGTATTTGATGATCTCCGGCCTGTCACGGGAGATGTTGTTGATTTAAATGAGTCTGATTGTTTTTAGTCTAGTTCAGTTGTCATTTTGGGCCTCTTCCTAATGTTCTGGTTTTTGTAAAATGTACGTATTTTCATTCAGTGTTTGTCCGCTTTTAATGCTCCTCATTCCTGCTTACGATGCACTGATGACAATGAAACGCAATTTAGAAACTATTTCCACATTCCTGAAGGAGAAAGAGAGAGAGAGAGAGAGAGAGAGAGAGATTGTTCCAGAGCAGGGAAGGGATTTCCGTCTTCAAGAGCTCTGCTGACCTCAAATTAACCGAGGACGGGACATTAAAACTATTTGTTAAAATGTTTTTAAATGTAGAACGAGTTTGACAGGAAAACAAGTCAATATTTAGTGCATTGGCAGCTTAGTGCGAGAAATGCTGCCATAAAATGGAAACCTCGTGCATCTGTGTACTGCATGTAAAGGCATCATCTTGCAGGTTTGACACAACAAGATTTAGTCCGTGTGGTTTTGATGTACAGCAGGACTAGGTGTGAGTCATTCTGGAATCAGATGCTTGATTATTATGATCGGGACAGGAAGTCAGAGCCACCATGAGCCAACATCTTTCTACACCAAATCACAACTGTCAAAAGCCACATCCTTGCTTGAAGTGTTCACATTTCTGCTTTCAGTTTAAATGCTTTCGGTTTGTATATATGTCCGAATAGCACCTGGGGTCAAACATTGAGATTATATTATAATACTGGCATAAATGAATCAGATATTGATGCAACCATGTTCTTGTGTGTGTTTTGCAGACCGTGTGATGTTTTCTCTGGGAACCTTCCAGAACGTGAGTGTCCCAGTGAACGGGACGGTTCAAGCTGTGGTTTCCCGGATCCCCGCTGACGTCTCCTTCTTAACACTGCAGTTTCATACGCATCACCCCAATGTTACACTCTCATATACACCGGTAAGAGATCTCGCACACACACACAGCACTGTCGTGCACAAGAAAGAAACACACAGACACCCCCAGCTGACCCAGTTCCACGGGCTGATCGAGCAAGACATCATGTGAGAGTCTAATCACAAGCTCTGATCCACACACACACACACACACTCACACACACACACACTCTCACACACACACACACACACTCACACACACACACACACTCTCACACACACACATAATGACTCTCACACACTAATCACACACACTCTCACACACACATCTCACACACACTCTTACACTCTCACACACACACACACACACACACACTCACACACACACACAACTCTCACACACTCTCACACACACACACACTCTCTCACACACACACCCACCACACACACACACACACACACACACTCTAGAAGATGTTAGAAAATGAGTGGTATTTTTAATAACAGAACCTGTCTGGTGTAAGTGAATGTAGGACAGGGCTTGAATGATTGCACTTTGCTTGTATTTGTTGCATAATATTCTCCACCTGACCTTTATCCCTCTAGAGTGTGTGTGTGTGTGTGTGTGTGTGTGTGTGTTGTGTGTGTGTGTGTGTGTGTGTGTGTTGTGTGTGTGTGTGTGTGTGTGTGTGTGTGTGTGTGTGTGTGTGTGTGTGTGTGTGTGTGTGTGTGTGTGTGTGTGTGTGTGTGTGTGTGTGTGTGTGTGTGTGTGTGTGTGTGTGTGTGTGTGTGTGTAGATGTCCATTCATAGGTTGTGTTTTTTGTGTATTGGTCAGATCCCACTTTATGGTTTTTCGGTCACGGCAGCAGATGCTGGTCTGTTGTCCATCTTAACACCGAGTCAGACCATCGTCTCCTGGTTCCTGAAGACCCCCGACGGGAGCAGCGCAGCAGGAATTGGTGTGATTCTGCCATACACCAGCGCTGGTTAGAGAACGAACTCTTTACTTGCATGCCGGCATGAGCAACACACACACTCTCATTAACAGACTACTGACTAATACAGTGCATTCAGTGTGTATGTGTAATGTGTGTGTACAGATCCAGTTCCTGGAGCCTGTAATCAAGAGTTCCCGCTGGAGATTGATCCAAACATCTATCTGCAATACAACCTGTTTGAGACCATGATTACCTTTGCACCTGCTAACATCGGATATGGAAGGTGAGAGGAATTTAATAAAATCTTTCAAAGGGTCATGAAACCTTTTATTTCAGCATTGGTTGAGTTAAATGCATCAAATGTTCCTAAAAATGCATGTTTGATTTTGCCGTTACATGCAACAAAATGAACAAATGTATTATGCATTGGTTTTTAAGCTCATAGTAAATTACACAGATATTATTTAATGCACACATAAATGCACACCCAGTTGCATTCAAATACATGTATAAATGAAAGCACGGTTGCTTTTATAATAGCTTTTGTCACTATTGTTTTTATCTCACAGTTTGAGGCATCTGTCACAGTAAATATGTGTTTTCATAAATAATTAAGAGAAGCACCATCCTTTTAATAATTATGAGTCATTGATGAACTGTGTAAACATCAAATACTAATGAAGATTATAAGAAGCAGGGCTGCACGATTAATCGAATGTGATCGTCACGCACATCTCGTCAGTAAAGCCGGTTCTGTGATTAGTAGTAAATCTCCATCACCTGCTTTCAGATGGAGCAGCGTTAATACACAGAGCCGTAGTTCTCTGACAAGCTACGCAAAATCACAGATGATATAATCATACGATTATGAAGTCATTCGCGATAATGACAGCTGTTTGCGTAGCTTCTCAGTGAACTACGGCTCTGTGTAGTAAACGCTGCTCCATCTGAAAATATCACATTTAATAACATGATTTTACTTCATAACATCAGCCGAGTGTTTGAAATAAATCCTTCTGTGAGATGATGTGGCTTCTTACACTGAATAAGGCACGCAACATATTTCATAGTATTAGCATTGCATTATAGATATACTTTATTATAATGAAAATAATAATAAGAAGAACTCCGATAAACCATATATTGTTGTGTGTTTATTAGTCACTGTTTACTCCGCTGTATTTCTTCTGCGGGTGTATTTGGAGTTCCTCTGGTCTTCAGATGGAGATTTACTGCTGATCACAGAACCGTGCTTCACTGAAAGATACGCGTGACAACAATCGCAGCTTCTGCTTATCGTGTAAGCCCTACTTAGCTGGCAGGGGGCAGCCGTGGCCTAGTGGATAGCGTTGGACTTGTAACCCGTCCAGGTGTGTGGGTGTCGTGTGTGTGTCCGTGTGTCACTGCTCAGAATGTGTGTGTGTGTGTGTGTGTGCTCCAAGTGTGTGTGTGTGTGTGTGTGTGTGTGTGTGTGTGTGTGTGTGTGTGTGTGTGTGTGTGTGTGTGTGTGTGTGTGTGTCCACTGTGTGTGTGTGTCCAAGTGTGTGTGTGTGTGTGTGTTGTGTGTGTCCATGCTCCAAGTGTGTGTGTGTGTGTGTGTCCACTGCTCCAGGTGTGTGTGTGTGTGTGTGTGTCCACTGCTCCAGGTGTGTGTGTTGTGTGGTGTTCGTCTGCTCCACTGCTCCAGGTGTGTGTGTGTGTGTGTGTCCACTGCTCCAGGTGTGTGTGTGTGTGTGTGTGTCCACTTGGATGTGGTTAAATGCAGAGAACACATTTCACTGCTGGTTATACTCTGTAGAATTGTGTATGTCTTCTAAGATGAACATAGCACAGAAAAGCTCAAAATGAACCAGTTTTCTCCTCCAATTAAAAATGAATTGATGCTAATATTGCCTTCTGTGATGTGCAACACAAATAATGCAGTTCAGTGTTTCATGACCCTTTAAAAGTCTTCCAGGCTTGGAAGATCAAGCGTTCATTAGTCGATCAGTGTAATCAGAGGATGTTCTTCAGAGGGGCGGTTCCCCCGGCGTGTGACGTGGACGTGGGCTCCAGCACTCGTTGGCGATTGGTGTATGAGGTGTATCAGTACTTCGTGCCGGAGGGCGACCTGTCGGAGCAGAGTCTGATCAGCAGTTTGGAGAGAGTGGCCAATGTGCAGAACGTGCAGGACAACAGCAGAAAGGTGTGTGACATCTCTCTCTCTGTCCTTCCTTACCACTTTCTGATCTCTCGTAGCTGTTCAATCAATTTTTAGTGAGTTTACATCGTTTGTTTCATAACCTGGTATGTTATCTCGATGTATATCTCCCTTAGTTTGGTTTGTTTAGGCATATATGAACACACAGTCACACTTGGATCCGCACCTTCGGTTCAAGATCACCTGAACTTTCATATGCATATTCAAACATGCCAAAAATATCATATATAAATTAATTATTGTTATCCATTAATGTTCGATTTTACTGTTTAACAACAAAGGCAGAAGGAATAGTAAAGCACTTCATAATTTTTTTATTCAGATGTCCAATTACATTTAATAAATGCGCTCTATTAAATTTCTTAAGCACAGTGACCACCTGTCATCATAAGCAGAAACACAGATATTTTAGGAATCTGTCAAACTTGTTTAAAACTAAAAATGATATTGTCATTATTAGGCAAATAGCAAACTGAAATAGTCTTTATTCACACATGATCAGGTATATTTGTGTGGCCCTGATAACAGCTTGTATTCTTGCTGGCATTGTTTTATGTGCTTTTACACAGTCTCTGCTTTTATTAACTGTAGCTGGGCATCTGAATAAATAATAATAATAAAGTGATTGACTCATTTTTTCTGCCTTGTAAAATGAATGGATGATAACATCAAATATATTTTAGCATAGCACTACTGTGACTAAAGAGCTCACACATACTGGTGGATTAATTAATCATTACAGAAACATTCAAAAATTATTTTAGTAACCACCAATACTGTTAGTTTAGGGCAGCTGTGGCACAAAGCTTACATTGGGTGGTGGTGGTCTAATACAGTTAAGCAGTGTGTGTACTCGTTGATAAAGTAAAACGGTTTACGGGTCTGAAAACTAAGTTATCATTTAATTTGACTCTTTCAGGTGGTGTCTCTAAGCTCTCGTGACCGGACGCAGTTCTCCTTCAGCTCTCTTCCCGGCCAGGGCGTGATTTTCTCTGTGATCGTGAGAGATCCAGTGTTGAACACGTCAGCGTCCTACATCCCCGTCCACACATACGCCTGCAGCTTCAGCTCCACGCTGGACGGATGCAGTGATTTAGGTGAGGAGATCTACAGTAATGCTGCTGCATGTGATTCCTGAACTTCTTGATTTCTTTCGTATTGTGAGGGCATTTGCCACTTTTTTAAATCCTGCATGAAAAGATCATTTGTCTAGCTTTTGAGCAGAGTCTGTGACCGGTTCGATGTGGTATTTAAATGTGTTATCTCTCTCATTTGCTCAGGGAGAGTGTCTACTAAAGTGTTTTTCACTGTGATTGGTCTGGCTGGGCTGTTTGTGTGTTTTGTGGGACACCGCTTCTTCAAATGTGGTGAGCGATGCTTTTCTTAGAAACACACCACGTCACTGCTATGTCTACTAAATATGCTCCAAGTGTTTCAGGTTTGGGAAAGTCTTTGTTAGAGCTTTAGAGAGTCAGAGATGATACAGTTGCATCAGTTCTGAATGCATGGCATGTTTTTAAAGGGGTCATATGATGCATCGTGTCTTCCCTGATGTCCACTCGTGATGTTAGTCAAGGCTTCTTGCACAACAAACAGTCTGTTCAGTGTTTTATCACCATTTCAAGCTTTTCTCCTTGTGAAAGAAACAGCTGATGTTTTTTTTCAAGCTGTGTTTTCTAAGCTTTCGGTATGAACATGTGAAATTATAATGATGTGAAGTTTAAAACGAATCCTTTGTGCCGCTTGGTTTCAGTAAATGGTGTTTTTGGCAGCTGAAAATCGTTTATTAATTTAGATTTGTCATTATATGACCTGTTTAAGTGTGTTGCCTTGTTAAACTCATTGAAGATCTGTATGCCTGACTCTTATTTCAACTAAAACAATGCATTTTAGATTGTGTTGTTACTTAAAAATAAGCAACTTTGTAACTATAACATAAAGATTAACTGAAATTAAAATGTTTGTAAACCTATTTTATTCCAGCTAGCTGCTAAAGCAACATTTCTCATTTTCATTTAGTTTAACTCAATATACTAAAATAAATAAAACGAAAACTGAAATTAAAAAACGATATAGACATATAAAAAAATTAAACTAATAAAAATGACTAAAACAAACTAAAATTGAAATGAAAACTAAAAAATATAAAATAAAACCTTTCAAAATATTAAATACGTTTTTTTTTTTATCGGTGTTGAAATGAAATAAAAAAAAATTAGGCTATAATATATAAAGAAACTTATTTTATTTCAGTTTGTTACCAAGACAGAATTTCTCATGTTCATTTAGTTTTAATTTAACTTTATTTTGAATGATTAAATACTATGTAGACATTAAAAAAAATCTAAAATGTACAAAATTATTAAACTAACTAAAATAAAATTCAAGATGGGAAAATAAAAACTACATAACCTATAATAAAACTCATTCAAAATATTAAAAACTATAATAGTGATAGTAAAATAACACCGATTCATAATTTATTGCAGTCTATGGTCACCATTAAAATGTCTTTTCTGTGTTTTCTCAGAGCTGTTCTGTATGGGCTTCGGCTTTACGGCGTTTGTATTCTTTGTCGTGATCAGCACAACCACACCGCTGGAATACAACAGTGAGTCCATCCCAGTTACACATGCACTGAATCACTGTTAACTTAGACGACTAGTGCTTGCCTGACCCGATCTGACGTGTATGATCACCTCACAGAGTATCAGCTCAACCTCTTAGACCTGTAATGCAGCTCAGTTTCACGTCATTCTGGGTGATTACACCGAGCTGATGTCTACATACGCATCAATAGCTCATGTCCCAAGAACTATGTCCAGTTGAATTGGACTGAAATTGGCTACACAGACTGGTTCTGCAGCAGTGAAAGCAGCTCTCGTCACAGAGGATTGAGGGTTATTGTTGTGCCGTAACTCTCTGAGGATTAGAGTCATGCGCTGGGGATTTCAGCCCAGTCTGTCCCAGTCAAATGCATCACGTAGAGCTGTTTGCGTGTTACAGGACAGGCATGGCTGAAATGAGGAAGAGATTTTTGATTTTGTAACATCAATAACAACTGATGACTCATCCTACAGCTGACTAATCAGAGCAATCTTAGCTCGAGTCTGTTCCTAAAGCACTTTTTAAAGTCAAGACATTACCGGCAAAACCGTGCTATTTAGCATTCATAACTTGTCTAGTGGATACAGAGCCGATCCTCCCTATACGCAGAATACGCAAGCTGCATAGGGCCCCCGAAACACCAGGGGGCCCCCTTGCTCTCAAAGATGATTTCATTTTAGTTTCGTTTTGTAATTTGGCCAGCGGCTATGAAAACATGAATGATAATTTATTGTAATGCGGCGCTGACGCCCTTTCTACGTGAAAAACAGTCAAATCATGTAATGTGCATTTCGTAAAGTCTCTTGCTCGAGACTAAAAACGGATTGAATGCATAGCGAGCCGTGGAAGAGACATGTTTCTCGAGCCGAGACGGGACAAATGCGTCACGTCCCCCCCCCCCCGGTGACACAGTTTTGCGTAGGGCCCCCAGAAGTCTAGGATCGGCTCTGAGTGGATAGAACATCTCTAAATACACATTGAATGTTTCTTTCATAGCACTTTATCTGTTTGCGTCTGAGGATTTTAAATGCAGTACATATCTGTAAAGGCAGCTTTTTCCCCATTTCAGCAGCACTTGCATACACTGTACAGTTGTATTTGTTTTATCTATCTGCATTCTGATAGGTTATCTGTAGTCTGAATGTTTTTACGAAGGGGTTTGTTCATATGTCATTTGCTTGATCTATGTAACATTTTAAAATATGGTGAAAATTTACTTTTTTTCTGATTGTCATATTTTCTGATTTGTGGAGAGATAAACAGAGATCCAAAATCACTCATGTCATCAAAATAAAACATTGGATAAACCCAGGTTCAAAATAGTTTTGTTCTGAAAAAGTATGCAAATGAGTGCATATTTAATTAGCCAATGCATCATTTGCATATTTGTAATTCAAAATAACGTCTTAATGTTCTCTAATTGGTCATGAGATGTATGTCTTTAAACGGTTTGTTGACGGACCGTCTCTCTGCAGTTCGATTGGCTCTGACAGCGCTGATGGGCGTGGTCGGGGGCGTGGCCATGGTAATGAGCTGGTGGCGGTTCGGTTCGGTCATGGCCTGCGTGTTGGTGGTCGGACTCATTCTTGGATTTCTCATCTCATCCATCGTCTTCTTCACTCCACTTGGTAAGAAATCATGTTCATGCAGTTAAAAACGTTGTTTCTGCATCTGTTGAGAATGATTAAGATGTGGGAGATCATTTTCATTATTATTATTTAATAATTTTCCTTTTATGGATTTGTTGTTTAATGTTTTTCTCCAGGTGATCTTCCTATATTCCATGATGATGTGGTGTTCTGGGTGGTGTTCACTTGCATTATGGTGTTTGTTCCTTTGTTCTTCATCAGGTGGCCTAGAGAGGTGAGATACAGGAAAAATACATTTGATATAAGCTCATATCCGACGCCTAAATGAAATGCACGTTTGTCTGTATGTTTCAGGGCAATATAATTGCATGTGGAGTGGTTGGTGCGTATACCGTGGTCCTGACCGTCAACGCCTACACCTACACCAGTCTGTCCTACATCACGCTAGACGTCCTCAAACGCCTCCTCAACCACAACTTCAGCCGAGCGTTCGTCTCCGTACCGCTGCAGGATATCGGTAGGTGTGCAGGGAGTGAAGCTGTAGGCCGTGAATGAGATCACCGCAGACCAGGGTTGGAAGTTAACCGGGGCTTGGGGCAAAATGCCACTAATATTAGCAAAAATGCACAGTTAAATGAAATCCGTTACAACTGGCGTGATTAAAGTGAAATGTGATTGTTTTTGGCAATCTAAAGCATTAGTCACGAGTTAATTAGCTGAAAACACTGGATTTATTTTTTCAATGTAAGAGATTCATTCATAGGTTTTGTAGACTTTTTTTCATTGACTATAATGGCAGTGACTGAACATATGCTGACATAACCAGTGTAAATACATAAAAACAAACTAATTCATAAATGGTTTCTCAATGTGTTTTATCTACTAGAATATGATGTGCCATTTTCCCACATACAAAAATCATTATTATAATATCAATAAACGATAACGACGCATACATTGAAAACAGCTTTGAAAGTGGGAAGTCCGTCTTCTCTTAAAACGCTGTTAAGCTTGAGTGTTTTAAGATAAAGGAATATGATTTAGCCTAAACAAGTATTTTTCTCTTGCTTTAATTCCTGGGACTGACACCCAAACGGATCAATGTATTGGTCATGTCTGATGTTTCGCCTCTCCAGATTTCATCATGATCACCGTGTGGGTTGTTCTGGGGGTTTCGGGGATCGTCGTGCAGCTGTATCGGGAGAAATCACGGCAGTTTTTCCCGCCGAGCCCGTACGTGATGTGGAAGCAAGAGCGAGAGCGCAGGAAGACCAACGTTCTGGATCCCAGCCACCACAAGCCGTCTTTATCAGCCCGACTCCTCGGACGTATTCGCCAGCTCACACAGCACACGGAACCGGCCGGCGAAACCACACCGCTACTGCTTTAACCTGTGACTTTTGACTTGAAGTCAGACCACTGTTAGTCCTTCTCCTCCAGAACACAGCTGCTGTGGAGACCTACAGCCACACACATGAGGACTGAGCTCGATGTTTAGAGCCCAAAGACTCCGATGAGCAGCCGATGGAGGCTAAAAGAGCAGCTCACACGGTGTGAGACTCCCCATGTGCACTTGTGTGTGTGTTTTTGTGTAGGTTCCCAGCAGTGCTTGGTTTCAGATTAATGTTAAGCAACTGACCTCTGCTATATACATCAGCTGCCACAGTGTGATTTTAGATGCATTTTAGCTTAGAGGAAACGTTCAGTGCAGATTCTTTTAAAGTTTTTACTGCGTCTGGATAATACACGAGTGAATGAGCGATTTTTAAAGATGTTCACCATTAAAATGAAGGTATAACACTGCGATTGAACCGGTGTTCATTAGTAGCCACTGTACGCCTCTACGGCTGATGTTTGAGTGTTTTCTGAGACTCCGAGGATCCTCACCGAGCTTATTTTGACTGTGTTCCTGTGGGAGTAGCACCTGTAATGAGGATTTGAAATGCAGTGTCAAGAGGAATATTGAGAATCTGTGGAGTTGAAGTGTTTTTCTGTGCTTTATAACTGGATGTGTAGCTCTTAGGGAGACATAAACCCAAGCTCGATCTTTGACACTCGGTGGTATTGCATTATTCATCAATGCACTTCTGGTGTCCTCTCAGGGTTTCTTCACAGAAGCAAGCTTTTTCTAAAGCATTTACAACATGCAATAACGTTAAAATAGTTTTTTAAGTGGTAGCAGTATGCATTATTTCTGTTTTGTATGAAACTTAAATGTTTAATAAAGTTGTCAATTTGTGCCATAACACCTAAATGATATTGTTTTCTATTGAATGTGTGAACTTGTGATGTGACAGACCATCATTTATGTTTTATTAGAGTATGAAATGGTTGCAATGCATTTTGTGACGTAATTGTGAGTGAAATGATGAGAAATGTCACGCAGGACTTGATTTTATGCATCTGGATTGAAATAACTGGATTGTGAAAATGAATTATTTCACATTAGATTTTGCATAATTCAAATAAATGTAACCATTTATAAAAATATGGTAAAGAAATGTAATGCATTTGTTTGCGTTATAGAAAAATAATATTGTTTATATTTTAATTAATAATTAGCTCAAAGTCGACGTGAAAGCATTTTATATAAAATATAAATGTACATGCAATAATGCGCATAATTGAATACTACATTAAAGATGGTGTAAAACCTGAAGTGTAGAGTAGTTATTCAATACTCGGCGCATGAAACTAGAGAAGGACATAGCTAGTTAATTCAATGCTTTTAATCACTTTCAATGCTACTTCCTCTCATACCCACATACAACTAAAAACACAACAAGCTTTTTCATTAAAATCACATTGTGGCATTTACAAAGTCTCATGTTCAGGTGAAGTAATCATTCACAATATGCCAATTTTACTGTTCCAAAAATGATTGTTTGCATTTGACTGAATCGGTCGATTTGACTTTTCCAGACTGAAGCCATGAGGATGGAGAGATGGAGAAGTCCTCGGATCTCGGTGTTTGACTGATGACATCCAGGCTGCGCAGTGTGACCCTGTAATGGAGGATTGTAGGGCAGCTCTGAACGATGATCTCTGAAAGACTGACACTGTCAGCGAACGCGCCTCTGTAGATGGAGCTGTACGTCAGCTCTGAACGATGCGTAAAGACTGAAGCAGTCAGCTCTGAACGCTGACGGTCTCTCTTCCTCAGACTGACGTCTGTGCTGGTGAGCAGCGGCGAGACCCTGCAGCTCTGAACCAGAAAGCGACTGACGAGCTTGTCAGCTCTGAACATGGTTTGTAAACACTGAAGGACTGGTCTGTGCTTTCCAGCTCTGAACCTCTCTGACAGCTGACTGACGTCTGTGCTGGTGAGCAGCGGCGAGAGAGACGTGCTGTCAGACGTGTCGTCCCGCTTCAGGACCAGAAACGCCTCGCGGCTGATTCCCAACAGCTCTCGCAGACCGCTGTTCTCCAGCTGCACAGAACAACACCAACATATAGACAAGGTGTCGTGTTTATATCTGAGGTATAGGGCTAGGCGCTAAATTATTATATGTTAAACATATATTATATTATTAAATACTCAAAATAATAATCAGATAATGTTTTTATTATTATTATATCACATTTTAAAATACTCAATACTGAAATAATCTGATAAATAAAATAAAAATAAATTATAATACATTTTAAAATAAAATAAAAATACGTTCCTTTGTTATTGATTACATATTATTCACACAATAGCAGCAATATACTTCTTTGTCAGCCGAATCCCTTGGACCTAAAATACTTAGTATTTTATCATTTCAATAATAACAGCACCACAACATATTCACGGTTCTTGGATGTTGGTTAATGGTCACATTATGTGCATGTAAAAAAATAAATAATAATAAACAAAAATAAATATTTTAGAATTATTTAAAAATGAAATATTTTATATGAAATTATATAAAAATATTTGTATTAATATACTAATTGTATAATGTATGAAATTGACATATTTACTGAATGAAATTATATAAATATTTTTTTTATTTTAATAAGTGTTGTATCTGATTGTTTTTATTTTTTATTTTTACTTTAATTGAACATTTATCTGATTTATCTCATTATTAGCTTTTATCCTTCGCAAACCACCGTTTGGGAAACCCTTACCTAAATTAATGTTTAATGCACCGTTGCTAACACAGAATGGAATATATTTAATTTATCGATGTATTTTTGTATCAATATGATGCAAGACTTTTAAATCTGTGTTAAACAAGTCAAAAGTAATGAAAACGTAGTCGGATTACATTACCTAACATGTGTAATCTAATAGATAATATTAGGAACTACAATTTTCTTCATGTAATTTGTAATCAGTAACAGACTACAATTTTGACTATCAGCCTAATATATCGGTTTATTTTCATCTCTCTTATATTGACGTTGTGCCATTTTGTGCTATATATTTTAATAACGAATACAATGTGGTTTATCTATTGTGCCTGACCTCCAGACGTTTGATTCTTTCCTCATCCTCACACTGTCGCCCTTCATCCGCCTCGATGGCTTTCCTCATCACCGTGGCCATTTCGTTTATTTTCTCAATGTGTGCCTGCATCTCCTGCGAAATAAACGCATTGAATGACTATTTGGACACCAAGAAGAGAGGGAAGCTCATAGCACCCGTCTGTAAGACTGACATTAGTGTGCTGTTCTCGGAGCTGGGTGACAATAGCAGGATCGTCTCTCTTGCTGGCCATCAGAAGGCGAAACACCTGCTCTCTGTATTTGCTCATGATGAGCTCCAGCGCAGACTGATGCTCCTCCAGTGATGTGCGCAGCTCTGTCGAGAGAAATGTGTGGATTTAGATTAAAAACAGCCCTTAAATGACAGCCGGCGACAGCTTTTAATTGCAAACCCTCCTAACACCTTTGTTTTCTTGCTGCAGTTCCCGTATTTGCCGGTTTTCCTGCTGGATGCCCAAGACCAGCGTGGAGCGCGGCCGGTGTCTCGCCACCTGGTTCAACACCTCGATCTCGTCCTGGTACTGAAAGAACAAGAACATGAGTAAAACACTCTCATCACATTAGACAGACTGAGAACAAACACTGATACCTGTTTCATGGCCTCCACTCTCTTGTTCAGCAGCGTGGTTTGTTCGATCAGGATCTCAGCAGCACTGTCATGATCCCGGAGCCGCTCCACCAGTGATTTGGCATCGGCCAGCACATTCTCCAGTGTACAGGTCATTCCTGAAGAGCACAAGAAACACTCTTAAGTCATGATTCCTTTCATAAATACACAACCTTATATTCTACAAATGCTTAGATCAGTGGAAAGCTAATTTGCTGCCACTACTGTTATGCTGTGGCTTATTTATACACATTATATGGCTTGATTTCAGAAATACTGAAAGGTAAGTTAGCTGTCAAATGTTTTGGTAGAAGCCTAGCATTAGCTTCTACGAAAATAAATACGCTAACGTTACTTGTTTTCATAAAATACTAGATCGTGTAAACGAATACGAAGATAGACACGCTTTTGTTTTATTATATTTCCGAATAAAAACGTGAATAATTTAAATGAATAGAAAAGCTTACCTTATTTTACAGCAACGGCTCAGTTGGAACACTTCCTGTTGCTGCGGCCGTGACGTCACGCGCGAGTACTTCTGGGAGATGTAGGCGCTGACTTTCTTCCACACACCGTCCGCATGGAGGCGCAATGGACAAACTTTCTAAATGATTAAAGTGCTATTAGTAACATGAATGTTTTGTTTATTACTGTAAAATCCGTCCTTTCGCAAATTCCTTTGGTGAAGCTTATTAATCTCTAAATGCTTGGCCTCATAATTCCATTATGAGCATGACTGCTTATGTTCTTTTATTAACTGAGTTTGAGGGTTTTATGGGTGGAGAAAGGCCGGGTTAATCCTGTGTGACACAGAGGGAGTAATCAGATTTTACCTGTGCAAACAATTCCTGCCTTGTGATTATGAGTCAGATTTAGCCTGTATCTAATACCCAATCATAACTGTTACAGAGTTTTTCAAATTAATTACAGGGAGATATTGTGTCATTAATACAACAATCACATTTTTATTTTAGTCTTTTCAAGATTTTAATTATTGAATATAATTTGTATAACATTATATATTATATAATTTCTAAGAAACATTTATTTTAAAACAAGCAAATAATCATCAAATGAACTAAGTACCCCCTCCCGTCATTTATGTATTTTATTTTAACATAAGAACAGAAGGATCTTAAATATTTTAATATAGCATTAATAAGAGAATGACGTAAAAATTCGATGTTACTTTATTTATTACAATATTTTATATAATTATGATATAATTGTTTTATATAATAATTTAATCCTTTTGATTAAATAATTAAATACTGATATGAGTAATTATACAAATATATTATATTTTATTATATAAAAAAATGTTGTAAACAAAATGTGTAAGCTATATAATGTTTTTTACATTATCTTGGGATGTGTGTGTGTGTGTGTGCGTGTGTGCGTGTGTGTGTGTGTGTGTACAACGTATGTATGTATGTATATAAAACAAAACTTTCTCTACTGTAATGTAGTAGTGCATTGAAACAGGCACCTCCCACTTTCTATCCTGGCCCCGCCCCTTTCCATTGAGTCTTTTGATCTCTGCTCTGATTGGCTGTTTTGAACCGCGAATCCCTCTCAACTGAACATTCCAAGACGCGCGGAGGAAAAGCAGCTCCAGCTTCAGCTGATGCGCGTCAACGCACCCACGCGCGCACAGAGCGAAACGTGGATAAACCTCAGCCGAGCGAAGAGAAACAACTAGTTACTGACATACAACTAAACACACACAATTAAAGCTGGTGAGTTTATTCGTGTTGTTTTTTCAACCCCAAACTCTCGAAACCAGACAGGAGAGAGAGGGAGGACTTTGTTTATTTGATCATTATGTGCATGTTTTAAAAGATCAATTTATTAGAAATAGAAATAAAACGTCAACAAAGCTGTTTTAAATCATGAAATCCGGTTTCTGTTGTTTATTTTCGGCATTTACACTAGAAGATGAGCATTGTTAGGAAGTTGCATGACTTTTCCACGGAGAATGTGACGAATCAGCAAGCATTTAAAAACACAACGCTCATATTTGAGATCATATTCTAATGGTTTGAGTTAATATGATCTTAAAATATTGAACTGTCTGTCTCTGAATGTGTCAGTGGGTTTGGCAGATACATGTTTCTACAGGGACATGGAGATGTTGCCCAAACATGTTTCATATTCAGCCACGTATCTCATTAAACTGCTCATTATATGATCATCTGAGCTCTCAGAGATGTGTGTTAAATATGCATCCAGCCCCAGAGGAGAGGAGAACTGCAGGTGTTTCCTGATGAAACTGCATTTATCAAGCTTTCAGCATGTCCTTGAGCTCTGGCTGGGAATCTGTTTATCGCCAAGGATGTTCTTGGTCATGCTGAAGTGCTGTTAACAGATTAAATGTGCCAGTAAAACATTTCAGGAACTGAGTTATTCTTTCATGGCATGTTGTGAATGACTTGCATTTATTTATTTATTGAGAATGAGGAAAACTATAGCGCAAGTAGTGAATGACCGATAAACCAGCCGATATTTGGACATTTTAAAACCTTAGCAATGAAGGTTTTTATAGATATTGGGTAAAGCAGGTGTCTGTTGCCATGATTAAACTGTTCTCATTTATAATTGTGTAACAGTTATATCCGCAAACCTGCTTTCAAGATATCACTGTTGGCATTGGCCATTAAAAACCCATATTAAACAACCACTAATACGGATTTTTTTAATGTTTTGATAAAAGAAATGCATTTATTGTTTAGCCTATTGTTGCTCCAGGTTGCTTGAGTTTTTATTTTTAAGTTGCAGTGAAACTGAAGTAGTGTCATATCTTTCTTTACTTGCATATTCTGATGATATCTTCTGTCGTTTTCACCAGAAGGTCTAGTTATGATGAATTTTGATTTAACATTACAACACATATGCATGGATGAATTGTTCACAATAAGCTCTTGAACATGCATTTAGAAAATATATAGTGTGAATTTCATACTGTCTTTAATTCTATGGTTGTTGTTTTTGTAAACACTAGCACATGTAAGCCTCTCTAAAAACACCCCATATTCTGCAACGTTACCGACCATCTGCCTGATACACGGCATCGGGGGGTTCTTGAGCTTGAGAAGGGGGTAAATCCTGAAATAAATGAATGCTGGGATTAATTTCCCATGATCTCTGGTGCACATGCTGGTCATTGCATGAATCTTGGATTACTGCTCGTTTATTAATGACCCAGAGCAGGTGATTAGTGGGACGGGGAGCAGCAGACCCTCTGTGCTTGCTGCTGAGTCTGACTCTTTAATTGTTAGTGTCTTATAGCATCACCATGACAACGGCTTCTGTTTACATTATGCCATGGCGTGTCTCCATTGGTTTTGCCTGCACTCTGAAATCTAAAGGTTCTTTATTTGCATCGATGCTTCCATTTAGAACCTTTAACATCCATGGAACCTTTCCATGATTCTTTATGGTGGAAAAAGGTTCTTCAGATTTTAATGTGTGAACTGCTCTTGTTTTAGACTTTGTAGATTGGCGTGCAATTCTACATCTTTATTTCTGAATTGCTGTGAGGTCATTGTTATGTTGAGCTTTGTTATGGTGAATTGCAGCTTTGATTTGTAATTGTAGAAGCATGAGAACATAGTTTTTCCTCTTGTCTTTTCAATAGGGATTATACTTCAAACTGTGTGAAGTGATTCTCTAAAGCCGGTAGATTCTCAATTATTCTTGACCGTGTCCCAAAATGTGTCATTTCTCTAACTAGACACTTGGGTGTTTACTAGCATGTTTGAACAGTTTTGCTACTGAATGCACCTAATGCTGTCTAGGTAGGGAGCTCAAGACACAGCCAGTGTCGGTAAACCGTTCACGCAGAACTGGGATTTACAAATGACTTTGTTTCTTCATCAAATTTGGAGAAATACATCATTCCATCACTTGCTCACCAATGGATGTGAATGGGTGCCGTCAGAATGAGAGTCCAAACAGATGATAAATACATCACAATAATTCACAGTCCATCAGTTAACACATGGAGAAGCCAAAAGCTGCATGTTTGTAAGAAACAAATCCATCATTAAGACGTTTTTACATTCAAATTGTTCCTTCTGGCCAAAATATGAGTCCATCTAATCCATAATAATGCTTCCTCAGTGAAAAGGTCAATCTCCAGTTATATCTCACAACAAAATCCACCCACGTATTTGTTCAGAACTGTTTTGGATTATAAATGCTGCTTTATCTGTGCATATTTCTCTCCTGATTCAGACGAGATGACTTTGTAATGTTTTTAGTTTTTTACTACAGGAGCGTTATGGATTATGGACTCGTATTTTAGCAACAGTTTGAAGTTAAAATATTTTTTTGCTTAACTCACAGCTTTTGTGTTCTCAAGACATTAACTGATGGACTGGAGTGGTGTGTATTATTGTGATGTTTTTATCAGCTGTTTGGACTCTCATTCTGACGGCACCCATTCACTGCACACGATCCTTTGGTGAGCAAGTGATTTAATGCTACATTTCTCCAAGTCTGTGTTGGTGCAGAAAAAGTGTGACGTGTGCATGGTTTCTTAGATAACTGTTCCAGAGCGGGTAGCAGGTGTATAAGAGGGGCTTTACTCTGCTTCACGGGGGATGGCTTCTGATCCGTGGTTTATCGGACGCCCATCCTCTCCGGGACCATTCATTCTGTTTGTGTGTGTGTTGATGGCTCTGCCTTCTAATGAAAGCAACTGACAGGCCAATTAAGATGACAAGCAAGCCACAAAAGAGCAGGAAGGGGAGGGGCTATGATTGATGGCCGGCTGTTTTTGGGACCCATGTGGAAGCCACTGGTGCACATACATGCAAACAAACACGCATTACATACATGCATGTGCCACGTGTCGGCTCACGTCTATAGGGAAGAGGAGCAGCCGGCTAACGGGGATGCGTCTGGAAGCATGATCCTCTTACGTGATTATGTGGTGACCCGAGGAGCCATGTGGACACCCCCAGTCCTCGCTCCCTTTGTGTCGTCGCATTTAATTAGCGACAAATCGATTGTAACTCACGCAGACTTTCATTATAGTAGGATTACAACGATAGAGTGCTTTGTGTTCCGCCCAGCCTCGTTTCTGCAGCAAAAGTCACTGTCTTTATTATTTCTTATGTTATTTTTGTGGGCGTATCTTTTATTGGGGCGTCATTTATGCGCGCAAATCATCTGCTGAGAAGTTACTCGTGCTTTTATCAATAGACATAAACATGATTAATAGAGTTTTAATCCAAAAAGTGTTTTAAATTTTCATCAAAGGGAATGTCATCATGTTACATAAAAATGCATTATAAACTAATCCAGACTCATGTACTACTGCATATAATTATTCTGAAGTCAAGCCATACAATATTTAATGAAGTTTTTGTTTTTTTTACTTGTTTATTGTAGCTATTTGTTGCGGTCTACTTTTGAGAATGTGTTAAATGCTATATTCAATTTCAGAAAAGGAAATATGTGATTGGACTGAAACATTAAATAGTTGTTTTAATGTAATCCTGTCAGTTATGCAAAACCATATAGTTTCAAGAGGTTTTATTTTAAATTCCGTGACACATAAAAGGAAAGTATTAATTTTCATGTTTTAAAGGTCCAACAGGGACTCAAGCAACTGATAAAGTGAATTATAAAACCAAACCAGATTCATGTACTTCTAGTACATGTAATAGTTAATTAGTCATTATTCGTTCTGATTTTTATGATACTTTTTTTGACCGCTATTTGTCACTTTTTTTTGACGCTATTTGTCACTTTTTTTGATAATCTGACGAATGTAGATTTTCATTTTCGTTTTCATAAAAGGAATCGTGTAATTTAGGCTGAAACTTTAATAAGTCGTGTCTTAAAGGGATTGTTTACTCGTGCATCATAAATCTAGTCCATATTCCAATTCTTCTGAAAAGAACATCAATTTTAAATCATTATTTACTCATGCTTTTTTTTGTCCCTTTGAAGCTTGACAGCTACTTGTCACCATCTAATTGTGGGAATCTGCTAAATATCTTCTTGTCAGAAAAAGATCATTGCATGTTTTGGAGCAACATGAGTTTCAAGCGTTTAATTTCAGACCGAACACCCATTTTCCTTTAAAGAGACCTGGTTCATTTAGAAGCACACTGTTGTAAATAAACCCAGAGCTGTTGGACGTGTCTCTCGGCTCTGTGTGTGCGTTAGTGACGGACTCTTTCCACGGCCGTTATGTTCTGACTGAAGAATGTGGCCCTTGAGACCCGGAGCCACACTGCCACCCACTTCATAAGCCACGGACATCAATTCTGGGTTTGTGTGTCCTCCGCTGTTCCCCACCGCTTGACATTTTGTGGGCTTGAAGTGCACACAAGACGGGCTTGATTTGAGCTCTCATGCTGTTTCTCCAGTAATTAACTCGCTCTGTGAGGTTTTTGTGTCTGGGTGAAGACAGAAAGCGATTGTTTATTCTCATGGTGCCCTTCAAATAATTTCCAGATTCTTTTGTGTGCTGTCATGGAGGAGTTTGTTGTGAAGGACAAAGTGCAAACGAACGAACCTTGGACTGTGTGTGTGTGTGTGTGTGTGTGTGTGTGTGTGTGTGTGTGTGTGTGAGCGACGAACCTGTGTGTGTGTGTGTGTGTGTGTGTGTGTGTGTGTGTGTGTGTGTGTGTGTGTGTGTGTGTGTGTGTGTGTGTGTGTGTGTGTGTGGCGAACGAACCTGTGTGTGTGTGTGTGTGTGTGTGTGAGCGAACGAACCTGTGTGTGTGTGTGTGTGTGTGTGTGTGTGTGTGTGTGTGTGTGTGTGTGTGTGTGTGTGTGTGTGTGTGTGTGTGTGTGTGTGTGAGCGAACGAACCTTGGACTGAGCGAACGAACCTGTGTGTGTGTGTGTGTGTGTTGTGTGTGAGCGAACGAACCTTGGACTCTGTGTGTGTGTGTGTTGTGTGTGTGTGTGGTGTGTGTGTGTGGTGTGTGTGTGTGTGTTGTGAGTGTGTGTGTGTGTGTGTGTGTGTGTGTGTGTGTGTGTGAGTGTGTGTGTGCGGACCTTGGACTGTGTGTGTGTGTGTGTGTGTGCACTCTGGATGTGTGTGTGTGTGTGTGTGTGTGTGTGTGTGTGTGTGTGTGTGTGAAACAATAGGACCTTGGATTGTGTGTGTGTGTGTGTGCAAATGCTTGGCTGGGGGTTTGCTGAGCGGCTTCATTAGTCAATCTGTGTTTCTCTCTCTCTCTCTCGCGCTCGTATCCTCTGTTGCAGGAGTGTTTGGTGGGATTTACTGTGTTGAGGTGTTCAGGTGGATTGGATTCATCTCTGTCTGTTTCTCAGGAGAGTGTCTCGCTGTGGAGATGATGGAGATTTAGGATTCACATGAGTGTGTCACTGACTGTGTGTGAGTGTTAAGTGTGTGTTTAAGGAAAGGAGATGTTCGCTTTGTTTCCTCAGCTGTGCTTATGTTGACTGAACTGTCTTAATCTTGCTGCTTGCTCTCTGGTATTTGGTCACAGTGATTATTTTTCATTATTAAACATTTAACAGTGAGCTGCAGGCGATATTGTCCGTTCTGCGATGGGACAGACATGGTTTAAGTGGAGTAAACTGACATGAACTGTGTGTGTTTGTGTTTACAGGACATTACTGGTGCGTTTTTAACAGCGTTTTATCTGTCTCTCTTTCAGAATGTGGACGTGAATCTTTCTTTTTGCTAATTAATGATGACGGTTCAGGCTGGTTTGCAGGTATGCAACTTTATGATTTTATTTATGTGCTTTTGCATGTTTATAGAATTTGAACCTGCATCCCCAAGATCAGCTTGTATTGTGTTGCCAGCCGCTGTGTCACAGTGTGAATGTGATTTTAGAAGAAAATGATGTTGGTGATTATTGTGGGACAAGATCTGAGCTGGTTAGAGAAGAGTTTCATGTTCAGATGGGTGTTTGACATAAGTCAAACAATAATGGCATTGTCCTATTTGTGCGACTATATACTCCATGACACATTTGACAGATGGATAAGATCAAGTTAAAATAAAACAAAGTGTAACTTTAAATGCTGCATAACAAACATGTTGTACAGTTTGGATTGGAATAGATGACATTTTATCCTTTATTTTGTCAAATGAATACATTAAACTAACATTTACATTTTTAATGCTACATAACAAACATTGTAGTTTGGATTAAAACGGTTACTTTTAGCAGTGTTATTGAATCAGTAGTGTTTATAAGATAAGCTGTAAGTGAGTGTTAGGTGACTACAAAGCTCATCTAATCTGCTAATCACAGACGTGTTGTTGATTTGATCCTGTCTGCATCAGAAGTGATTGTCCATCTGTAATATCTGAGGTCATGTGTGAACAGACCACGTTATGTAATGCCACTGCTACATTTGTGTGTGCATGTGTGATTGATTGAAGACACCAGACCGTTTGCATTGAGTTAACAGCCATGAGTGAGAATTAGAGCAAACGCTGACAGTACATTTCAATAGAAGTTTAACCGAGCAGAGCTGACCATAATCTGCTATGGAATGGTAATCTTGGATGTTAATATGAATAAAACACCCCCACATGGAAACGCTTTCCTGTTTAATTAGTCAGGCTTTGTGCGCGAGCAGAAGAAGCACTCCTTATGTGTGTTAGGACGGAGCCTGAAGCTGTTCCTCGTGGGAGTTTGATGCATGTATGGGAGTTCATGTGCAGAGAGGATTATGGGATTTCTCTCCGAGTGGCCTGCTTGTGTGGGACTTTTGTGTGGGTCATTCCCAGCACAGCAATGTGAATTAGCCTCTTTTAAAGATCTGATCGTGCAGAGTATTTAGTGGTTTCTGTGTTTCAAACAGATGTTTTGCATCAGTCTCAGACTCTCAGTCAAGTCACATTTATTTCTATAGTGCTTTATACAATACAGATTGTACACGCAGCTTTGAAGTAATAAAATAACAGAATAAATGATCAAATTCTTTGATTATGAGACCAATCCAAATTCTGCTATAAAAGACAATAGTGCCATATTCAGCTCAATCAGTGTTGGTTCAGTTCACTTCAATAACAATGTTTATGTTGCAAGATTAATCTATTATGAAACAAATTTGATTCACGTATAAAGCAGCTCCCCAGCTAAAAAGTTTTGATTAAACATTCTTCCAGTAATATTAATACATTCATTCAAAGTTATCTGGTCTTTAATAATATTCTCAAAATGTTAGCACAAAAACATTATTTATACAACAATCATGGAACATTTTATTTCAAAGTCATTTCAGTTGGACGTTCGTGTAACGTTTGTTTCGGAACATTCCGAAAACGTTCAAAAGTAACATTCATATAATGTTTGCAAAATTATAAAAATATTTTTACAACATAGTTATTATCCAGCTCAATTCAGTGCAGTCAAATCAATAAAAGTGTCTATCTACAGTTAGGGGTTTGTTTTTAACTTCAGCTTGTCTGTGAGAGGTTTTAGCTCAAGTTCACTTATGAGAGTGCTGTTTTCTATAAATGCTACTCCTCTGTTTGTGTAAGTTGTCATTTGTTAGTGTTTGCAAGCTGTCCTGATTTCAGCAGGGTCCCGTCTATCCGGAGAGAGAGCGTGGCATCTGTGTGAGGGGTCACTGTGTCCCCGAGACAGTTTTGTGTGTTTCTCTGTGTGCACATGTTGAGCTGTCTGGTTTTCTGCTTTCTGTCTCTCAGGCTTGGTTCGGCGAGAAGTTTGATGTGCCGTTACAGAGTCCTCCTCGCGGCCTGCGCTCTCCGCGGCCCGGCCCGGGTCTGACTGATGTCTTCCAGTATGACCAGTGGTTGGCCGTGCGGCACGAAGCCACGCTGGTGCCCATGCAGGAGGATCTGGCAATCTGGCTGAGCGGCATGCTGGGTAAACCTGCTCACGCAAAACAAGCAGTCTATGACTCACTCTCAGTGCGTGAAAGCAAAAAATGACTGCTATTATTAGTCTAAATGTCTTTTCCTTTCGTCGGTCAAATAACTGAAACCAAAAGCCTCATATATCAAGCAGAGAAGTGTGAGAAACGACGTTTGCTCTCGTATAACGGTGATATATGACCCCCGAAACATGAGCTCAATCTCTCGGTCTTTGTAGAATAATGGAGGGTGTTGCCCTTACCTGTCTGTCCACATGATGTTCACCCGGGCCAAAGAACGCTCACCCGTAAACTTTATTATTATTCTACATTAAGCTCTTGTAATCCTATAGTCCTCTTTCAGATAATACAGTGGAATTTGAACTAAATACTAAAATGTGACTCTTTTGTGCTGCCGACCGCGTTCATTTTCCACTGACAGGGTGTTGGCGATTACAGCATCATAAGTGTGAATTGTATTTGTAGTTTTCAGTCACGTGTCCGGCGCGGAGACCTGGAGGGCAAAGCATCCATAAAATTGCAGATGCTTTTATCGAAAGTGACTCGCAAAAAAGGAACAACTCGGCAAAAGGCAAACAATATTCATGTATACAATGCCCGGTTTATTAGACCGCTAGATTAAGGCAAGGTTAGGTCAAGCCAGAGACTTGCAAAGTGACTTTTTACCTCATTGTAAAAATTGTCCCGATCCATCTTGTACTTAAAGTAATATTTCGACTATACTAAAGCTTAAAAATACCATAATATAGTTGCAGATATTAAGGAAACATGCCAAGTTCACATGTTTGTTTCTCCAAAAAACAAGCCAGTTATTCTACTTTGAAATGTGTGTTCTGTGTCGAAATGTCTGTTTTTGTTTTGGTCTGTGACTCCACCCGTTCTCCCAAAAGGATTTTGACACCCTAGTTTGTGGAAAACACTGTGTTGCAGCCATGCAAACCAGACCACAGAGTCTATCTGACCTACAAACCCTCAGTATCCAGTTAAAAAGCTCTGTGACCAGAGGAATATCCTCAATCTGGCAACCCACACGAGCGTCGAATCAGTCAGTCAGCGGTCAATATTCATTCCTGCACCTTTAACGTGTACTTAAACAGGGATGATAAAAGATAACATTCAATATACATTTGATTCATGATGTGTACTATATACAAGCAAGCATGTATGCAACACATTATGTGTTCTACCCTTTCAAAACTATAATAAAAAAAGCTTAACATGAAGCTTTTTGCAAAGTTCTCATATGCTTGCCTGTATCTAATATGCTTTATTAATATAGTGTATACTGATTTTTTTAATAATGGTTTTCTATGGGAAAACGCTTGGCGTACAAGTGAGCTATACTTTGTATAGCCTAACTTGTGTTTATATTCTGGGCACATCTGCTTAATAGTATGCATTATCAGTAAGGTGTATACTGAATCTGGTCACTGTTTTATTATATTAGTATGTACTACGTAGTACAGGAAAGCCATGTTTTCCCTCTACATGAAGATATTCTTCTGATTATCAAAGCCAGCTCGTGATGGCATAATGATGCTGAAAGGTTATTTAGTGACGTAGTCCGTTACAGGTCATTGGAAACATAGATCTCTGTGTTTTTGTAGGTGAGCAGGTGACAGCCGAACGCTTCATGGAGGAGCTGGACAACGGTGTCAAACTGTGCCGTCTGGTTGGAGTTCTGCAGAGTAAAATCCCACAGGATTCGGAAACTCAGGTGTGTAAGGAACGTGTGACGTGGTGGGCGGCGATGCAGCTCGGATAACCGCAGGACTGTTTGTGTGTAATTCCCCGTCTCTGTTTTATTAACAGCTGCTGTCAAAGAAAATCCCGTTCAAGAGAAACGCCTCCCCTGGATCGTTTTTCGCTCGGGACAACACGGCGAATTTTCTGTCCTGGTGTCGTCACATAGAAGTGGACGAGACATATCTGTTTGAGTCTGAGGGTTTGGGTGAGAGAGCTTTTGATCAGGTGTCTAGGTGCGGTGTATAATTATGTCACCGCAGTCGTTAACAGTTAAGTTATTGTACTATTAAGCCACGAGCAGAATGGGATGTTGTTTGCATTGCCTAGTTTCTCTTTCTGTCACGCTGGATGTACTGCCACATTAATCCAAAATCCTTCTCCAGGTAGCTCTGTATTGAACATAATATTTATTTATAATATTTAAAACAATGTTGCTTACATTGATGCAACACAACTTATTGAAGTGAAGTGATACTCTGCTTAGGGCCATGTGATTTCCACAATATGGAAAATGTGGAACAGAATTGTAGAATCCAGTCGTATAAATTTAATTTTGGATTGATAAATCAAAGCTATTATCAAATACACACAGAAACACATGCAATCATAGTTATTAGTTGTGCGCTGCTGTTTGAGCTGCGTGCGCTGTGCTAAAGATGACCACCAGCAAACTAAAGCGCTCTATTAACTTTACCAAACGCATTCTATATGAGATAAAGCAGATATACATCAAATAAACACAATATTACTATGAACAATTGCACAAAAGGCTGCAAATGCACAAGCGAATTTAACTGTCATAGAGGTGTAGCTCCGTTGTGGATGCGCTCAACGCACGCACAAAACACAGCGCACGGCATTTACAGTAATGTTCTTATTATAATTTTATGTAGCCTTTATGACAGACTTACTCTGCACATGTCGCACATAAGTGTATTGTCCTTTTCAAAGTGATTCCAATCATATTTCAAGCATTTCAAAACCATCATGGCGAACAGCGCACTTCTGAAGTGTCTCATTATTTATCGGCTTAAAGATATCGGCCAAATTTTCTTATCGGGACAGATAACAGAAAAATGGGCATTTATCGGCCGATAACAATATGGTGGCCGATATATCGTGCATCCCTAAATTAGGCTATTATAGCACTCATCGCTGTCATTAAAACATTGCATGCCACGGGAAAGGTGATTAAGCGCATCAACTACAAATGTCTAAATTCATTTATAATTTTGGTTTAACTTCTGTGGAATGACTTTATGTAATTTCAGTGCTTATCTCCATTGATGAGAGTGGAATATTTAATGTAAATGTGCATATCGAAATGAAATCGGTTTAAAATCTTTGTTTACTTCATTACTCCAGGAAAAAGAGTCCATACGCAGTCAAGAGCATCCGTACGGTGCACACATATTTGCACCAAGTTTATAAATCCAGATATGTGCTTGGAAAACACATTTCTATGCCCATTTTGTGCGTACGCAACATTTATGCATGAGGCCCCTGGACTTTAATCATGCTGGTTAAATTAATGTATTTAAACCGAGACCAGCGTCCTCCTGTCCATCCTCTGTGGCCCCGCTGTGCCGGTGTGTCTCTCTCTGAGCTGTTTAGCGGGCCGTAATCGTTTCAGAGGATCAGTGGCCGTGTTCGTCAGTTGATCTCCGGCCCCCGCACGTCCCCGGATCTCCGTAAATCCATGATGATAATGAGTGTGAGCGATCTGGGGTGTAAGTCATTTAACCTGACGGCCCTAAGGCTTGCTGTCCTTAAGAGAGTGTCACGGTGCATTATGGGATGGGATCTGACAGAACTCTGTGTGACCTGTCATCGGGCCGGTGTGAGAGATGGACCAGCAAGTTTGCAAACCCAAACGAATGGCAGTGGTGCATGGGGCTAAAACACAGACTTTCTTGAAGATTTTTTTTTTTTTCAAGTCTTGATATTTTTTCCGAAATTATGATTGGCTGACCTGTTTGCATTAAAAATGAGTAACAGCATTTACTACTGAGTTGAATCGTTAATTAATTATCCTTTTGGTGTTTTAAGCCCTGAAATTATGAATATATATATATATATATATATTATTCATAATTTCTTAAAACACCAAAAGGATAATTAATTAAGCAACTGTAGTAAATGTATTATATATATATATATATATATATATATATATATTAGGGCTGTCAATCGATTAAAGTATTCAATCGCGATTAATCGCATGATTGTCATGAGTTAACTCACGATTAATCACAATTAAACGCACTATTTTATTTTTTCTAAATGTACCTCAAATTAATACTTTTCATGTTTTTAATACTCTAATCAACATGCGCATGGACAAATGTGGATGCTTTTAGTGAAACCATATTTAACATAGAGCATGAAGAGTAGATATGTTTCATAGGTCATAGATGTTTTTCAAAGAACTTGTTCATGTCTATTAGACTTATGAAAAAATAAATACAAGGTTCCCATTACTTCTCTTTCTTTGCACTGAGCAATTTACTGACACAAACCTGTTCACATTTTTGCACACGGGGCAGCTCACTTCTTCTGAACATGCAAAATGTACATATATTATTTATTATTGCATTTGTTTCCCACTCTGTGCCCACATACTGTATTTTGATGCAGCTAAATTCTCAATAAAACTGTTTTCATTTATATATTTTACTGTTTCTGTTATCAGACTACGAATGACTATGAAATACAGATTGAAACGCGACCCATTAAGATTACATAACCAGCTCTCCCTTCCAAGATTTTAATCGGCACAGAAATCCTGATAATCGAGCCGTCGTCTGATGAAATCAAATACACATAAGATCATGACAATAGCTGTGCTGTGATTTCGGCTATACTTGGAAAATGTAAAATTAGAGAAGCAACATAATGTCTGTTTAACTGAGAGCGCTGCTCTTCAGCGGCCGCGCGCTAAACCGAGCTGACACAGAGAGAGAGAGAGAGGGGTGTGTGAGTGCGCGCGCTGAACAGAAACTGAGAGAGAGAGAGAGAGCGAGAGAGAGAGAGGTGTGTGCGCGCGCTGAACAGAAACTGAAGCAGACGCAGAGAGAGAGCGAGAGAGAGAGAGAGGTGTGTGCGCGCGCTGAACAGAAACTGAAGCAGACGCAGCGAGAGAGAGAGAGAGAGAGGTGTGTGCGCGCGCTGAACAGAAACTGAAGCAGACGCGGAGAGAGAGAGAGAGGTGTGTGCGCGTTCTGAACAGAAACTGAGCAGACGCAGAGAGAGAGAGATGTGAGTGCTGAACAGAAATGAAGCAGATGCAGAGAGAGAGGTGTGTGCGGTGCTGAGCAGACGCAGAGAGAGAGAGATGTGTGTGCGCGCGCTGAACAGAAACTGAGCAGATGCAGACACGTGAACAGAAACTGAGAGACGCAGAGAGAGAGAGATGTGTGAGTGTGCGCGCTGAACAGAAACTGAAGCAGACACTGAGAGAGAGAGAGAGAGAGAGAGAGAGAGGAGAGGAGTGTGCGACGAGTCGCGCGTGAACAGAAACTGAGCAGACGCAGAGAGAGAGAGATGTGTGAGTGCGCGCGCTGAACAGAAACTGAAGCAGACGCAGAGAGCGAGAGAGAGAGAGGTGTGTGCGCGTGCTGAACAGAAACTGAGCAGACGCAGAGAGAGAGAGAGATGTGTGTGCGCGCGCTGAACAGAAACTGAAGCAGACGCAGAGAGAGAGAGAGAGAGTGTGCGTGTGAACAGAAACTGAAGCAGACGCAGAGAGAGAGAGGTGTGTGCGCGCGCTGAACAGAAACTGAAGCAGACGCAGAGAGAGAGAGAGGTGTGTGCGCGTGCTGGGAAAGCAAGACCTCGCGCTCGCACGGCAGTACTGCAATTCTCAGAAACTAAATAAGGTTTGGGCGCTTTTTTGAAGGGAAAAAAGTCGCTAAAGGGGTCTGAAATGTTGCTAAGTTGGCAACACTGTGCATCTCCATTTCTCCAACTACGGGTTGGGCCACGGGTCAAACAGAAAATACGCGCTGCGTTAATCGCGCGTTAATAAAATTAGTGCCGTTAAAATGAATTTGCGTTATTAACGGGTAGAGATCAATATATCAACGAAAATACAGAAGTGATCAGATAATGCTACATCCTTAATAACAATGGATGAAATGTTTAGACCTCTACTGATGAGTAAATCTAGAGTGTGTCCTTGATTGTGTTGTTGGTCCATGCACAAGCTGAATCAGGTCAAAAGTGATTAAAACGGTTAGAATTTATTTTGTAGTTTTGATTTCTGCATTATTTATGTGAATGTTAAAATCTCCTGCAATAGTAAAACTGAGGAAATCATTGATAACAGTTCTGTGAACTCAAAGGCTGGAGAGTATTTTGGAGGCCTGTAAATAATGATAAACAGAATGAGTGGAGCACCTTTCAGCACAATACCTAGGTGTTCAAAAGACAAGTACTGACCAAATAACACTGGCTTGCATTGATAAACATCTTTAAATAGAGCAGCTATTGTACAATTACACTAAATAAAATGCATTTTGAACAACCAAATAAAAAGCAGGGTTATTATCATTAACTGAAACTATTACAAATATTTGTGTTGATTGAAATAAGGATGACATTATAATTTTTAGATGAAAAGAGTAAAATCAATTACATTTATTTGAAGTTTAAGTTAAAGAACCAAAATGATTAACAGGAAATAAATAACAATTAAAACTGAAATAAAAATAAAAAATAAATAAAGTAAACTAAAATTGTAATACTTAGAAACAAGCTAATAAAATGAACAAAAGCACAATCTCTGTAAAAAATCTTTAATTCTAATGTCAATAAACAAGAATTTTTTATTAAATATTAATTACTTTGTATATTTACATGTAACAAAGTTGTGCTAGGATTAATTAAATGTATAGCGATATCTATTAGTTAATTTTACCCTGTACCTGTTATGTCTGTAGAGGCTTAATTATTTTGACATGAATGATCATGAAGTAATTCTGGTAACGACTCTCCCTCTCTTCCCCAGTCCTGCATAAAGAGCCGCGGCAGGTGTGTCTGTGCCTGCTGGAGATCGGACGGATCGTCTCCAGGTAAGAGAACCGGCCCTGATGATCCCGCAGGTGACAGGTGTCAGGTTGTGCTTTGGGGTCAGGGGTCAGGGGCTGCTTTAGAGTTGGGTGGAGGGCACATTTACATGGACTTTACAGGATTTAAGTGAATTGGCTTCAGCGCTTAGAGCAGCTATTGTTTTGTAGAGAATCTAAAACAAGTCTGAACTTCTAGAGTTTCTAGAATAACACAACAGTGACTGTAAGTAAGGGATATCATGGATCATGTAAAGGGGTTTATTTAGCAATAATGACCATCTGAATGTATATCATCTTGACTATTACCTTTTTTTTTTCTGATTTGAGTTTGACATTATTTTATTATGTGAGAAAATCAGCAGTTATTTATGCCATTTAATGGTCATTACAGCATAGTTAAGTTAAATTGTGATAAGCTGGTAAGGACAAAAACTAAGACTAACATGTGAAACATTAGGATTTGGGAACTGTTAGGACGGTGTGTTGTTTGTTGGTTTAGGTACGGGGTAGAGCCTCCGGTTTTGGTTAAACTGGAGAAGGAAATTGAACTGGAGGAAAGTCTATTGATGACGGTGACGGATCACGCGTCTCCAGTGAAAACATTCACTGTGTGCTGTCAGCACGGAGCCCTGTATCACGCTGTGAGTATCACACACACACACACACACACACAAACACACTAATGTCAGGCTTTTAGTTTGAGTTGAAGCATTATCCTAGTCTTTTTAGAGTTCATATACAGTATGTATAGTTGGATCTGTATGCATGCATTATCCAGATGACGTGTGTGTGTGTGTGTGCGTGTGTGTGTGTGTGTGTGTGTGCGTGCGTGCGTGCGTGCGTGCGTTGCTAGCGAGAGAGAGATACAAATAACCATAATTAAGAGATTTTACATTTGATATATTACAGCGTTCTGTTCCACATACTGTATAATATTAATACTACTGTCTTCTGTAGAAATCATTTCACAGTTTAATTGTAGGCTTAGTCTAAGGTTATTATGGTAAACTGAAACTAAATCCATAAACATATTCCTTACTTGAAATAAACATTACCTGAAATAAAATACAATTAAAAATGATTTGATTTCATCTAGTTGCCAAGCCAAAATTTCTCATTTTAGTTTGTTGAAGTATTAAAATAACTTAAACTAAATGAACAAAAATGTAATTAAAAATTATAAAGACAATATCTTGTATCGTGAAAAGTGCTATACAAATGAACTTGAATTGAATTTAAAAAAAACATAATAATAAATAAATAAAAATGACTAAAACTTTACTTGAAATTAAAATCAAATGTGAAACATATAGAAATAAAATCGAATTCAAAGTAATAATAAAAAACAATAATAGTATCTCAATGATACTTTAAGTAAGGCTGGCTTAATCTGAAATATTGTAAATGTTCAGGAGTATTACTGGTTTTAATAAAATGACGAGGTTCAGCATCTGTCTTCGTTCTGACCCAGTTATCATACATCTCCAGTTGAGTTTATAGTTTGTTGAGTGTGACCAGCAGCTGTTGTTTAGAGACACGCTTCACATGGGGAACGATTTTGCCTCTCAGCCAAATAACCAGGGGCACGTCCTCGGGTCCTGAGCTCAGTGCTGAAAGTTCATACATTATCTTGCAAATGAGTGGATTTTCTCCCAATCTCTTGTGATTCGTAGGATCGTGCGGACCAGGACGACCCTCCCTGTAACTGCACACAGAAGTTTTCCATCGAGTATCTGTCTGAGGGACGCTACAGGCTCGGAGACAAGATCCTGTTCATCAGGGTAGGAGCAGATTTTAGGGGCTTTAAAGTAGCAACAGATCTTTTCTTGCATATTGTGACACGAGTGTAAAAAGATAAAAAATGATCAAGTGCAATGCGGGACTTGGTTCTATGTATCTGTTGCTGATTGGATTTTGAGATGTGGGCGTGGCTCTCTAAAGTGGAGGCGGGGTTTAAGAGCTCTAGATGATTGGAGAAGCCCTGAAAAACGTCAGTGTCCTTTCACTGGAAGATCCAGTTATGACATTTTGATGAAACATTTGCATGGATGAATTGTTCACATTCATCTATCAAGATCTATAACATGCATTTAGAAAGTAGGTAGGGTGAATTTTCATTTCATGCTGATTATAAGAATCAGCACTGTTTCATTCTCTTAAAATCACATTGCAGGAGAGCAGATAAACCGTATGCAAACACTCATCCTTGTGTCTTTAGCTGGCGTGATGCCATGGAGCTCTCATTCACAACTACTGCAGCAATCCACTAAAGCCAATCTAGTTTGTTTAACCAGCATGTGCTGAACTGTCATAACATTCGCTCACACACACATTAGATTTTATTATTAAATATGCTTTAATTTCAATGTCTGTAAAGATTCATTTCTGTGCATCTCTAGTATTAAAATGCGTTTATGTTGCTTGCTAATTAAAGTCCTCTCTCTTAGATGCTCCATGGGAAGCACGTGATGGTGCGTGTGGGTGGAGGTTGGGACACTCTGAAAGGGTTTCTGCTGAAATACGACCCGGACCGCGTGCTGCAGTTCACCACTCTGGAGCAGAAGATTCTAGCCTATCAGAAAGGCCCGTCCGGCTCAGGCCCCGCCCACAGCGTGCAGGCCGCGCAGCCGCCCACAATGGACCCCATCGCAGCCGTTAACCTCCTCCCAGAATCGTCCCCTTCATCCTCCACGACATCTGTGTCCAAACCCAACACGCCTATGCCCCGCGCCGTCACCCAATCGCCCGCTTCCACACCCTCAATGCCTCGCAGAGCCGCTGCACCCAAGAAGATTCTTCACACGCCCTCCGCTTCACCCAAAATTACCCCTCATTCATCGCCCGTCCCGAAAAGAAACCCACTTCCCCAGTCGACTGGGGTTTCTCAAAAAGCCCCTTCCGCTGCATCCAAGACTAAACTGCGCCTGCGTGGATCTCCGTCTCAACCTCGCAGTCCCGTCTGTCCCGAACCCACCTGCAAGCTGCCTAAACCTTCAGTCCCACCGACATCTGTGAAGAAACCGGCCCCGCGTGACGCACGCCCGCCTCCCGCACCCGTCCGCTCGCGGCTCGCCCAGAGACGCCCGCCTTCCCCTGCCTCCACCCTGCTCTTAGAGTCCAGGAAGGGCCGTCCCGTTTCCCCTCGCTTGGGCACGAATGACCCCAAACAGACTATTCCTCTCGCAAAACCATGCAAGAGTAAATCTGTAGAGCAGAACACAGCTGGTGCGACACGAACTGTTGCGCCTGTCAACGTTAAAACTACCCACAGGAAACCTCTGGTCAGCAGTAACCCTCCCGTCCAGACGCCCGCTGTGAGCAGCACTACTAAACCAGCACCTAACAGCACGACTCACAAACACACGGCGCGGACTAAACCCAGCAAACCCGACCAGCCCTACTTTGAGATGAACAATAAGAGAAGGGTAAAGCACTGAGAATGCTGGGATATGTAGTTAGCGTAACGCTTCACATACAGATTTATTCGGATGCCATTTTTAATTTGAAGTGAAAACGAGGCTGTGCAGTCTGTTTGATTTGTTGTATTTTTCAAACATTAAAAATACATTTCTAGTGGCCAAGCTATGAAAATGAAACTTATACAACCTATTAAACATACTGCACATCTGTCTTAAACAGCCATTTTTTTATGTACATAGTTAAATATGACATAATCTGTTTGTTTGCTTTGCATCTGTCAAAACTTCTCAGGCTTTCATTTGTGGTGAGGGTCAGGCTTCATATACAAATATAGTCCGATGCTATATTTAATTTCATTTAAATAAAGAGAGGCTCTGACGTGTGCAGTATATTTAATATGTTGTGCATTTTAAACATTGCAAATATGTTTCTAGTGGCCAAGTTATGAAACGTAAGACTTATTAAACATACTGCACATCTGTCTTAAACAGCCTTTTTTTTATTTAAATTCAATTAAATGTGAAATAATCTGTTTTCTTGGCATCTAAAAATCGCTCGTCTCAAGCTTTCATTTGTGCCATGCTAAAAATAATCAGGATATGCCTCGGATACATTTTTCACAAATGTACACGTGTTTAATTTCTTCTTTAGCTACTGTAATTATCATTATTTTAGCTAAGAGTTTAGGGAGCATTTATCGGTTTAGTTTGTGTTTGAAATTATGCACGGTTATGCACAAACTCATATCATCATCATCATATTTTATGTTTAATATCCATGTCTGTTACATGATCTGATTGGGTTATAAATGTATTAACATTACTTAGTAATACCATAAATCATGTATTCACTGTATGTCAGTTCTGAGCTAATAAGAAAACCAGCAGTAAGTGTGTGTTTAGACTTTATGCGTGATGATCATGTAACACATGCAGAAGTCTGCGGTTCTGTTTCTACTTCATATTTACATTGAGAGCACTGTTACTGTATTACATAAGAGACATGTAGATGAATCCACTCTCATTGTTCCAGCTCTAATCTGACAGCCCATAATATGCAGAAACACCTCTCTGGCAACCAAAGCGAAACTCATGTTTGAATCTCGAACGGCATCATTTTAGAAACTATTTTAGAGTATTTAGGGTTTGTGTGCCTTAAATGTGTGTTTGTGGGAATATTATCTTGCAGAACTGGATTTAGTCGGGATGGTTCGTTTGGCAGGTACTGCGGTTATTACACCAAATACTACTGACTCATGCCCATAAACACCGGAGCTTTTATTTTATTACACTGTCCAAGACCATGCTAAATAGTCGTGGTCTATACAGGAAAGTTATTATAAATGTTAATTTTATGTGTAAGGAGTTTTTTTGGAAATGGTTCTTTTAATGATATATTTGTGTGAGAGATATTCTTCCAGCACTTTAAGAAAATGTTTGTTTTTGTAGCTTATTTTCGTTGTTTTGTCAAATAAAGATCGATACAGTGTATAATTTGATTGTAGCCTACTTCAACAATGACTAATTCATTCAGAATACCAGGTACGTTTATTTTATCTGAATACATTTTACATTTATGCATTTAGCAGATGCTTTTATCCAAAGCGCTTACAGTGCATTCAGGCTATACATTTTCATTGTCAGTACATGTGTTTCCTGGGAATCGAACCCACAACCTTTGCGCTGCTAACGCAATGCTCTACCACTGAGCCACAGGAACACATATTTGTACTGGCGTTGTGTAAATATCAGGATAGTTATTACAGTGAAAGGAGCTTTACTACATATAATGCTTTGATATGAGAGTATAATAGCTCATGTGTGTGATAGTGCTGCGGCCTAGTGGCTAAAAACACAAAGTACAATCTCAAAATCAACAGCATTTTATATTCGACTTGACCAGTGCAGTCTAATCGGTTCTTTATGACAGGCTAACTAAAAGCTAAAACCATAAAGCATGACTTGGAAATAAAATACAAACATTGTTTTTGTAGTGTAAATGTGTACAACACTTTTTAATTTCAGACAGTTTCTAAGAAATCTAATTTTAATTAATGTGCAATTAAACTTAATGTGCTAAAACTGAATACAAATTCTAGACACTTAATACTTAAAATACCCAAAAGAGTAAAATTATAAAAAACTTAACGATAAAAACTATAATGCTATCTCAGCGATACTAAAATAATGTGTCCAAAAAAACCGTCCACATGTATTTTGTTGCGTCAAGCATTAATGCATTTATTAGAACGTTATTTTCAGAACGCTGATACATTTAAATACTTTTTAAAAATCGAACAATTCTAGTAAATCAATTGTAT
The DNA here is from genome assembly GCA_027422405.1 of Ptychobarbus kaznakovi. Lineage (NCBI taxonomy): Eukaryota > Metazoa > Chordata > Actinopteri > Cypriniformes > Cyprinidae > Ptychobarbus > Ptychobarbus kaznakovi. The sequence continues at coordinate 44,962,276 of CM049795.1, forward strand.
ATTGACTGACTCGTTTCAACATTAAGTAAACACGTGTTTCTTTGGCCAACTAATGCAGTAATGCAAGGATCAAATGATGCACATGATGGCGCACTCTTTTATTGATCATATCTGGCCACTTACAGCTTGTCTTTTCCTTTCCCTTCAAAACTTCATACTTCGTATCTGGGGTAGTCTGAGTTTAGCAAAGACTGGATGTATAATTCTGTTTTGAATCCATGCATCCATCAGATGATCGACTAATATTAAACAGATTAGGTGGACAATCTGGTAGAGTGGCTTATGTCTAATAACTTCTCTGATGATGCAGGTTTTTAGTTGCTGAAGTAAAGCTGCATGTAAACTGAATCCTTCACTTCAGTCTTTATGTCTGTGCATTTCTATATGCAACGTTTGCATGGTTTCCTCAAGTCCTTTAAGATGTATGTCCAAGGGAAAAATCATTTTAAAGACACTGCACTTAGAAAAAGCACAAGATTATCATATTTAACAATTTCCATCACATTTCTAGGCATTTTAAAGATCCTGATATTTCCAAGTTTTCCATCACCGTGAGAATCCAGTACATAAATGCATGGTTTACACAGCTATATGCATTCATATCCAGCTGCATTTCTTACCAGACAGACATATACAACTTAACAGTACAAGACTTATGATATTAAAATACGGAAACAGAGTATTTATATAGAAAATTAACACAAACTAGGTTTACAAATCTAACTAACCAGACTATTAAACAGTCACATATCTTCCAGACTCTAGATAAAAATTATTTCCCGTCGAGTTTATTACGTGTTATTTAAAATACGATATGAATCTAATCTAGTTGGATAAATATATATTCGTGCGGCTTCACTCGCGCAGCGCTCGAGCTGCGTCAAACCCAGAGCGCGCGGACATTATTCTCCACCGCGCGACGACTCAACATATCAGCAGGCGCAGCAAAACGCATCCCAAACTCGCTCGAAATCGCGTTAAAAATACAAAACTCCGCTTCCTTGAACTGTTCTTATCGTCTGCTTGACAAAATGGGGTCTTTCGCGTCGAGCTCCGCCATTTTGTAGCAGAATAACTTGCGCGAGGGGTGCGTGTAATGGTTGAATGTAGTCACCCCGTGTCGTTTATAACCGCCCGGTGGTTATTACAAGGGACCGGGAGTAAATTACGGTCCATCCGCTGCAACAAAGCGCAGATTGTGTGAAATGTAGGTCTCCTTTAAAGAATAAAAAATAAAAATAAAAAATAAAATCTTAAATTATATAAAATATCACCACACAAGAGTATATTTATATATATATATATATATATATATATATATATTATATAGTAAAAAAAAGAAAGAAATAAGAAGTAAAATGTGCAGAATAAAGAAAAGTGCACAGTAAGATGTGCACGGTTTAACTTAAGCTATTAACGTGTTTATGCACACATAGCGGCAATCAGAGAGAATATGAATGTTTTTGTTATTTTTTCTGCGTGAAAGTTTATGGAACTGAGTTTGTGTTAAGGAGCTGTGCCAGGGAAGAAGCTATGTGGCGTTTTGTCCGGGGTGGTTTGACAGCAGCTCTGCTTCTGCACTGCAAGGGGGAGTGTAGATCTTTTGGCACGACTCATACCTGGTTTGTGGCATTTTCATAAATCACTATGAAAGTTTTCAGAGAAGTCGTGGCCTGCCTGGCTTTCTTATGGTTTGAGATAGTCAGGAGATGTTTACACCGTTCGAAAGGTGTCACCCTCTCCACAGGGGTCCCACTGATCATAAGTGTCAGTGTGGTGTCTCTTCCTGGTGAATGTCTTTGGTTACTGAGGTGTTCAGAGAGAGGCAGTTGTCCTGGCAGTGTCTGTCTCTCCACCTCATCCAAGTGTGTCATGTGTGTGTGTTCGTTGTTAATGAGGCCAGAACCACAGTATCATCACAAATTTAATGTGTGTGAGAGGACACGCAGTGTGTGTGTGTGTGTGTGGGCTCCTATGTGTGTGTGTGTGTGTGTGTGTGGCCGAGGTGTTTGACAGCTTGTGGGGACAATGTGTGTGAGCACTGCTGTGTGTGCTGTCGTGTGAGTGAGGGAGGAGTATGTGGCCGGTAGGCAAACTGAAGAGGGTGTGTGGAGGAGCAAATGTGTTTCTTTAAAAGTCTCTCAAAAACCTTCATGACTGTTGTGTGTCATTCAGGCAAGAGGGTGTGTAATGTGGGGGGGTGGGGACCACAGAGGTATTACAAGCGAGGGACTGTAAACAAACCAGTGATGCACAGGACCTCAGAACGCGGGCCAGTAATCCCATCGTGTGTGTTCACTCTCCTTAGTGTCATCCTCTGAAAGGGTGTATAATCATACAGTGTGTGTGTTGTGTGGCAGGATGTGTGCGCCCGTGTGTTGTGTGCAACGGGTTCTCACCTCCACAGTTGTTGTTTCCAGAGGAACAGATGTGTGTGCGCCGAGAGTGTGTGTGACTCAATTCTCTCACTGTGGCGTTTTTTAGCGGCTCTTACTGCACGACGGAGAGCATAGCATACGTACTCACTCATGTTTCCTGACAGAATGTGTATGCGGCAGTGTGTGTGGAAAGTCCACCCACGTGAGAGAACGTCTTTATTGTGTGTGGCCTGTTCGGTTAGAGTGTTGATAAAGCTTAGTGCTACATCCGTGTGTGACGTGCTCGCACCTTGGATCACAAAGGGACGCTTAAATGCAGAGCACTTCCTTCTTCACGGGGGAGACACATCCGTTGTTTGTATTCCGAGTATGGATTTTCGAAAGCCGGCAGTGAGTGGGCACATTTTTGAGCAGACTTGGTCGTCCTCTGGTTGGATGTGGTGAAAGTTCACTTTCTTTAGTCTTTGTTAAAGCAAAGCGCAGATTTTTTTTAATGAAATATATTTTATTTCAAGAATCTGTGCCATAGCGTTTTGTCAAAACTCAGTTATACATTTTCATAAATCACTGAAAGGAGAAGTTGAAATGACTCCTGTGTGTGTGACGTGAGTGAGTGAGTGAGTGTGTGTGTGTGTGTGTTGTGTGTGTGTGTGTGTGTGTGTGTTCTTTGTTTTTCACTGCTGGTGTGTGTGTGTGTGTTGTGTGTGTGTGTGTGTGTGTGTGTGTGTGTGGTGTGTGGGTGTGTGTGTGTGTGTGTGTGTGTGTGTGTGTGTGTTGTGTGTGTGTGTGTGTGTGTGTGTGTGTGTGTGTGTGTGTGTGTGCGCGCTCCTGGGTTAATAACAAATATTGAAACTTGGTCGTATGTCACGTCACTTTTTTTTTTATTAGATTGAATATAGCATTTAAAATTGAAATGACACGTGACTTTGTTTTAATAACAAATATTGAAAATATATTCATTTAAACTTCTTTCTCAGTTATTTGTGGGGGACAGAAAACACCTAACACTTAGTTGGTGCGTGCCAAATCGCGTACTTATGCACTACTCTATTACGTTTTGTAGTATACATCATAGATTTGTAGTGACACATTCGACCGATCCATTTGGAATGCTCAACTTGACATCATTCACCATAATAATCAATGAATATTCAAAGATATACGTAAGGGATAATCAACGGCTAGCTGTGCATTAAACGATTTGAATGCATGACGTGGAGGCGAAGAACCACCTGACAAGCAGAACCACCGGACACGCCTCCGCGAAGTGCATTCAAACCCGAGTGATGCGTGTTGGTTAGTGTGCATCAATTAAAGCAGCGCATTAATATGGAACGGTAATTAAACTGACCTGGAACTACCTGTGCAGTTAAACGAATTTAATCAACACCTGTCAGCCAATCAGAATAGAGTATTCAGACAGACCATGGCATAAATGTGTATAACTTGCTGTTGTAGATGCACTCAATCAACTTGTGCTCAAGGGTTCACAGACTGTTCCAAAAATGGCAGACGGCTTATGTATCGTGGCCCATAGAAACAGTCGCTAATGATGCATCTACGTATATCTATGGTATAAATAGTGCAAGTAGTGTGTTCACACTGAACATTTCATTAAGAAAAAGTGCACTTTAATACCCGGATGATGCACATAAATAACCGAAAACATGTGGAATGTTGAACTGCGTCCCAAATGACGTACTTACATAGTTATACTAATGTACTCAACCATGTAGTGTATGAATATTATAAGGTTATTTTGTCATTAATAATCAGAGTCTTCATGACATAATTGAAGCTGCAACAGTTGAGTGCATTAAGTGTTCAACTTTGCACACTTTGTTTTTTTGGTTAAGTGCATCATCCGGGTATTTAAAGTGCACTTTTTCTTTTTGAAATGTTGAGTGTGAACGCATTACTTATACTGCAAACCGTCATAGAATAGTGCTTAAGTACACGATTTAGGATGCACCAAAAATAACAATGGTTGAGGACATTAGTGCATTAGTATATAGTGTATAAGTACATAGTGTATAGTTTGTCATTTGGGGTTTGAATTGTATTAATTTTAGCTAGTGTAAGCTGTCAGTACCCTTCCCCCTTTGCTGTGAACCAACTCTCTCCCAATCCTTTCCCACTCACCAACGCTCATGACAGGCTTCCGTTTTTGAACGGTCTCGCGGAGTTTCGCGACTCCCCCTTCGCTCCAGCGAGCTCCGTCTATTGTTCATGAGCGGCGCTGTGGCGGTTGCAGTACCGACGCTGGCCTACTTGGGGGCGCCGCGGAGCTGCGCGGCCTCGGGTCTTTTTGTCTGAACTGGATCCCTCTGCCGCTTCACAGTGTGCGCGATTAAACCGGAGCCGCGTCCGTCCCGCACTGTCAAAAAACCCTCTCCAAACCCCAACACAGGCGCAGCCGGTACCATTGTTTTCCCGTGCAGCCATGAGTGGTGCCGCGGTGCCGTTGGACTGAGCTCGCTCGGGTTCGCGAGCTGCTCGGGCTGCCGTTGGAGCGGGTTTCTCCACTCTCATCCTCCGTCGTTTCTTTAACTTTTCAAACACGCAGCCGCGCCGGAGCGGAGCGGACCGAGCATGGGATCCCCGACTCCTAGGAACCGAATCTGAGCCGGGGGTTTAACCGAATTTCAGCGAAACGATGGCGAACTCGACGGGGAAAAACCTCCCCGGGCAGCGGAGGAAAGGACAGGCTTTCCTGGACGAGCTGCGGCAATTTCACCACAGCAGAGGGTGAGCGGGAATTTCGCTCTTATTATAACTTAGGTGACCCGCGCTGGGCGCGTGAGGGGTCCGGACGGTGTTTAATTGGGCTGTTTTTCTCCACAGATCTCCGTTTAAAAAGGTTCCCTTGGTGGTGGGAAGGATCTGGACCTGGGCGCTCTGTATATGAGAGTGGTGTCTTTAGGGGGCTTCGCGAAGGTAAGTTCCTCACACACACTAAACTTAACATTTCTCATCTCACACACACTCTTTCAACTCCTTGGCTCGGTTCGGTGGATCTGTCTGCGGTTCTGCTGTGCATCGGCCTGTGTAAGTGTATGTGTATGATAGAGTGAGTGCTTGTGTGTGTGTGTATGTGTGTATTGGCCCCACACACACTTTCACACACACTCACTTCAAAATTACCGGGCGGCTTTTACATCGATTACCCGTACCGAGGCTGAGGCACCGAACCCCGTCCGGACCCGCCGTGCACACCAGCGGCTTTCTCCCTCCCGTGTGGCGGAGGATTGAGCGACTGTAGGCCGCACTCAGGCCTGTGTATTTCGCGTTGTAAAAAGAGCCGCAAACCGCGCCAGATCCGCGGTCCAGACGCGGGGGTTTGGACGGGTTCGCCTCGTAGCACCGTGTTTCCCTGCTACAGGTTTGATTTATTCGTTTCACATGGGAAAGTGTAAGTTAGCCGGAGTGCTAATGGGAGTTAGCATGCACACACATACACACACAAACAGACAGACAGACTCTCACACACACACACACGGTCCTGCATCTGAACCGAACCCCTCTCACCTGTCTCATCACCCTACAGGTGTCCGACAGGAACCAGTGGGCCGAACTGAGCGAGGATTTCAATTTCCCCAGGAGTTGCTCGAATGCTGCTTTTGTTTTGAAACAGTACTACCTTCGGTGAGTCTTTCTTATTCAGTTTCTCTCTCTGATCAGCTCCAGCACATGTGCTCAATGTTTACAGGCGCTTCTCTGCTCTGATGCACCCAAACATGCGGCTCGGTTCTGACTCGAAAGCGTGTGTTTTGGAGGATCGTATGTCTGTGTTGCTGATTGCATAAAGCAGACTTTTGACAGTGTTTTAATATCAGCCCATGTTGTGTTGCTAATGCATCATTATGTGGCAAATACCATTTAAATCAGGGAGTTTTACAGTGATAAATGGTTCTTCTGGACTAGTTTGAGTCACTTTTAAGGATGCATCTGTCAGTTGCATTGAAGTATTTTGCTTTATATGGTTCTGTATATTTCAATAATGGACAACTCTGTAATAGGATGTAGTTTAGATGGTTTTTATACTGTTTAGTTAAAGCTTTTTTACCTATATAAAATGTTTGAATGCACCATTTATTGTATTTTAATCTAAATAGACTTTCACATCTAAATCAGGATTTACAGTGTTTAGATGGCTATTTTGGACTTGAGTCACTTTTAAGGATGCATCTGTCATTTGCATTGGTCTGTAGGAGTCTTTTGTTTTGAAGGCAGTTTTTTCTGGTTTGATATTTTTATATAAGCTTCACAACATGCATGTGCTGATTCCTATATATTCATATATGAGATGGAAACTGTAAATGAGGCCTTAGTCACCACTTATTGTGTTCTACACATGGGTCTCTATAAAATGTTTCAATGCAACATTACATGTTTTAATATGGAAGGATGTTTAAGTCTAAATCAGGAAGTTAGAGGGTTATTTGGACTTGTATTTGGGTCACTTTTAAGGATGCATCTGTCATTTGCATTGGTCTATTGGAGTCTTTTGTTTTGTCTTTATCTGGTTTGATAAGTATTTCTTTATAGAAATGTTATAACATGCACGAGCTGCGTGCTGTATATTTAAATAAGAGACAGTACATTTTACAATGGTGGATGATTGTTTTGGATCTGCGCTGGTGTGTTCAGACTTCAACTGTCACTTTATTTTGCAATACAGAACGTGTTTGGTGCTTTCTAGGTTATCTGTTTGTTAATGGTGTTTTACAACATGCACACGGTTGATTCGTGTGTAAACCACTAAAACGTTTCACCATCTGTAACACATGCAAAATCTTCCTGTTTTATATATTTGTAGTATCAGCAGTGAGGAGCGTACGGCCGCAGCACTGCTGTCTGTTCTGAGTGCGGCTGCTGGTTTTCCACGTGCGTGTGTTTCTCTCTAGTTTAGTAGGTTATGGGGGGGTGAGACAGACAGACTTGGCAGCAGGGAGCGTTTAGGCTGTGTGGGCCGTGAGAAGGAGACGCACACCTGCCATGCAACGGACTAATTCATTCTGCAAAGTGTCTTTTACCATCCTCCCAGTCATTGCAAGAGAGGTTGTTTGTTCACGACGAGAGCTCAGAACGACGAGGGATGCAAAACGCCGTTCTCCTGTGTGTCTTCCTCATGAGAGCGGCGTACGAAGGACAGAATTAGTGCTCCACGGAGAGATTGCGTGGGGGTTTTCCAGCTTTAACTGGTTTTATTTGCAGCATGCAAGCCAGTGCATATTTTTATTAGGCATGCTCTCTTGCGACATGGACCCTCCTCTACAGTATAGATGCACAGCCAGCGAAGGATCGGACGCAACTTTCATAATCAAACCACAAAATAGGTCTTAGTGCTTCTCGTTGACCGAGGAGCGGATCAATTCGCGACGCCGAAGGAAAAAGTAATGTAACGCCGGTTGTTGATATTTTACCTCTGAGGTTTGTTCAATTAAAAACAATCTGTCATGTTGACTATATTAAATATGGTGTATGCGAAAAAGACAAATCTCTCACATAAATAAAAAAAAACAAGGGAGTTTGAAATATTCAAAAGTTTATTGATAATTCGAAGCCAAAGAGTAACGCAGCACACCTTCCCTGCTCTCCTCAGACGGACATGGTTTCTCGACCTCTCCTTTGAAAAACATCCACATGGAAATCCAGTTCTTTGATGAAGAATCTTTCGAGAGTTTGTTTGTGGCGCGTTTAGAATCTCTTATAACGGATAATCCCGTCTTTTTAAACTGCAGCAACCGACCCGAACTATTACCGAGCCGTGCCGACATGTGGAAAGCGCATATGCCCACGGAGAGATGTTTGTTCAACTATATAACTCTCTTTGGGTATTGTTTTCTCAAAACTACTCAATTCTAATGTAACGCCGGTTGTTGTGATGATTTGAGCTGGGAGTTTGAAGCCGGTGTTTTGATTGGATCAGGAAGGATGGTATTACATATTATGGAATATATAACACTCAAAACTAGTGTTAATTAATGTGTTAATTACAGATGTGCTTTCACAAAGATGATTTTTCAGAAGCGTTCAGGTTTACCTCGGGAGCGTCCCATGCACATCAAACGAGGGAAAAGTCCTGCAGTCCTTACACAGCCCTGAAGGGATTCAGAAGATCTTGCTTTAGCAGGATCCTCATTTCTGTCGGATCTCACTTAGTCCGAATCTCTCGCACCACGCAGACCGAGAACCGCTCGCTGGCTCCAAAACGTCTCCGCTAACACTGGTCTTCAGACAAAAACGAAGGATTTCATTTGCACCTGTTTGATGAATGCAGGTGTCTCCATTAGGACACCATTGTGTAGTCTGACTCGTATCACTCACGCCGAAAAGAGGAGTTCGGTTGTGTTTACACCGTCGCAGCTGAGGAAGAGCTGGCGAGGGATTTGAACTTGGGTCGCTGGGTTCGTGGTGTGATGATGAGCTTACCGCTGAACCGCTCGGCACCGATCGGAGCATGTGAAATGAGTCATTTAAATGTGGCATCTGCAGTCTGCCAACTAAAGAGGGGAGAGCAGCTAAACAACACATGTCAATGTCTTAATTGGCAAATGCTCAGTTTTTAAGGACAGGGCAGCTTTATTTTTTATGCACAGCGTATTGGAGCATGCGTTCTAGTTTTCTGAGGCTAATTTTTATTCAATGATTCATTTTAGCAAATCAGTTGATTGTGTTCATTTGGCTCGTAATATAAATATTCCCAGTAACATTTTGCATGCTTTATTTGAGTGTCCTTGTTACATCTAATGACAGCAAAGTATGGATAATTACAAGTAACTAAACTAACCCAAGTAAACACATGTTGTTAATCAATATAACTCAGTACTTGTGTAATTACAATGTGTGACACCTTAAAATAAAGGATGTTTTAGTAAAACTTATGTTTATTGCTGTTCAAATAAGAATCGGGTGTCTCTCCAAAAAAGTTATACCTAGTTACCTAGTTATGCTTTGTGAATGCTTATTTATTGCTGATTGAACATCACTAACTCCTTAAATTGAATGCAAATGAACCTTTAATGCAATTTGTCTGAACACAGAATACATGTATGAGTAAAGCCGTCCAGACAAGCTGTTGCTGGTCTCAGATCTGTATTTGGTCAGTCTGCGCTCACCTTATTGAGTGTTAATTTTGCGTGTAAATATGTAGAACCTCAGTCATGTTATGGTAAAGGTTAGAAATCGAACTTATTCTAGGTTATATCCACCCTGCACCGCTTTACTTAGGGTTTTACTGTAATATTGAGAAGCTGCATTGCGCTTTGAAGATGTTTGTTGCGTAACTGTTGTCTCGGATCCTATTTGATTTGCTCCTAGTCTCAGTCCATATATTCAGCAGCTCCCGCAGGTTAAACTTGACCTTTTTCTTCAGTGTCTCCAATAGAGGGCAGTAATTATCTGTCTGGACCGTTCACGTGAGCACTGAGTGTATGCCATAGTTCCTCATGTCAGCTTCATTTCTCTATTTACATACCCGGTTTGCTGTGTTTTTTTTTTTCTTTTAGGTTTATGAAAGAAATGGTTGTTGGAGATCTGCCCTTCGACATCTGTTTGTATTTACCGAGTCCTGCTGAAGATCTTAATTAGCTGGTTCAGGTGTATCTGATTAGTGTTGAGCTAAACTTTGCAGAACAGTAGATCTCCAGAAACACGAGTAAGTGCCCCTGACTTGTACATAATAAACCTGATGCTTTCACAAGGTCCTCGTTTAGTGTCTCGAGGAACATCAGCCTGTAATCAGGCTAAAAGCAGAATTGCAAATACAATTAAAGCGATAGTTCACCCAAAAATGGAAATTGTCGTTATTTACTAACCTTAATGTCGTTCCAAACTTGTTTGACTTAAGTTATTTTGGTTATTTTAGTTATGTTGGTAACCAATCAGTTTAATTTCCTATTGACTTGCATTATATGGGAAAAAAAAATCAAACCGGTTTGCAAGCATATGAGGGTGAGAAAATAACATCGTTTTAAGCTACGTTATTATTGCAGCAAACAAGTTTTTACATATCAACTTCAAATTCACAAAGATTTAATAAATGAAACGGACGTTTGAAAAGGGAGAGCGTTTCTCAGGTGGATTGGTTATCTTGTTCGGTGATGATATCAATTATCACTGATTAAAATCCTACGATTACAGTCCAGTCCAGTGAGCGAATGTCTGTCCACGCTGTGTGTGTCCAGTGCAGTGTGTTGTTTTCTGGTGTGCAGATAGATATTTATAGTGTTTGTATTGTAGCACGTGGGAGGTGTGTGTGTGTGTGTGTGTGAAAGCTCATTCAGTTGAGGGAACCACTCATGAGTCATACTCACGCGCTGTGAATATTACTATTAGACTCAATACGCTTGATCCCTGATTCTCTGGAATAAACCGCTTGTGCTTTCTGACCGTCTTTCAGTATGTGATGTTACAGAGCCGTGTGAGATGGTAAAGTATGCACAATTTAAACCATTGCTTCTGGCTAAAATACTGTTCTTAAAGCAGATTTGTGTACGTCTTATTTAAATAGTTTAATATGTATGATTATCATATTGGCAGTCATCCCTTCTACTCTCTAAATGTGTTTTATTGGCATCGAAAAAACTAGCAACTAAAATGCTAATTTTCTCAGTCCCCAAGGCACGCAGATTTGTTTGTTTAATTTGCTCATGGAAATGAATGACCAGTCATCTAAATGCAGAAACCGATGTCTGCCCATTTATCACATGATATGAAATGTATACGATAATATTATAACCACTCGATCTTTTAAACAGGAGCTCAGTGGTCAGTGAATAAATGTGTCTGGATGTTTAAATCTTTGCGTCTCTTCCCCAGGTATCATGAGTGTATATCCGTCTGTCTGTCATTCTGTGTGCTAATGTCTTTTTCTGGGCTCTCTGCAGCTATCTAGAGAAGTATGAAAAGGTGCATCACTTTGGAGAGGAAGATGAACAGCAGCAGGCGGGGAATCCTAAATCTCTGCTTCCGATTGGTGCAATACCCACGTCATACAACTACCAGCAACACACTGTATCAGGTACAGATGAGCCCGTCTGCTTCTCTGAGACACCACACACACACACACACACACTCACACACACAACACGTACACACGCACGCACACACACACTCACTCACACACGTACACACACACACGTACACGTACACACACGTACACGTGCACACACACTCTCACACACACACTCACCACACACACACACAGTACACGCACACGTACACGTACACACACAAGTACACGTACACACACACACACACACACTCACACACACACACACGTACACACACGAACACACACGTACACACACACACACACACACACACACGTACACACACACACACACACGTACACACACACACACGTACACACACACACGTGTACACACACACACACACACACACGTACACACACTACACACACACACTACACACACTCACACACATGCACACACTCACACGTTCACACACACACACACTCACACGCACACGTACACGCACACACACTCTCACACACGCACACACACACACTCTCACACACACACACACACGCACACACACACACACACACACACACACACACACACACACACACACACACACTCACACACACACTCACACACACACACACACACACAGCTGGCTCAAAGGGTTCGTGTGTGTGTTGGAGCTGCACCTGTGAAAACTCTCAATGCCATGAAGGAAATAGTACTCCTGCCACTGCACTCCTTTCAGAGAGACGGATGATATTTCCCTTTACATGAGGGTTGGGGTAGGTTTTAGTCTGTGTATATGAGGACATGAACACGTGAACTTCATCTCCAGAGCTGCTCTGAGAGTCACGTCACCAGCATTTGACAATATCAGCAGATGCACACAAACTCAAAGATCTTCAGGACAACCTGCCAAAATAAGATTGCTTTAATTTGAAAAAATTGACACGCATTACTTTTGTATTGTAGATTGTACTTCTCAAAGTAATAATAATAAAACGAGTATTAATTACAAATTAATAAAGCACTATTTCCTGAAGGGATATCAACACATTTTTCGCCCATGTTTTAATGTTAACAATAAACCTCTGATGTGCAGTACTTTATTTGCTAAAATATATATATATTTTTTATTTATAAGTTAAATATTGTACAGTTCATCTGAAGAGATATAATTAAGATGGGTTTAAATGTTATTGTTCTTGAGTTTGCCATGAATATAGTCTTTGCTAATATGGTAAAGCGAAGGTAAATTATTTTTTTGCATTAATTTTTTGAATTGACCAGTTTTTTTTTTTTTCAGAGTTTTACATTGTATTAAATCATAAAACACACAACAGAATCCATAAATTTAACCGACGACACAATTTCTAACTGAAAAAATAAAATATATCATAAGGCACTGTTGGTAAAGTTTCAACTTTTTATGAATTCAACAGTTGATTAGACACCTTTTGATAATTAAAATGTTATATAAAGGTTGCACTATTTTAGAGTATGTGCATTTACAATGTACTTCTCTAATAAAATACTGAGTAATATGAGGTAACTATACTGGGTTAAGGGGTAAGTTTAGGGTTGTACCTAGTTATTACCCAGTTGCTTCTAGTACTTCAGTAGTATTACATGCAGAAGAGGATTGTACATGCAGAACTTCCATATGCTGATGTAGATCTTTTTGGGAGACGTGAAGTTGTACAACCAGATGTATTCACACTTGGCTGAGTCCAGTTTTCTATGAGTCTCAAGCCACATGGCCAATTATGACTCACAATGTCTTCAGGAAATCTCTAGAAACATAAACTATTTATCCTTTGTTTGACAGACTATCTCCGCCAAAGCTATGGGCTGTCGACGGATTTCGTCCCTCCATCCGATTACAACAAACTGGTGCTGTCTCTCCTGTCTGGGCTCCCGAACGAAGTGGACTTCGCCATTAATGTGTGCACGCTCCTGTCCAACGAGAGCAAGCACTCCATGCAGCTAGAAAAAGAGCCCAAACTCGTCACGCTGCTGCTGGCACACACGGGGGTCTTCGACGACTGTACGTTTAATGATGCGGTCACTAGAGTATTTGCACTGCGGGACTGCATGGGTATGCTAACGCTACACATGTTTGTCTTTCAGCATTAGGTAGCTTTTCTGCTCTATTTGGGACAGACTGGCAGGAGAAAACGTCTCGAGACTTTGCGAGGGTAAGAAAAGACGTCCGCTTGCGTTTCTTGCAATGCTATCTGTTCTTGTGCTCTTAACTCTTATTTTTATTTTAGTTTTGGAAAGATGTGATTGAAGACAATGAAGTCAAAGATCTCATCTCAGACAAGAGCTGCACACCCCAAAGTATGTGGTTGTTTACGTCCCGGCTACTCTCCTTTGATGTGGTGAAGACGCGCAATGAAGTGTAGTTTCGCTTTGATTAGTCGATATGTTTTAAACCGAGCATTACGTCACGCTAAGCATGCATTGTGTCGTTGTTTCAGTTGGATTAGTGACGAGGGGTGTCTGCACTCCTCTCTTCAACCCGGCACGTGCCGTAGGCATCGGAGACGTCGAGGGCCAGCGGGTGTTGCAGGTGACAATGATTCTGAGGAACTTGTCCTTCGAGGAGGCCAACATCAAACTCCTGGCAGCTAATCGCACATGTCTGCGCTTCCTCTTACTGTGTGCGCACTGCACCTTCGTCCATCTGCGGCAGCTGGGTCTCGACACGCTCGGCAACGTCGCCGGAGAGGTTAGAGTCCACAATCTACATCTTTCTAGAGTGATACAATTATGACACATTTAATTTAAGTTTCCTTTACAAAAAAAACAACAGGATTTTTCCATTGACTTTTGGATTATTGCAGATAATAAGCTAATGTTCATGATTCTTAGACACTTTGTGGTTTAAGATCTTTTAGGAAACTGTATTACTCAATAAACACCTTCGAATCCATTTTAGAGTCTCTCAAGCATACATAAATATCTAAAGAAGTCGACATGATGTTAAAACACAGACTAACCATGTGTGTGATACCTGTGTTTTGTTCATCGTGATAATCTTAACAAATGAAACCCAACTTAAGGCCTAAATACAAATCGGCAGAAGTAAAAAAGCTACACGTATACACTATAAACGAGCCACAACATCATCACATGACCTCAGGGTAGGGATGGGCGATATATCTCATGCGATATGCATGCGCATCTCGTCAGTAAAGCCGGTTCCTTGATTAGCGCTAAATCTCCATCACCTGTTTTCAAATGGAGCGGTATTTAATACACGGAGCCGTAAATCACTGACAAGCTACGCAATATCGCGTTCATATCGAAGGTGATATATCAGTCGATATATGCGTAGCTTGTCTGTGAACTACGGCTCCGTGTATTAAATACCGCTCCATTTGAAAACAGGTGATGGAGATTTAGCGCTAATCAAGGAACCGCTTTACTGACGAGATGCGCATGCATATCGCATGATATATATCGCCCATCCCTACCTCAGGGTCAATACCATTAAACTCTTTCTTCCTAATTTTCAAAGTGTGCTTTAGAATAGTTTCCCAGAGTGTAATTATAACGTGGAATAGCAAGTTGATGAATTTGATATGATGGCCTTTAATTTCTCAAACGGCCTCTGTAGTCTCATTTAGATGCTTGTTAGCTATTTCAAGAAAAGTAAAAGCTTTAAAAAAAATCACACACAGGGAATTACTGATACGTCACAGAATGAAATGTCCAAATCTTGAGCTTTGGTTCACCACAAACCTTAATTCAAGCATTTAACTAAAAACCCATTGACTTGGACCAGAAGTGCTTTGACCTGCAGCCCTCTATACGCTTTATGTCTGGATCTGTCGGCCATTTGTATCGTTTGTTAAACTTCTCTTTGTCCTTTTTCAGCTTCAGTTGGATCCAGTTGATTTCCGAACAACGCATCTGATGTTTCACACCATCACGAAGTGTTTGTTGTCACGGGATCGTTTTCTCCAAATGAGGGGTAAGCATCTTTTAGGGTGAACTGTTCATGCCTTTAAACCAGGGGTCACCAAGTCAGGTCCTGGAGGGCCGGTGTTCCTGCAGAGTTTAGCTCCAACCCTAATCAAACACACCTGAAGCAGCTAATCAAGGTCTTACTAGGTATACTTGAAACTTTCAGGCAGGTGTGTTGAGGCAAGCTGGAGCTTAAACTCTGCAGGACACCGGCCCTCCAGGACCGAGTTTGATGACCCCTGCTTTAAACCATTCAACCTGGTTGCTCTTTTGTGACTCACTTTCTCAGTTAGTCGCACGAGCACATACTTGGGTCACAATTAGATTTTGTTTGTTTTTTTGTTGGGATTAATCAATGCATGCTGCTGAACTTTTATCATAGTTATAAGGTAACGAAAGTGGTTAACATTCAACCCGTTCTTTTTCATCAATTTTGTGAATGGGAGTTCCTCTTTTGCTGTTATAAGCCGGGCTTCGGATGCTTTCCAATTTGCGATCTTGTCACGTTTTGCAAGAAAAGTCAATTGTCTGTTTTGCTTATATCTATACACCTTTCAATTTTAAGACTAAAGCAAAAGATGGATCCATTGTTATTCTTAATTAAAAAGCACAACAACAATAAAAACAGTAGGCTACAATGACGAACTAGCCAAAACTGAACAAAAACGAATAAGATAAGGCATGGCATGCTGTATTATATACCGACTAATACATTACAGGACGTTTAGCAAACACTGCGGAATCAAATACATTAAAAGAAAGCCTCCATCGTGTGACGTGAGGGAAACGGCAAAGTTAACAAGCTTTTCAAAATGAAAACAAAAGTAAACCTAAGCTGGCTGTCGGTGACAGGACTTGCATCTTTTTTTCCTACATGAATACCAACATGTTCACCTTCTTTGGTTTAAGAAGTCGTCTTTTATTTTACTGTAGCTTGAAAACCAAATCCTACGTCCGCCATTTTTGCCGCATGCGGCGTGCACCTTCGTGCTCGTACTAAAGTGATGACTTACCCTAACCTAACCCTACGAATAAACCAGGCTCTACACGTGAACCGCTCACACTGACAGCGGCCCTCTTGACGTGGTCACTGATATCTGACTCCTGCTACAGTGTGCCGTGGCTCTGCAGCGCGTGCTGTTTGGAGCAGCGCAAACCCGACCACGTCAAATTTGAACTCGCACATTCTCAAAAAAGGGTCGCAGTCTAGAGCCCTGCGTTAAACCTTGTCCTTTGAGAGGTGCTAATTATTTCCGTCGCATCCTGCAGCCATGGAAATTCTCGGGAACCTGAGCAAAGTGGAGGATAACGGCGTTCTGATCTGCGAGTATGTGGATCAGGAGTCGTACCGAGAAGTCATCGCCCTCCTGACGCTGCCGGACGTCATGCTGGTCATCTCCGCACTGGAGGTCCTGTACCAGCTGGCCGAGCTCGGGGAGGTCACGTGCTCTAAAATCTCCTCCGTGGAGAGAAGCATAGGTACACGTGCACACGATTTCCTCCCTCAAAACCATACATTTATCGGGATGTTTCACACTAACCATCAGGAGCAGTGAACTGACATGGTTTGCATGCGTGTGTGTCAGATCTTCTAGTGCGGCTGGTGTCGGTGGACCTGCACACGTTCGGACCGGATGCCCTGACGGCAGTAAAACTCATCGAGCATCAGGCCTCGAGCAGTCAGGTCTCAGAGCTTCGGCCGCAGCTTGCCGAGCACGTTCCCACACCTACACAAGCCACTCCTGGCTGGTAAGTGGCTGTGTCCGCATGATTGTGTGTATACAAAATTACATATTCAAAATCACAAGAAGTACTTTCTCTTTTAATAACCGTGAGAGTAAGTGATTTACACACGATGCAGGATAAATGCAGCAATGCTTTATTTTACGGTGTCCTTGTATAGTAATATACTATGCATAATTACATGCAACTAACCGTAAACCAACGTCCTGACTTTATAGAAAGTACATGTAGTTATTTAACATTAATCAGTACTTAAATGTAGTTACACTGTAAAATGAAGTGGAAAACAAATTACACATTTACATCAAGAGCTCATTTTCTGATGAGAAATTTTTTTTTCATAAAAAAAATGATTGTGTTAATACTCTTGAAAAAGGTTTTTTATTTAAAAGAAGAAAAAAAACGTACAGACTCCCGATCTTACACATACAGGTTTTACTTTTACCACCAAAAAGTCAGTTTATGATAAAATGCATGATATTGAGTAACATTATCACAAAATAGAAGATCATTTTTCTTAAACCGGCTACCACTGCTTTAAGTCTCAAGGTAGGGTTTAAAAATATCCCACAAGAGAATGTGTTGAAATGGATAAGTAATGAGAGAGGAGTTTATTTACAGTGTGTTTGATTCTTTGTAGTGACCAGGGCGCCTGTGCAGTCTACGCCTCCGCCTGGGATTGTGGAGGTAGATGGAGAGATTTCACTACTCGTGGTAAGAGTTACATCTTTCCTTCTTGCGTTTCTCAAATCTGTTATGTTTCCTAGTGTTTATGAATGCTTTCTGCTCTTGTTAGGCTAAATGCTCATTTTGAGGTTCATCCAGACGGTTCGGTCTCTCGCTCCGAGATGTACTCTGAATATCTGGCGACCTGCAGCAAGATGGCGCGGGCTGGCGTGTTAACATCTAATAACTTCTACAAATGCCTGAGGTGAGGTCAATGCAGCTGTTGGGCAGATGCTGTGAAGTTGTATCTGTGGCATGGTAAATGTTGAATGCTGAAAATCACCACTCGAAAACACTACTCGTTTCTCAGGACGCTGTTTCCTAATCACACGGTGAAGCGTGTGGAGGACACACGGCTGAGTGGACAGGCTCAAATCCATGTGGTTGGTGTGCGGAAGAGGCCGATTCCTCTCCCCGTCCAGCTTTATTATCAGCAGCATGCCAGTCCTGTACCAGTTCCAAACACGAAGCTCCCTCAGAAACCCCTCAGCCCCCAGTCAGGTAGAGATACGGTTTATTATTGCCAAGAACTCTCATTCTAGCAATTCAGAAAGATGGGTTAAGCTTTTAAAATCTGGTTAAACTTTTAACTGGTTTAAATTCTTTGTACTTTTAAACCGAATCTAGCACTGCTTTTAACACCCTGGTTTCTGAAAGGCCATTTTCACAAACTATCAATTGTGGTGGAAAATGTTGAAGTTGTAATGTTATAGCGAGTTGTTTAGAAACAGAAAGCCTATCACAAACTGCTTCAGTGCTAACCTCATTAAATATTCATCCACTTTGTACAGAAAGAAAGTTTCACACTATTTTTTCTTCCCGTGTTTTAAGAACTTAAAACAGTTTCAGAAGACTTCAGACAACAATGTGTTTGTTATATCATATATCATTAAAATGTTAACCTAGGGCCCTATGAATCCCCCCCCCCAAATTTGTTTTAGTTTTTCCCAAATTCTGTGTTTTACTTATTAATTTAATTGAACAAAATTTCAATAATCAAAATGATATCTGATCAGTTGAATTCATAAAATGTTGAAAATGTAACAGTATTTGTATTTAAATTTTCAGAATAAAAATAAAACCAACAGTATTAAAAGTTTCATATTTTCAGAAAAAACAGCAACATAATTTCCAGATTCCTTGTTTTATGATTAAATACAGATTTACTATGAAACTGTGGTAATCAAATGGATGCATAAAACTAACAATTTAATTAATCTTTTAAAATTGTAAAAGGAGAAACACAACACAGCCATAGAAGCTGACATGGGAGAAAAAAAAGAGACATTAGTCCATATTTTGATTTAGCCAATTTCATTTTTATGAATCTGCAATTCCTCCCATGTTTTCTGCATCATGAAAATCATAAGACCCTAGTTAACCCCATCGTGCAGTGCTGAACTTGAACACCAGATTTAATTTACCCAGGAGTAAGAATAAAACAAAAGCCTTTTAGTGTTTAATGCGATAAGACACACATTTATAGCTGATTTGTTCTTGTTTGTCCATGCAGCGCTGTCCTCCTGGTGTGGAGGGCAGCTTGTCCGGGCACCAGCACTAAGCCTTACTGCCGGCCAGGCAGCAACACAGGTGGCCTTCACCATGCATGGAACGTCACACGCCAACGCTCCCAGTGCTCCTGCGCCAGCCCCGACTGTTCCTCGACTCCCCATGAACCCGCCAGGACTAGTTGCACTTCCTCCTCCATGCCCTCCCGCCCCAGTTCCCATACGACCCAATGACATTCTCAAAACGGCCATGATCCAGAGCTCCATCCCCACGGCCACGCGGCACCTGCTGGGCCCCCACAGCCCGCCCCCCCCCCCACACAACGCGGCACCTGCTGTACCCACCACAGTGGCGCGCCTTCCCCAGCAGCCCTGCTCCATCACACAGCATTACACTGATCCCGCAGGTGCTCGCGCCGCCAGGGACTTGTTTTTACAGGTCGAGAGAAAGGTTTTGTCCCTTCAGTGGCCAACAGCGCCTGCAAGCCCTCAGGCACAGCAAGTGCCCCTTCCCAACGAGGCTATGGTGCTCGCGCCGCCTCAGAATGTCAGTGCACCTTGCACTTCGCTGATGGCAGGAGGGCAGGTCGTGACTGTCTCAGGCGTGACTAGCAACCGCGTCGCGTTTCAAAATATCGCCCCAAACCTGCACCGCAAGCGCAGTCTCAACCGCAACAGCAAAGCTTAGTCATCGTCAGTCAGAATCAACAACAAACACTGCATTCGCCCCAGCATCCATCAATCGACCATCCATCATCCTATCAACTCCAATCCCAGTCCTCAAACATCCAACCGCTGCCCACACAGTCTCCCGCTTCCCCAAATGCACCGATCCCTAACCCCGCCCCCATGCAGCAAGCCCCGCCCAACACAGTCAGCCACATGCTGTCTGTCAAGCGGCAGTTTCAGCAGACTCCGCCCCCTCCTCCACCCCCAGCCCAACCTACCTCCACAGAATCCAGTCTGATCAAACAGTTACTGCTTCCGAAACGCGGTCCTTCTACCCCAGGCGGAAAACTCATACTCCCTGCTCCGCAAGTTCCCGCTCCTGTGAGCACGAGGGCGCCAAGCCCGCAAGTCGTATACCAGGTGACCAACAGCGGTCCGATGCCATCTCAACCTCAGTTGAACGTGCAACTTATGCAGAGCCCCTTGCAGGCGACGGTGCTGTTCCCATCTCCATCCTCCCGGGGCAGATCATCTCCACCTCCACCCTGGCACCCTTCTGCAGGCTACGCCCAGCAACCAAGTTACCTTCACAGTAGTGCCAAACTCTGGCTTCCCGGCCAGGGAGCGCAAACCCCGCCCACAATCGGCCTGCAGTTGACTCCGCCTCTGCCAATTGCGGGAGCCACGTCCGTTCCACCTTTCCGAGGTGACAAAATCATCTGCCAAAAGGAGGAAGAGGCCAAGGATGCCACGGGACTGCACATTCATGAGCGCAAGATCGAGGTCATGGAGAACAACTCCGTCACCGACGGTTCGGTCCAAGCCAGCAATGGTGAATCCGCAGAGGTGGATGGACCTGCGGCAAAGCTGCTCAACGGGAGGAAGTTTGACTCGAGTCTACCTCCATACCACTCAGGGAACAGCCAAGCAGAGGTGCTAAACGGCCCTGCGGCGCAAGGCGGCGGTGGCCCTGGGAAGCAGATGCCCTCTGACCCTAAAAAGCTAATGGTAAACGGGGTGTGCGACTTTGACCGATCGGACGCCACCCATCCGAGCAAAAACATTCCAAATCACAAGGCTTCCAAACACATGGGGAACGGCGAGGTGTTGTCGCCTCAGAAAGCGCACGGGGCTTTGGGCCTCACAGACTCTTTTGCTGCTCCTCTGCAGGACACTGTCAAAGCAGAGCAGGCCGAACGCCTGGCCAACGGCGCTGAGATCTCCAACGGCCCCAACTCAGAGACATTGGGCCTGAGGCAACAGCACCCACCTCATAACCACTCCCCACCTCCGCCCGTTTCCGAGCCGCCGCCGCTGCCTCCCGCTAACGGCACCTCGGCGAGCCGGCCGCTGAAGAGACCGCTGGAGGACGGGGACAGAGGTACCTCCGGAATCCCCACCAAAATGGGCGTACGGATAGTGACCATCAGCGACCCCAACAATGCTGGTAACATCTCCACCATGGTGGCCGTGCCGGCGGGCGCAGACCCAAGCACAGTAGCAAAAGTAGCAATAGAGAATGCAGCGCAGCAGAGACCAAGTGTGCCCTCGCCGCTTCCCGAAACCAATGCTCAGGTAATGCGTCTTTGACTCGTGGTTACAGAATTGTGCCTTTACAACCTAATGCTTGTTTTTATAATAACACTGTAGGCAAAACCATCGTTTTTTCATGCACTGGTCAATGAGATTTTAGATTTCCATAACTTGTCTTCTTTCAGACTAGTGGAAAGAAAGTATCCAAAATGCATATTTAAGTGTTTATTTTATTACACTGCATCTATTTATCTGTTGATTACAGTTACAATACATATCTTTAAAGGCTGGGCTTTTTCAGCACTTACACCAAACTGAATATATCCTAATGGTTTTTAAGGTGGGGTTTGTTCATTATAACATTTGCTTGATTTATGTAACGTTGTTTTATTTTATTTTCTGGCTGTTGATAGTTTATTAGATTAATGTAAATTGGATTAATATAGATTAATTGAGTGATAGAGAGAGCAATCCTCTCTAGAAGCTTTTAACTCTACAATGTCAACAGATTGAAATAAGTATTTTATCCCATGTATAGATTTCATTGCTAGAAAATTGTGCAAATGAGTGCTTATTTAATTACATGATTCATCATTTGGATATTTATCGTTTCAGAAAGCGTGTTGCACGAAACAGTTGTCTGTGTGCACTGTGATTAATCCACTGGTGAAATATGATATCTGTAAATGTTTACCCTGTTCCAACTGTAGTGTCAATCAGAAACAAGTTTAGCTACTTATTGACTTTTTTATGCTTGTTAGATGTTGATTTATTTGATGTGAACTGCCAGGATATTCCAATGAATCCCAAAAATTCCTGTAATGCCAGGGAGATATTTTTACATTACTGAAATGAGAACTTGCGTGTGAAATTACCCATCATGCAACAATTATTTTATAGTAAATCTGAGTTTTTCTGTTGTTTTTGGTAGGCTTTAAAACATTTGCTCTTTAATACATTTTAAAAAGATGCATAAATCCCACAAACTAATAATGAAATTATTTGCAACATTGCACACCTGCAATTGAGAAATCAAAATGAGAGAATCAAAGAAATTAAATTATAATCCTAGTCCCAAAGGAAGTCCCAGTTTGAATAGTAAGAAACATTTATACATTTTATTTTGAGTTTAATGCAAGAAATAAATGAGATGCATCTATGAAATTCAGCGTGCATGCACTATATTTTTATTTCTTGCATTTACTGTAAAAAACAAGAATTAGTACATTCACAACATGCTTGTAAGTCTTCTACAAAACTCACTGATTATTGGTGTGTGCAGCAGCCTGTGTCAGTGCAGACTCAGCCTCCAGTGGATCCGGCTGCACAGGGAACAATCAGAGTTCTCCAGCACCCGCCCTCTCTCCAGAGCAAGCACGTAAACCTGGACAGAACTTCAGATGTCTGTGGCAGGCATGCAAACGGTGAGGACGCATGCGATGTGCTTTGCTTTATAGATGTCTGTCTCATGCTAACTTTAACGTGTTGTTTCAGGTGGTTTGACACGCCATCACAGGTGTTTTACCATGCAGCTACCAATCATGGTGGTAAAGACGCGTATCCAGGGCAGTGCAAGTGGGAGGGCTGTGAACCTTTCCTCGCCAGAGACTATCCTTCATCACACACCTGCAGGCAAGATCCCATCTTTCTCTCGTTCTGTTGAAGCAGTGATAATGACATCTATCCTGCTGGCTGCATACATGTGTGTCTGACTAATCAGTGTGTGTTTTGCAGGATAAGCATTGCTCGAGGGAAGCGCTCTTAGCCGCACTCAAACTGGAGGAGCAAACGCAAGGCAGCAACACTTCCAAGTGTGTATGACTTCTATAGCTCATGCTGGTTTAAGGTAGTAGATGATTGTGACTGTGTTGATGTGCAGGTCTCCTCCAGCGCCGGTCAGTCCTCCACCTCCCAGACCACAGAAGGTGCTCGCCAACCACCCCAGTGCAGCTCTGATGGCTTTACGTAGGGGCTCGCGTAACCTGGTGTTCAGGGACTTCACAGTCAGTGTTATTACATCATGCCAAATCAATGACACACGTGCTGGATGTGTACAGCCTGAGACGTTGTTTTCTTTTCCCTTCTCAGGACGATAAAGAGGGGCGATGACCAAACACATTAGACTAACTGCTGCCTTAACGTTAAAGAGCATCGCTAAGTACTCCGATTGTGGGCGGAAGTAAGTAAAGTGGGGTTGTTTCCATTTCTGCCATATAATCAGTCATTTATGCCAAAAGCGAATATATAATCACATTTCTTTTTAGGACTGTCAAGAACATTTTAGGGTCAATTTCAAGAAATAAAAAATAAGAAACCGTTTTTTTATTCTAGTAATGTAAACGCCTATATTTACTGTAAAGTGTATTTAATTATCATCAAATATTTAGAGAATATCATCGTTTTCTTTTCTTTTTTTTGTAGTACAGTAAAAAAATTATACAATGCAGTAAATTAAAAACCTGAAACCATTTCTCAATTTCATTTTTTCATTTCTGTAAATTCATTTATTTAAGATTAATGCAAGCAATTTTTTTTACTTGTCAAATTTAAACAATTGCATTCAAATATTGTCAAGAACATTGTTTGGTCATATTTCAGCTTTAAATAAGGTATAAGAAATCATGTTTATTATTCAATATATAAATAGATATATTACATAAAGATATAGATAATTTGATATTATATTTTTATAAGAATTGTTTTGGAGTACAGACTACAGTACAAAAGTTTTCTAGAAATCAGAGGAGTACCGTTTCTATATTTTTACAAATAACAAAAATTCTATAAAATCATATTTCTGTAAGGAATAA